>CM048650.1:46412500-47012500 GCA_026413185.1 Pueraria montana var. lobata | reverse complement strand
AAAAGGTAACCAATATGTTACGTGGCACAGAAGAAATGAAAAATAAAAATAAAAAATTGGAATGCTCTGTTGGGTTTAACAGGATTCGAACGCTGGCATACATAAAGTACCGCTTAAGCATTGCTAATAAGCTACCTGGAACAACATATTACTTTTAAACTCAAAAGATCTTATGAGTAATCTATAAGATATTTTTATAAACACATCCAAACACTCACATAAGTCCTTATAACATAAGATAAGTCAATATAAGTTGTTGATAAGCTCTTTCAAACATGCTCTTAGAACTCCTTTTCTTGTTGCATACACGGTAAGTGTGGAGTGTACTACCAAATACATTCCTTCAATTTCTTTTAAGCAAAACAACCATTACACATTGCTATTTAATGGTGAGGTTTAACTTTCTTCACTCTCTCATTCTCTTTGTTTGGTACGTGAATTGTTAGGAGGGTAGGACAAAACAATTTAATGCTTTCCAACTACATATTAGTCATGTACACATATAGAAATAATTTTAAAAGAATGGTTTGTTTCTTTGCATGTACATCTTACGATTTGTTTTTCAACTGTATTAAAGAAATGTAATAATTTTTTTTTACTTTACTCTCCCTATAGCTTCCTCCTACTTACACCTATTGTGGGATATATTGTCAATGTGTTCACACTTTGCTTTTCTATTGTAAGCCTTCCTTGTAGGTACATGATGGTTTCCAATTCAAAGACACATCCTTGAAATTTAGTTGATCAAGTAATGCATGGTCTGACTTGAGAACCAAGCCTCACGTTCTCTCCACTTAGTAAATTGGCAATACAAATTTAAAAAAAAAAAAGTTTGCTATTATAAATAAGCCTCAAATTGATAAAAGTCCTTGTTCTTGATTGGTCCCTGTAAGCAACTAGCCGAACATGTGCTCTAAATCGGAATGCATATTCCCTTTTTATTTTATTTGGTTTTATGAAATTAATAAATAAAACAATAACTTTTTATTTTTATCATTTTGAATCCCAAATATTTTATAAATTTGCTTAAGAATTGTGAAGAGTGGTTTACGGGGTTTTAAAAAGGCTTATAGACTACCCCTCATTTCTTTGTAACCGTGACATTACCAATCCCCCTCTTTCTCATGTTCATTTTTCCCATCCTTTCCAAAGTGCTAGGTGTTCTTCAAACCTTAGGTTCAAATGTTAGTTCTATCTTCTCCTTCACTTGGTTGGTGTTAGCCTTTTGGTGAATTGCCCTCACTTTCTTTTCTTTCTATATGGCAGCTGAACCTTTTCCCCTCTCTAACGAATTTTTCTTCTTGCTTCTACTCTTGGTGTTAATTATTTCTTTAGTTAGTTCATAGTATTGATTTAAAAGTTTTGTTCAAGAGACTAAGATTCTTTCATTCTTCCCTCCTTCAAGCTCTCATATTTTTAGCGTCTCTTAAGGTAAGGGAGCTTACTCTTTGCTTGTTTCCTTTCCATTCATTGCTTAGTGTTATTATGAAAATATTGAGTTACTGTTTAGTGGTAGAAAATATGGTTTCTAATATGATTTTAAAAAGAAAAATAATTACTTGAGTTGGTAAGATCATTATGCGCTTAGATAAAATTTTAGCATGATACTTAGACCTTATATATGCTACCCGAGAATAGAAGCCATAAGTAAGTCAATACATGTTTACTGTTTTGACATGATAAAGTAGAAAAAAATGTTACACCTAATAGCCTTAACATGAATATTATGGTTATTCTATTGTAAAGTTATAAAATACCTATAATACTCAAGTTTTAAATCGTGAATCATTGAAGTTTTTTTTATATATATATCACTGCATGAGAGTGGAACCGTGAGCCATATAGGGACTGTTTTAAGTCCTGCTGTATGGACTGAAATCAGATACAAAAGTTATAAAGAATAAAGACTTAACTTTATTTAGTTAGATGAAGAATCAGAGAATTTAAACTAAGAACTTAAGTTTAGATGTTAAGATAATTATTTTAAAATAGCAATTCATATTGTTTAAAGTTTCAAACGGTTCTCTTTCTAATAGCTTTTATCCGGTGATTACATAAGGAAAATAAAGGAACTTTGTAAGTCAGAATGGGTCCCAATAAAATCTAGAGAAAGTGACGTGATAGACAAAGATATAAATTTGTATTTTAAATATTCCAGAAAAGTTTACAATAGGTGTAATAATAATAATAATAATAATAATAATAATAACAAATCATTGAAAATTGTATGATCTTTAATAAACTTCAGTAGCTATAAAATATATTAGTTAAAGATGTTTAATATAAAATTATTTAGTAAAAAATGAATAAAAAAAAATAATTATCATTACTAAGTTTCCTATTATTGGAAATATTAATATTTATTTAATAAACTCTTTAGCATATTTAAGCATTTGAAATTTTATATTCTTAAGTGATGTAGGTAATCATAATAATTTTAAGATTTAATACCCTTGATGAATAGGATAATAATTAATAATTTTCTTAGAGAAAACATAATGACATATGTTATTCGACAAATTTAGTAATATCAAAAGCGTGAGGAAAATTGTTGTTGGAAAATCCTAAGCGATTTTTGTTATATAAGACCTTTAGTATAAGGTGATATTTTTGCTTAGTACCTCGTGGAAGGGCTTGACCTATGAGAGGTGGCGGACATGCTTTTGATATGTCTAATCCACGTAAAGGAAAATCTAAGCGGTGATGTTAAAAATTGTTGAATGTTGTGGAGTGACATGCATGAGTCGTTGAGGAACGCTGAATAAGCGTTGGGAAGGCTAATAGAGGTACCATTGGTATCCTTGAGGATATATGAAATCGCGAATCCGCATGAGGTTGGGGTCGTTGCAAACCCCATGTTGTGGTGGTTACCACCCACACATGTATATCCTGACGAAGCCACAGTTGCTCCAAGATCAAATCTAGTGTCGCCCCAATGGTTTTTTTTGGCACGTGTCGTTCTTTTTGTGGATCCACGTGGTCCGGTGTTATTGTTGTTGTTGTACCATGCTTAAGGGACACATCAGACTGATCGCTCAACCTTTTGGTGATCTCCATGGAGTCGAGTATGCATTTATGGCATGATTGTTATTGTAGACGTATCTACTTTATAATTTTGTCTATTGTCTTTATTGAATGTTAAGTTTCCGTATCTTGGATGTATGAATCGTTAAGCATAGATTATTCTTAATTATCTAAGCTTACCCTTGCGTTGTTTATTTATGTGATTGATTGTGATGATCGCGACGATGTGTTCGTGGGAGTAGATGTCGGAGATGCACCGGTTCCTAGCGAGGCTTTACATTAGATTTCTGAATACCTTCGTAGGATGTAGTGGAAGCATGGAGAAATTCATCCCAATACCGATGCTACTATCATATTCGATAAGTAGTGGATAGGGCGTCTTCAGTTGGATCTCAGTCTTATTTTTCATTTTTGTTATCATTAGAAGTAGTAGATGTGTAGTGGCCAACTAGGGAGTGAGTTAATGTATTAGATTTTCCCTCCCCGTCTGATGTACTACTTATAGGTCATCTCATACTAGTATGGTATGCCATCTTTTGAGATACATTGATGTGTTTGTTATATGGGTTATAGTGCCATAAAGCATAATACTTATGTTTTCTGCTGGTTATGTTATCTATGCATGTGATTCAGTATAAGTTCTTTTACTTTAAATCTTTAATTTGCAAATTTTTCTTGTTGAAAACTAGTTTTGAAATCATAAAAAATTTACACGTATTTTTATATACAAATTTATTAAGGGTTTTAATTAAAATAAAAGAAATTTTGCTATTCCGTTGAAAAGTGTCATGTAGCGACAACAGGTCCTAACACATTCCAAAGGGACAATTTTCCCGGATTTGTGTTGAAATTGATTTATCAAAAAGATTGGTGCCTAATATAATTGTTAGGGGCGTGAAGTTGAACCTTGAATATGAAGGATTACATTCCGTGCATTTTAGATGTAGAAAGTGTGGCCATAAGAAGGATGAACACGTGGAGTTTGGGTTGCATGATAATGTCTTAGTGCATGAGTCCAGCACAAGGTTTGATTCTGCCATTGGTGCTAAGGATTCGAAGCTTGGGGAAAACAATAGGGCTGACGTGGTCTCAGCAGCGGTGAAGGATGCCAATTTAGGTAAATTATAGACCCAATACAAAGGTCAAGGCCCAAATCTTATTTAGAACACTTTTGGGGCAATTACTTAAGGCACCTCCTTTTTTTTCTCGGTGCACCCCATAGTTTTAAATATTCCCATAATACCCTTATTTATTATATGTTTTACTATGTGACTTCTTTATCTTGCTGTCTCTCCTTCGCACCCTATTCTTCTTCACTGCGACTCCAAGTACGGTGTCGTGGTTCCTCCACATTCTCCTTCTCTTTTTGTCACTCTATCGCCTTCATGGTTGATGTGTTTACTTCCACGAAGCTTCCATTTAAGGTGAAGAAGGTGTCATAGGTTCTTCTGTTGTCCTCCTTCGTCCTCTTTCCTCCGTAGACAGCGAGGTTTCTACTTAAGTTCTTCATCTGGTAAAGTTTTTATTTTTATTTTATTTTTTATGGTATATGGATCAAGCAATTTGTAATTCATTTAACAATGTTATGAAATGATGGGTCCGTAATAGAATACACATTACAGAATGCTCAATCCGTAATTATACATTACATATTGCTCAATCTGTAATTGTATTATAATAATTATGGATTGCTTAATCCGTAATTATTGTAATACAATTACGAATTGAGCAATCCGTAATGTAAATTCTCTTACGGAATTCTCAATCCGTAATATAGTTAGGAATTTTCAAAAAAAAATTCCATTTGCTATGATTAACCTGTTTAACTTCAATGAGTTGAAATTGTATTTTTCAATGCATGTTTAGTTAATGGTAATTAAATTATTGTTTGTAACAATGTGGGCAAGTTGTTGGATGAATTTTTGTGTTTATTTAGTTGACTGTTATTTTTTTGAAATATTAGATTTTATGGAGGACCATTATATGAGCAAGATGTCGGATGAGGTGGACATGGATGTTGATTAGACACTGGATGAAGATATAATGATGCAATATGGACTAGACATTAAAAAAGATGATGATTGTACTGATGTATTCACAAATAAGGTAATTGTTTTGCTTAATTATTTAGTGAAATAATTGGAAAGGTGAATAGGCATACTGATGTTGTATGTTTTAATATGCGGGTGTTTCCCACTCGTGATGAGTTACTGAAATGGGCTCGAGCGGTTGCATTTAAGATGGGTTTTGTCATTGTGATTTTGAGGTTAGACACATCAAATGGGATACCAGGAAGGAAGACATTTATTTTGTTGGGTTGTGAGATGGGTGGAAAGTATAGGCGAAAGAAAAAAGATGTAGTGGGCACGGTGACTAGGACTAGAAAGTGTGATTGTCCCTTTAGATTGAGAGGAACACCACTTAAGAATGGTGAAGGATGGGCATTGAAGTTATTGTGTGGGTCTCATAATCATGATTTAGCTGAGACATTGGTTGGCCATCCATATGCTGGTCATCTAACATCTAAGGAGAAGACAATGCTCGTTGATATGATTAAAGAGTATGGTCAATCCAACAAATATTCTCCTCACATTGAAAGATAACAATGAAAATAATGTGACTACAATAAAACAAGTATATAATGCAAGGAGTGCATATCGGAATGGTGAAAGAGGCCCAAGGACACAAATGCAACATTTGATGAAGCTACTCGAGCGTGATATGTATATTCATTGGCATAGAATCCATGATACATCGAAAGTTGTTTGTGATATTTTCTGGACACATCCTGATGCAGTGAAGTTGGTGAATGCATTTAACATAGTTTTTATGATGGATAGTACATACAAAACAAACAGATATAGACTACCATTACTTGAGATTGTTGGTGTGACACCTACTGGGTTGACTTTTTCTGCAACTTTTGTCTATTTAGAGGCTGAACGACAAGATAACTTTGTTTGGGCACTTGAGAGACTGAGAGGACTTTTTTTGAGACTTGATGGATTGCCTCAAGTGTTTGTGACTGACAGAGATATAGCCCTCATGAATGCAGTGAAAATTGTCTTTCCTGAGTCTATTAATCTATTATGCCATTTTCACATTGACAAGAATGTGAAAGCGAAGTGCAAGACCTACGTGACTCCCAAATAGGCATGGGACCAAGTGATGGATGCACAGGGTAGTGTTATGGATTGTCCGATTGAATCTAAGTATGAAGACCGTGTCACAAAGTTTGAAGTTGTTTGTTCACCATGGACATTCTTTGTCGACTATGTGAAAAATACATGATTATTGCCTCACAAGGAAAGATTTGTAAAGGGATGGATAGATAAAGTTATGCACTTAGGGAATACAACAAGCAATAGGTATGTGAATTTGTTATACATAATGTAATTTTCAAACAAATATGCAAGTATAAGATTCTAACGGAAACTTTATTTATTGTTAGAGTTGAGTCTGCGCATTGGAGCTTAAAAAGGTTGCTTCAAACTAGCATAGGGGACTTGTGTAATTGTTGGGATGCCATGAACAATTTGATCACATTGCAACATACCGAAATAAAAGGCTCATTTGATAATAGCATTAATGTCATAGGTCATAGTTTCAATGTGACATTGTATAAGAGAGTGCGCGAATTTGTTTCAAGGTATGCGTTGAATCATATTGCAGATGAGTTTGATCGAGTCAGGTTTGTTGGTGTTGATAGTGCTCATTGTGGATGCATTGTAAGAACCACACATGGTCTCCCATGTGCTTGTGAACTAGCTAGGTATGTCGTGGGTAGCATACCACTGAATGTAGTTCATATTTTTTGGACCAAACTCAGCTTTAATGACATGGGCTCTAATGACGAATATGCAGAATTGTCTGTGCAGCAAGAAGTTGATGTCATGCTTAAACGTTTTAAAGAGGTTGACATTGGTAGGAAAGTGACTATAAAAAGCAAACTTCGCGAAATTGCATACCCTGAGATGACTTCAATGTGTCTGCCTATTGAGAAAGTCAAGACTAAGGATTCACAAAAAGGGCGTGCAGAGCTAAATTGGAAAGATCAACTAAGCGTGACCCTTCGTACTTTGAGCATGTGGATACATTACATTCTATGCATGACAACTCATCTAGTTTGAGGTCTTCCAAAAGATCATCTCAGCAAACAAGATGCTAGAGAAAGCCTCCCACGATCGATCAATTTAATGTAATTATGAACCCATATATATTGGATATTATTGATGTCAAAGCTGATGGACATTGTGGCTACCGTGCAGTTGCGGGACTACTAGGTATTGGTGAAGACTCTTGGCCCTTAGTGCGTAATGATTTGCATAAAGAACTTGGGCAGTGGCATGATGAGTATGCCACTATATTTGGAGGTTATGAGCGTTTTGAGCAACTAAAGCGATCATTGCTTGTTGATGATCTTTCAATGGTAAAATAATATTACTTGCTTTTGTGAAATTTAACCTTTATGTCTTATAATTAGTTCCATTTGAAAAACTTGACTATGAACAAGCATCTGTGGAAAAATGGATGACTATACTAGACATGGGATATGTTATTGCTTCTAGGTATAATGTGATACTTGTTTTCTTATCACAAAAACAAAGCATCACATTCTTCCCTCTTAGAACTCAACCTCCCATAGACAACTCAGTTCATCGTATGATATGTTTAGGCCATGTAAATGGCAATCATTTTGTACAGGTATACCATTGGGTATAACCTCACATTATGTTATAACTATTGTTAAAAAAATACCCATGTTAACTTGCAGGTATTTATTATTATGCAGGTCTTTTTGCAAGATCGTTGTTCGATACCAAATGCTGATGTGTTGTGGTCTACATATTGCCATCCTATTGCCAAAGTATGGGTCTCTCCTTACATTGGACAAATGCAACAATTCTCACAATTAATTGGGGCGACACGTGATTATGTGAACATTACAGAAGATTGATTAGTTATTTGTACTTTATAAAGTTGTATTGCTTAAAAGACAATATACTTATCTGTGATTGTTACTAGATGACATATTTGATTACTTACTTGAGTTGCATGATACTTTTCTATGAAAATGTTAACATTTTTCTACAAAAAATTTAGCAGAACCTCCCCTAAAATATGGACATCCTACAACAGTGCATGTTACCTGTATCAATGAACATAAAACAGTACTAGCAATAGAACAAATGGCATACAAGCCTTTAAGTACCAACACATGGCATAAATGCCTTTAAGTACCAACAAATGTCTAAACATGTCATTTGGATCATAAACTAACAATGGCATAGAAGCCTTAAAGACCGACATCATTAAGTTCATACGATAGTCATGTCTTAAAACAACCGTTGTCCAATTTCAACAACTTAATACATTAAACGCAAATGAGTAATTCATTGTCTTCCTGCCTGACCTTGTTGGCCACCACGACCTCTCCTGTTATACACATTTCCTTCCTCGGTGACCCCTTGAGCTAACAATAATGTTGCATGTGTGGCATCCTAGGCATCAATGCCTTCAGTCACCATCCTTAAATTAATCATACACTGTAACTGTCCAGCTATCTTATAACATACAACCTATGAACATAGAAACATAACCAATAGATCACATATTATTGTCACAAGTAATTACCAATGTATGATAACAATAACTAAAATAAGTACTTACAACAGCAGTGGTATTTGCATGGTTACTAGATTCGGCCTCTTCTACCACATGCTTGGGCTCGTGTCTGTTGTCCGGTATCATTGGTGGGACTATGTGATGGAGACCCGCATTAGGTGGGTCCACAATTGGGTGTGAGATCCTAAAGTACCACGCCATGTACCCTGGGGCACAATCTGAGGGATCCATTGCCTGCTCTCTCGGCCTGATCAAGTGATTTGCAAAATGCAACCACCTTTCATCAACTTCTTCTGCAGATGGATAAACAGTTGTCAAGACATTGGGGTGTCGAGGAATAGTCTGGGTATAACCATATTGGCGTAATACCCTCTTTGGAAAATGCAAGTGCATGTCAAAGGCCCATCTAATGAATCTAGAGAATAAAGATATCAACTCAAATGCACGAACTACACGATGCTCGTCATATGGCCTCCAACAAACTTTATCTGTGGTCAGCTCATCCAACTGTGAATTATAATGGCTTACTGATAACAACTTCCCAGGCACCCAACGACTGCATCATGATAATGACTCATTGTATTTCTTAGCTAGTATACTCAACCCGATAGTAGGGAAATGCTCATAGATCCATGCCTGTGTCAAAACAACGAAGCAAAAATTATGGTAAATACGTTTAGTTTATACACATGAAATATAACATAGGTACCATACTAGTCTGTAGAAGAGTAACATAACCGCCGACCTGCCTTGTCTTAGCAAAACTAGCATCACTCATATGCTCATACATATGAACCAGTGCAGCTGCACCCCATGCATAACCCCCGCACAACTGAAGGTCACGGAAAAGCGGTAAGAATCTCACGTTAACAGTGCCAAAACTCTTGTCAGCAAAGATGGTTGACCCCACTAGATGCAACAAGTATGCTCTAGCAGCCTGCGTCCATTGCATCAACAATAGCCTTAATACGAAGCAAATATTCAGCAACAGGTCGATTTCCCTTTTTAGAGTTGCGAAGTTCAGTTTGCAATTGTTGTGACTTAGCTTTGGTCTAAGAATGAAAATGTGTATGAATTTTGTCCCAAATTTGGAACGAATGTTTGCTACCTATGATGCGAGGTAAAAAAGAAGCAGAGAGAGATGATTGTAACCATGTCAATAGGAGCTGATCTTGAAATTCCCAAACTCGATATGCAGGATTCTTGATTCTGAGATCTCGATCAGACGCAGAGAGATATTGAAGTAGAATTTCTGGATTCACAACAAATCGATGAAGACGATGAGCTTGAATCTCCGGATCGACTTGTTGTTTCCAAACAAGAAAGTTCTTGTCAGAAAGTTTCTCCGAAATCGTGACTCCATAAAATGCTGGAGTAGGAGTAGCGGAAGCAAAAGAAGAACCAACCGCCGCCGTAGAAGTGTTATCAACCAGCGTTGGAGTAGGAATAGGACCAGTGCCACCGCCGTTTGGCGGAAAAGTGGACACAGGTTCAGGACGAAAAGGACCGGAAGCCATAGAAGGAGCTTCTCAAGCTCTGAATACCATATTAGAATTTGTGATTTGAGAGAAAAACAGAAAGTAGAACTAAAGATTATTATTACTCACCATGGTTCTCAGAACCGGACCGGACCGGCCGGTTCAACCGGGAACCGGTTGCTTGTCCGGTCCGTTTGCTCCTTAAAACCGGCCTGCAGTTGAACCGGTCAAGAACCAGTCAAACCGGTATAAAATCGGCCAAAACCGGTCAAGAACCGGTGCTAAAAACCGGTTTGAACCGGTAGTTTTTTAAAAACTTTTATTTTTTTTATTTTCTTTGAAAATTTTAAATTTAATAGAAAATATTTTAAAGATAAATAAAAACACATTTTTAATAAATATTTTAAATAGATACAAATTATTTTTATCAATTATTATTAAATTTTTTCTTGTAAAACATATAATTTGCTAATTTATATTTATTTAAAAAAAAATTATATCTTGATTTTTGATAATTTTATATTTTATTAATTTGTCATTTTTTTTGCTATTGTTAATGAAACATTATTGTATTTTATTAAAATTTGAACTTAAGTATTATGGTATATTTGATTAGACTTTTATATATATATTGAATGTTAAAAACGTGTAAAATGGTTTTTTAGGTTTTAATTTAGTTTTTAATGTTTTAAAGTTATGTGATATTATATTTACTTAATATTATTATATAAATTATTTAACTATTATTATTTTATTAATACTGGTTCGACCACGATTCAACCACGGTTGAACCATTGAACTTTAAACCAGTACCTTCACCGATTCAATGACCGGTCCGGTTTTAAAAACATTGTTACTCACCGAGAAAGAAGAGAGTACATAGACACAACTCTAAGAAGAGTCTAGAGGAAGCTAACTACAGTGCTGACTCGGCACACTTAACAGAATTGTAACTAACTCAGTTAGTTACAGATAAAAGATCCCCTGTAATGAGGTCTACAGTAAGCTACACTTCGAATATTTACATATTCTATTATATACTCTAATAAGGTCCTTCTTTTGCAAAGCAAGCCTTTTGTAGGAAGTGACAACTGTTGATTCATCTAAGTTTTTGCCTCAAGTGTGTGTTTTTTGATAAATTAAATTTGATTACCTTTTGCTTTTATTGTAATTCTTTTTTTTTTTTTTTGATACAATGAAACTGTGGAGGTTTGAATCTATTATTTCCTATAAACTATTTAAGTCCCTAACCACCAGTTTACTTTTGTGGCTTGATTGGTTTTATTTGAAGTAGTCTTTAAAATGTTCTCCATGTAAATATCCATGATATATGTCTTCCTTTTGCAGTCATGCATTAAGGTTGCATTGAATTTTGTCTCTCCTGAAAATGTTGGGGAGTGCTTTCGTTTGACAGAGGAGTTTCGCACACTTCCAATAAACCACAGGTCTACTGAGGACAAATTGGAGGTATGCCAAACTTTTATCATTTATTTGATTCTGCCATTTATTTGCTTCTCCATTGTTTTGAGATGTAGCATCTACATTTTTTAGTCTTTGATGGGCTAAGTTTAGTATTAGGCAGTTGTTTTATATATTTATGGTCACATGGTCTTTGGGGCAGTAGCTTGCTGGATGCTTTGAATACGGCCTGATATTTTTGCAGTAACTCTTCCAACCCTTCCACATGTGGCTGCACTGCACCTCTTGTTGTATCAAAGTCATCATCCCCAACACCATGTAACAGGCCTCAGCGTCCCTCTTCAACTCTTTCATTAATGCCTTCAATGATAGCATCCATCTTCAACTCTCTAACTGATGCCTTCAATGATGATCCATTCCTGACAGAGATGGATCTCCCCTAATCTCCACCTTTGCTCCACTTACACTCACTTTAATCACCAACTCTTTAAAATTAGCCTGCACTTCCCTGAGACTTTGTAACCACTCATCCAAGTTTCACATTGACTCCATCCAATTCAAACAAGTCCTGAAGATTGGGTAATTGCAGGACAAATTGTTTGCACACCTCTTGGTTTTCCACTGTCCATCTCCCACCGCCACGTCATATTCTTTGGTACCTTCTGGTTTAATCCCCAATGATTCTAGTATTCTACCACCAGGGGGGGTAGGGGTGAGAATAACATGGGCCTGGACTTATTTTGTAGGAGAAAGATCTAAACTCTTACTCATCAGTTAATTAATAATTTCCTTTCATTTTTGTGAGGAGAATATTAATAATTTGCAAAATTTTGTGGGGTCTTAATGCAAAATCTTTGGCTGTCCCTAGCAACTTGATAGCAGTTCTAGGTTCTGGACTAGGGATGGCAATGGGTAGGGTTTGGGTAGGGTCCTATAGTACCCGTCCTCATACCCGCGTTTAAAAAAAATACCCGTACCCGGCCCCATACCCGCGCGGGTAGCAACTTTAATCCCCATCCCCGTACCCGCTGGGTACCTATATACACATACCCGCACCCGCTACCCGCACTTTACTTATGTATGAAGTTAATAAATCAATAAAAAAATATGCTTAAATGTAATTTTGATCCCCTATTTTGCACAATCCGCAATTTTAGTCATCCTATTTTAAAATAGAGACATTTAGTCATCCTATTTTAAAATAGAGACATTTAGTCCTCCTATTTTGCACAATCAGCAATCTTGGTCCCTCTATAGAGACATGTAGTCTCCCAATTTTGTAAAATCCGTAATTTTGGTCCTTTCATCAAATTGAAAGCATTGACAGTTAAAAGATTAATGTTGACCATGACGTGGCCCAAATATAGTGATGTGACACGATATTATTTATTTATTTTTTAATTATTTTAAATAATGAGTAATAATTATTTGTTTATCTACGTCACTAAAACACATGTCACGTTGATTTTAATGGTTGGGGTAATCGTGAGTCCTAAAATAGAAATCACAAGTCTTAATCATTTATTTTAAATTAGTTCTACATTGTTGAAATACATGGCACATCATAATCAAATAAATGATATTACCTTTTTATAAAATATATTTTTCATCAATTATTCTACTCAGTATTTAAAATAATTAAAAACTAAATAAATAATCTCGTGTCACGTCATTATATTTGGACCACGTTAAGGTTAACGTTAATCTCTTAACAGTCAACGCTTTCAATTTGATGGAAGAACCAAAATTACATATTTTAGAAAATTGGGAGACTAAACGTCTCTATTTTAAAATAGGGGGACCAAAATTGCGGATTATGCAAAATAGATGAACCAAAATTGCATTTAAGCTATAAAAATATTAATTAAAAAATTATTACAAATAAATTGAAAATTCACGCTTAAATAATTCAAACTTAACATTAAAAGCATTCACACATAATATTAAAAATATAAAATATAAAATTATTGTAAGTTATAACATAAATCTTTTACTATTAGTGTTACTTTATGGAAAATATAAAATTATTTTTTTACAAAAAAGTATATATATAACATAATTATTTATTTAAGTTATTTTAATTATATATATATATGATAGGTGCGGGGCGGGGCGGGGCGGGTACTATAGTACCCGTACCTGTACCCGCACCCGCAAAAAATTGCGGGTAAATACCCGGCCCCGGCCCCAGTCCCAATAAGCGGGTATTTATCCGACCCGCTTGCGGATATTGTTGCGGGTACCCGTAGGGTCCGGGTACACTTTGCCATCCCTATTCTGGACTGGAACATGAAACCATGTTTGTCCAAATCCAAACAGTGCCGTCTGGTGAACTGAACTTAGCACATTGTTTACATCTGTAGACTGCCAAGTGCTGCTGCCAACTACTGGGACAATGGACAATTCACTCTGGTAATTAAAATATAACCTATTAATTACAACAACAACAAAAAAATGATGTGAAAAATAAACATTTTTTTAATATAATTCGTAACATTATATTCTTTTATCTGATTGTTTATTCAAAAAATAAAAACACTAATTAAGAAGGAAGACTTTAATAATGGTTTTGGAACTTCAATTTTCATTTTCCTAGTATAATTAGTATTTATGTAATTCAAAAGACTTTAATTTTAACTGAATTTATTTTTATCCAAGTTAAGTCCTGGTTTAGATTTTTGAAGCCCTTGATTTACAGGTCCGGGGAAACCAAGGTTCCAGAGTAAATATATCTGTAACAGATCAAAGCCAATTGGAAGTGTAAATTTTGAGTCAAGCATATACAGGTGTGATGGTGTTGGGTTCTTTATATCGTGACTGTAAGATGGTTCCATATTTTGTTTTCACAACCACACCTGGAAGGTTTTTTTTTTTTTTTTTTTTTTTTGGAAATATCATATATGACTTGAAGTCTTGAACTGTGTTACACATAATTGTCACATGTTTACCTAGGGTACTTTTTGAGCTTCTGAATGCATAGATTATGAGATTCTAAGGTTCCCTGTTTTATGTGGTAAAATGTTAGGAGTTCTGAACTGCTGTTTTGATTGATATGTCCTTTGTTTTAGCCTCCAACAATGTTCAGCATGAAAGAGAATTAACTACAGTGCCCTTGGCTCTAGTTCAAGGTGGATGGAGATGCTTGATTGTGTTTTAAGTTGTTTTCCAAAACTATTTTATAATATAATTTCTATTTCTAAGAAATGTTTTTCAGAACAAGAAAAAAAATTGTCAACATGTTTTTGAAAATAGTTTTTAAAGGAAAAAGACACAATTTAGGATATTTGGAGGTGAGTATGAAATTGATTTTGAATAAAATTAATTTTGTAAAATTGAATTTTGGTTAAAGTTAGTTTTGAAGTGAAATAATTTCTATTTGAATGTTTATATTCTAAAAACAAGTTTGATGTAAAATTTAATATTTTAACTTAAAACAAGCTTTTTTTTTTTTTTAACTTTAAATTGAGGTTTGGGAACAAAAGTAATTTTACTTAATAACTAACCATTTATATAATTCATAAAAAAAACTAACCATTTATATTTTTATTAAAATCACGTGAACTACTATGTAAAATTAATAAAATATTTTCTCATGTAAAATTTAAGTCTCATCTCCACTATTCTGGTTGTTGTGGTTAACGAATAGTTTTCTTTTTTTAAGGCCTTTCCCACCACCGTCAATACACTCAAACTAATCTTCTTTCCACTATTATTCAACAGATGGTTTTATTCTTTTAAGGCTTTTCCTACTATTGTGGATATTCTCCCATTGAATTTCACAACATTGACTTATCATCAGTGATAATTTAGAATATTTTTGTTGTTGACGTGTGTCATGCTTTTTTGAACACTTCTTTTCATCCAACCTAATATATATTCTGCTATTTTTTTTTTAAGTCTTGTAGTATCTTGAATGCCCTCGTTGTGGAGAGTTATCAAATTCCTCCAATAGTTTAGGGATCAAGGAGAATACACCAAGATAACTACTTGTCCCCAGTGACAGATCTAGTACTCTAGGTCAGGGGTGCAATCTTACCATGTTGTTTTCTAACCCAACTCCTCCCTCAAGAAAAGAAATAGGATAATAGAGATAATTTGTTTAAATTTTCATAATTAAGAAAAATAATAAAATAAAGTCTTAAATAACCTTTTGGTCGCTATAAAATATGGAGTTTTGATTTTAGTCCTTTAAAGATTTTTTATTTTTATTTTAGTACTTTAAAGATTTTTTGTTTTGTTTTAGTTCTTGTTGTCAGGTAATAACATTAAATGATGACGTAACAACGACGATGTCAGCCATTGACTTGCCAAATCATCGAGAGTTTAACATAATAGTCACACGTAATTTTTTTTGTTTTGGTAAATTATGTTTCTAATCTTCATCTATTCAAAATAGTTGATATGTCAAACTAGTTGATGAGAAATTTAAAAGCATAATTTATCCAAAAAATAAAAATTCACGAGACTGCCCAGTGAGACTTCGATGATGTGACGAGTTAATGGAAATGTCACTATTATGTCATCAGTTAACGCTGTTGCCTGATAGAAGATACTAAAACAAAAAAAAAATTAAACTTTAAAAGACTAAAATAAAATAAAAACACTCTATTTTATAGAGATCCAAATGTTATTTAAGCCTAAAATAAATAAATTAAAGAATGTAATAACACTCTTAACATTCTTTCTTATTTCTTCCTTTTTTTTCCCATGACCAGTGAATCCTATTAATAAATCAAATTGATCTTATCACGTGTATTGTTAAATTCAAAATTAAATTAAATATAAAAATCACTTAATCGAAATTTTGGATGAGATAATCCTGCTTAGTAACCAAAAATAAAACGATGATCTCGCTTATTATAAAAGCACCAGTCTTAAACCGTGCCTCTCACTCAACTCTGCATCCTTCCGTTTTCAAGTTTCAATCCTAAAGCAGGAAGGTGATGGCTCCCAATCCCAAATCCAAATTCAAATCCGATTCAGCCTACTTCGAACCAGGTTCTGCAGTGGAATTCAAGTCACACCGCAAGTGGATCAATAAGAAACCACAACAAGGTATTTCAGATGTTCAGTTTTTCCTTTTAGAAAAATAATAATCTGTTGGAAAAGTTGTTAATATAACAATATTTGTATGATCCTGACAGTGTTCTGCTCCACATAATGACTTTTATGACTACAAAACAAGCTATTCGGACTTGTGTCTTGTCTAAACGATGGAAGGACCTTTGCAAACGTTGAAAACAATGGGTCTTAAAGATACAAATCTTTCATTCTTTTGTTGTTGGAGAAGGATGGTAAGTAAAATATTCTGTTTACAAAAAGAATTTGAGGCTGCAGTATATTTTTACATTACAACAAATATTTTTTTTCGTGGCAATCAGTTTGAATTGTCTTTAAAGTTTTTACATCATATTTATTATAATCTAGATAATCCTTGAAGAACAAAAAAGCTGAAGAAAAAAGGTCATGTCACAAACTGGAGAATCTAAATTTACTTCGTTTGCTAGTTGTATCTATTGCATTGTCATTGTCAATTTTTAATTCATGGGAGTGGAACAATTCTTAGAACTCAAACATCACTAACTGCTTAAGCTATGACAAGCAAACTAGACTTAAAACTCCAGAAACCGAAATCGAGTCAAACATCACTAACTGCAATTTTTTGAGGGACTAAAAACATTAAAATATTTATGAGGGACTAAAAATAGAAATCAAAATAAAATGAGAGATAAAAATATATTTTACTCTTTTTTTTGGAAACATCATATATGAACGGTGTACATATAATTGTCACATGTTTACCTAGGGTACTTTTTGAGCTTCTGAATGCATAGATTATGAGATTCTAAGGTTCCCTGTTGTATTATGTGGCAAAATGTTGGGAGTTCTGAACTGCTGTTTTGATTGACATGTCCTCTGTTTTAGTCTCAAACAATGTTCAGCATAAAAGAGAATTAACTACAATGCCCTTGACTCTAGGTCAAGGTGGACGGAGATGCTTCATTGTGTTTTAAGTTGTTTTCCAAAACTATTTTATAATATAATTTCTATTTCTAAAAAATGTTTTTTAGAACAAGAAAAAAAATTGTCAACATGTTTTTGACAATAGTTTTTAAAGGAAAGAGACACAATTTAGGGTATTTGGGGGTGAGTATGAAATTGATTTTGAATAAAATTAATTTTGTTAAATTTATTTTGGTTAAAGTTAGTTTCGAAGTGAAATAATTTCTATTTGAATGTTTATATTCTAAAAACAAGTTTGATGTAAAATTTAATATTTTAACCTAAAACAAGCTGTTTTTTTTCTTCTTTAAATTGAGGTTTGGGAACAAAAGTAATTAACTAACCATTTATATAATTCATAAAAAAAAACTAACCATTTATATTTTTATTAAAATCACGTGAACTATGATGTAAAATTAGTAATAATATTTTTTCATGTAAAATACAAGTCTCATCTCCACTATTCTGTTTATTGTGGTTAAAAATTTTTCTTCTTGAGTAAATTACACGGATCCCTTGAGATTTGTCCTTATTACACTTGATATCCCTTCATTTTTGAACCCTAAAGATAACTCCCTAATTTTTGGACTTTCATTACACCGACCTCTCCTCTTAGGCGTAAATCATTATACCGACCCCCCTCTTATTGTTACACTGACCCCCTAGGGGTGTTCAAAATAATGTAAAAAAATGGAGGGGTACCAGGTGTAATAAGAGCAAATCTTAGGGGGTCTGTGTAATTTACTCTTTCTTCTTTGAAGGCCTTTCCCACTACCATCAATACACTCAAACTAATTTTCTTTCCACCGTTATGTCGTAGTCAACAAATGGTTTTATTCTTTTAAGGCTTTTCTTACTATTGTCAATATTCTCCCGTTGAATTTCACAACAGTGACTTATCATTAGTGATAATTTAAAATATTTTTGTTAGTTTTTTTTTAAGTCTTTTAGTATTTGAATGCCCTCGTTGTGGAGTTATCGAATTCCTCCAATAGTTTAGGAATCAAGGAGAAGACATAGGGGATAACTACTTGTCCCTTGTACAACAAATCACCCTGTTGATAAGAGAACTCATCCTTAACTCGAGTATTGTATTGGAGATTAACATTTATCTTGATAAGGTAGGAATCTTGAGCCATGTCTTTTGGTAAGTTTCTTCCTTCAACCCAAGTAGGGAATGAATTTATCAAGGGTTAAGCTAACATGGACATACATGCACGTGTTAAGAATGTTATTATATTCATTAATTAACTTATTTTATTATTATCTTAATTATGAAAATTAATTTTATCTCTTTCAATTAAAAAAATTTATCTCTATCATAATCTTAATATTAAGATTACATGGGGGACAATTTAGGATTTGAGTAGTGGTCATAAAAAATGAGTTTTTTTTTTGTTTTTTTTTTTTTTGTAAAAAGAAGAGTATAATAGAGAAATAATTGGGAGAGAAGAGATAATGAAAGATATAATTTATTTTAATTTTAATAACTAAGACAAAATAATAAAATAAATAAATTAATGAATGTAACAACACTTTTAGAATCTGTTTGGTAGTTAGGATATGATAGGATAACTATACTAAGGAGAGAGCTAGGTTAGAAAGGAACACAATAGGATAAGCTCCCCCCTATCTATTACGCAACTAGTGTTTTAGTCCGTGTATTGCACGAGTTTATTCAAATTTTCACTACCATATTTATATAGTCAATAGAAAGAAATTTGAAAAAAAAAAAAAGGATTATATAGCACATCGATTTTTTTTTTAAAAAAAAAAGATAATTATAAAAGAAATTAGAAACTATAAAATTAAAAAAAGGGAAGATGTAACTATATTGACACTAACTTCAGGCATCCTTCAAATGACACTATTTGTAAGTTACTTTAGTATGTTTTTGCCTCTATTTTTTAATGCTCATAATGTGTCTGCATTCATATGTCATTTTTTGCTACTATATTTTGTATTTCAAAATATCCATTTAAATCCTATTCACTCTAAATTGTGTCGGATATCTTAACCAGTCCAACGAGACCTAAACCTCCATGCTTTGTTAGATTGGAGTCATTGAAAGTGAAAAGACAATTACCTTTCGACATATCTGATGAAGAAGTAACCAGAGTGGTGGAGTATTTGCTTCAAAACTCTCCCATGGCCAGAGTTGATATCATAACAAGTGATTAAAGCAATGTCTATGCTTTACTTTTTAGTCAGGGATTTTTACATGGTATTCTGATATTCCTTATTCAATGGAATCAATGCATATTATAAGTGTCTTTACATGTTTTACAGTTATTTTTATTTGGCATGACTAATGATAAATTTTAAATTTAAGAAACTGGCACTGTTGAACAGTGTCTTAAAGATACAAATATTTCGATCTTTTGTTGTTGGAGAAGGATTGTAAGTAAAATATTCTGTTTACAAAAAGAATTGAGGCTGCAGTTTATTTTTACATTACAACAAATATTTTTTTCGTGGCTGGATCCTTGAAGAACAAAAAAGCTGAAGAAAAAAGGTCATGTCACAAACTGAAGAATCTAAATTGACTTCGTTTGCTTGTGGTATCTATTGCATTGTCATTGTCAATTTTTAATTCACGGGAGTGGAACAATTCTTAGAACTCAAACATCACTAACTGCTTAAGCTATGTCAAGCAAACTAAACATAAAACTCAAGAAACCCAAATTTTAGACATGATATAGGAAATTAGTGTAGTAATTTGGATGATTATATTAGATCATGTCAAGTTTTGTTTTGTTTTGTTTTGTTTTTTTTTTTTTTCCTAAAGACGATCTATTGCCACTATCAGGTAAGGCATGGTGTAAAACCGTAAATATAATTGAGAAGTCATTTTTTATTTTTTCTTTCAGGAAGAACAAAGTAAGAGACAAAAAAAAAAAAAAAAATCGTGCATAATATATTGGTGTAAGTATAGGATCTGAGAATTGAATAAGAATTGGAGTGAGTGAAGATGGCTATGGCAAGAACAAGTTATCGGCCAAATGTTAGTTGTTAATATGTTAGTTTTTGTTAGCGGGAGGTTCGAATCCACGACTTATCCCTCATTCCCTTCTTCCTTTACCACCAAGCCAGCATTATAATTCTTAAGTCCTAACATAAGTGAAGTTTAAAATGCTAAGGAGTCAAATGTTGATTTGCCAATGCTGTGATCCATCCATCCCACCATTCTAGCTCCCTCTATCGAATGGTTTTTTGTTGTTTTGTTGAATGTGATAGTATTATATGGATTTGAAGTAGGGATTTGTTCATGAGGTTACGTGTAAATTTAATGCTTGATTTGTATGCCAGGCTAATATAGGACCTTGTAAGGTCCCAGAACCCAGTTCACGGAAAATTGTGGAGCATAGCAAATGGGCCAGGTTTGTGTGCTTTAAACATTCAAGCTTCCCTTGCTTTCTGTAGTCTCTAAGCTATTTCTATATTAATCTAACTGATCCCTTAACTCCATTAACGTATGCATTTATGCATAATGCAGATTTTACCATGCTTCTCTATGCCATATACAGTTATACGTTATATATGCTGATATTTTGTTATGTATATACTGCATTAGTTTTGATCAACGCTTATTTTATACTATTCTTGCAATTTGCACTATTGCATTTCATTTTGTTTTGTTGAAAATCTTTATATATATAAAAGTAAGTGTCGTGGATAATTTAGTAAATTCAATTTTCCCACTCATTCTAAGGGTAAGTAAGTAATTATACAACCTCATGTTTTTTAAGGTATTAATGATATTTCTAGAGCAATTAATGATACTTAAATGCAAATTAAATACAAACTAATTTAAAAATCTATGTTTTTTATATTAAAACATATTCAAATTAATTATAATTAATTATAAAAATCTAAAATAAAAATTTCTACATACTAAAATCAAAATATAAATAAACAACTAGACTATATTATAAATTTGATAAATTAAAAAAATCATTATTTTGATATTCGATAAATGCTTATATTATTTTTTTACTTAAGAATAAAAAAATGTTAATTAATACTTTAAAGATATTGATTAATGTATTCCATCATGCATATTTTAAAATATAAAAAGAAATATATAATCTAAATATAATATAAAAATACTATTTAATATGTTATCAGTTTTTAAAATCAATTACAGGGGTAATCAATAGAATCAAATTTTATTAAATTGGGTAAGTTGATCATTTATGGTTTTATTTTTTCATTTTTATTTTTTCATCATAAATAAGGTATATGTGTATTTTTGTTGTTTAACTTGCAATTTTCAATTATTTCAATATAACATAAACATTGTTAAATTTATTATATCATACACTCATAAATTTGGATGTGAATTTTATGAAATTGTTACTGTTTAGGAATATAATTTTAAAGAATATAAATGGTATAAACAAAATCCATGGCGTCATCTACGAAAAGTCATTAGAAAATTAACAATCTTTTTATATTGATGTCTAATTTTTTTTAATTGTTTTGTGATACATCATGAGAGGCAATGACTTACAAAAATATTCAAATAAACGAAGTTAAGTGTATTAGAATAAAAGATAAGTATTATTTCATATTTTTAATAACAGAGGAAATTAAAGAAGTTGCACTCCTCACAATTCACTCGTGCGTCGCACAAATTCATATACTTTCTTTGTTTAAGTGGTGAAATTATATTATTTTTTATAGTAATTTTAATTTAAATGTATTTTTAATTGTTGTCTCTTTCTTGTCTAAAATAATTATTGAATGTTTCATTTTACGAACATAGAAAATATGAAAAAATATAAAAATGGGGTGAATATTTTTTTTTTGAAAATATGAAGAGAAATTTAGATTTGACTTACCAAATTAGATATATAAACTATAATACACAAGGATGAACATTTTTTTATTAAAACAAGTAAGAAAATTTATATTGAATTCACGGGGATAAACTTTTTTACCAAAGATTTTCCTCCAATCAAAATTAAAATTTCTTATACATAATTAATATATATTTAATTAGATAACAAAAACTGAATTAAATCAACATAACTACTATTATTTTCTCCACTCAAAATTAGTGTCTAAAATTATTTTTTAAGCAAATAACTATTCATTTTTTATTTATTATCTTCTCACTTAAACAAATTATTCAAGATTTCTTCTACCTGAACAAATTTTAATTTTCTTTTATGCATTGATATGTATGTGCTAATATATTAAAACAAAAGTTATATATAAAATGAAACACATAGCAATGAATATATATATATATATATATATATATATATATATATATATAAATAAGTAGAAAATTTTCATTTAATTCACAGGGATGAACAATTTAACATAAGTCACATTAATATCTAAATTATTATGGTGAAATTATATATTTTTATTATTATAATTTTAATTTGAATGTATTTTTTTATAGCTGTCTCTTTCCTTATTTAAATAATTTATTAAATATTTTATATTACAAACATAGAAAGTATGAAAAAAAAATATAACAAATGGTATGAATATTTTTCATGAAAGTATGAAGAGAAATTTAGACTTAATTTATCATATAAAATATGACACATGGGGAAGAACATTTTTTTATAAAAATAAGTAGAAAAATTTACACTGAATTCATAGGAATAAACTTTTTTACTAAATATTTTTGTCCAATAAAAGCTAAATTTTCTTTTAGATAATCAATATATATTTAATTACATAACAAAAATTAAATTAAATAAAGATAATCACTATTATTTTTTACATGCAAAATTAGTGTATATAATTAATTTTTAAGCAAATAAATATTCATTTTTTATCTATTATCTTCTCACTTAAATAAATGAGTTAAATGGTCATGTACTGACAGTGTAAAACTATTTTACATTGTTAACCAATAAGAAATAATCGTTAGTATGACTTCTAAGGTAGTTATTGTAAAAGTCAACAAACTTACCATACATGATAGTTGTGATTGGAGGACAGTGTTGTTTTACACTGTTAGCACATAGCTTCCCCCCCCCCTAAATAAATCATTCATGATTTTCTTCTACCTAAACAAATTTTAATTTGATTTTATACATTGATATTTATATGTCAATGTATTAAAATAAAAAGTATATATAAAAATACTTTTTATATATAAAATATAATACATAGAAATTAATATTTTTTCTTATAAAAGCAAGTAGAAATTTCCACTTAATTCACGAGGATAAACAATTTACCTGAAGTCACATTAATATTTAAATTACTATGGTGAAATTATATTTTTTTATTATAATAATTTTAATTTCAATGTATTTTTTTATGGTTGTCTCTTTACTTATTTATTAAATATTTTATTTTAAGAACATAGAAAGTATGAAAAAATATAACAAATGGGGATTGTTCTTACCAAGTTTTGGTAAGTCTTCCGGTACGGTGGCTCCGCCAGGATCTTCTCCGTGACTGGTAGGGGGTGTACCTGCAAAGACACTCCGACGCTCAAGTTAGAGGCGCAGAGGTAGGAGACATGTATCACAATTAGGATTAGAATTTTCGTACCTTGATAGGAGTGAATTGTTTTGTATTTATAGAAGGTAAATAGATAGATTTGATAGGGTTATTTTCCTATCAAATCTTATCCAATCTCCTTAATTGTGATAGAGATAGGTTTATCTTCTATCATTATCTTTTATCTTAATCTTTGTGTATCTTATCTTTTAGTAAGATATACTTTCCGTTATAATTGTTTTGGTATGAGTCTATCTTCGTTTTCTCGGCGGGTCCCTTGACTCGGTGCTGGGCCGAGTCCGAGTAGTACATATGCTCCCCAAGCTCTGAAGTAGACTGTAAGAGCTTATAAGATGTTTTTACATAGCCGAGCTTCATTATGCTCTGACAACTGATCATACTAGTCGAGTTGCAGGTGCTTTGAGCTCATGGTTGATCTGAGGATGCTTAAGGTGTCTAGCCGAACTCAAGATGATCTAAGCGTGAGGCCGAGTTGAAAATGCTCTATAGGCTCAAGGCGTAAAGCTGAGGTAAAGAATCTCAGGTGGCAAGGCCGAGCTAAAGATGCTCAAAGCATAAAATCGAGTCGAAGATGCTCAAGGCGAGTGATCAAGATGAGGATGCTCTAGGCACGAGGTCGAGCTGAAGATGCTCTAGGCTTATGACCTAAGGTTGAGCTAATGATATCCAAGATGGCATGGCCGAGCTGAACATGCTCAAGTCTCGAGATGCAGATGAAGACTCATAAAGTGTGAGGCGAATTGAGTATTAGATAATTGAGGCTAAGTTCGTTGAGTTGAAGATACTCTAAGTGGAACTGGCTGAGTGTAAGGTACTCAAGGCCGAGTTGAAGTCACTCGAGGAAGAATTGGACAATGGCATTGGAAATGCTCAAGGCAATTTAAGACACTCGAGGCTTTTTGAATGATTTCCAACTAGTCATAGTGTATTTTTGTTGTTGATCATTGGAGGTGATTTTGTCCATGTTTGGATTTGATAATTCAAATGTCAGTGTCTCACTTCCCTCTTTCACGTATTGTAAGGTTGGGTTGTATTCGACCCTGGGTCCCTTGAACTGTGTGCCATTCGGTAGGTCCCAATCATTAATCGGTCAAGTACCTTCTTGAGGGGCCTTGCCAAGACTAAGTAGTGCCCATGCCCCAAAGCTTCGAGTCATGGTAAGAAAGCTGAGTAGAAGTACCCTGCCTTGGGTTCCTTGAACCGAGTGTTGGTCATTTAATTCATGCTGGGATGTTTAATGGTCAATCGAAATGATATGTGATTCTCAACTTGTCTTTGGATCAAGTTGGAACGCTAAAGGGGTCAAACCGAAATGCTGAGAGGTCAAACTGAAATGTCGAGAGGTCAGACTGGAATGCTGAGAGGTCATACCAGAATGCCGAGAGGTAAGACTGGAATGCCGAGAGTTCAATTCGGAATGTCGAGGGGACAAATCGAAATGCCAAGGGGTCAATTCGAAATGTCGAGAGGTCAATTTGGAATGCCGAGAGGTCAAACCGAAATGCTGAGGGGTCAATTCGGAATGGCGAAACGTCAAACCGAAATGCCAAGGGGTCAATTCGGAATGCCGAAAGGTCAAATCGAAATGCCAAGAGGTCAAACTAAAATGCCAAAAGGTCAAACTAAAATGTTGAGAGGTCAAATCGGAATGTCGAGGGGTCAATTCAGAATGCCGAGAGGTCCAATCGAAATGCCGAGGGGTCAATTCGGAGGAGTCAATTCGGAATACCGAGTGGTCAAACCGAAATGCCGAGGGGTCAATTCGGAATGCCGAGAGGTCAAATCGAAATGTCAAGGAGTTAATTCGGAATGCCGAGAGGTCAAACTGAAATGTTGAGGGGTCAATTTGGAATGCTGAGAGGTCAAATCAGAATGCTGAGAGGTCAAATCGGAATGTCGAGGGGTCAATTCGGAATGCCAAAAGGTCAAACCAAAATGCTAAGAGGTCAAACTAGAATGCGAAAAGGTCAAACCAGAATGCCGAGAGTCAAACCAAAATGTCAAAGGGTCAATTCGAAATGCCGAAAGGTCAAATCAAAATGCCAAGAGGTCAAACTAGAATGCCGAGAGGTCAAACCGGAATGCCGAGGGGTCAATTCAGAATGCCTAGAGGTCAAACCGAAATGTCGAGGGGTCAATTCGGAAGGGTCAATTCGGAATACCGAGTGGTCAAACCGAAATGTCAAGGGGTCAATTCGGAATGCCGAGAGGTCAAACCGAAATGCCGAGGGGTCAATTCGGAGGGGTCAATTCGGAATGCTGAGTGGTCAAATCGAAATGCCGAGGGGTCAATTCGGAATGCCGAGAGGTCAAACCGAAATGCCGAGGGGTCAATTCGGAGGGGTCAAT
This sequence comes from Pueraria montana var. lobata, assembly GCA_026413185.1. Taxonomy (NCBI): domain Eukaryota; kingdom Viridiplantae; phylum Streptophyta; class Magnoliopsida; order Fabales; family Fabaceae; genus Pueraria; species Pueraria montana. The sequence continues at coordinate 46,986,104 of CM048650.1, read as the reverse complement.
TCGGAATGCTGAGTGGTCAAACCGAAATGCCGAGGGGTCAATTCGGAATGCCGAGAGGTCAAACCGAAATGCCGAGGGGTTAATTCGGAATGCCAAAAGGTCAAACCGGAATGCCGAGAGTCAGACTGGAATGCCGAGAGGTCATACCAGAATGCCGAGTTTAATAGATAATCATGGTGTGAGGTTGAGTAGAAAATACTCGAAGCGCGAGACCAAAGACGGAGCTAACTGCTTAAGGGCGTTGCTGAGTTGAATGCTCAAGGCGCGAAGCCAAGCTTTGGGTGCTTCTGGTGCGGAAGGTCGAGCTTTAGATGTCGGTCCAAGATAAGTTAAGCTCCTAGCATGTAGTGTTGTTGAAAATTCAAGGTGTGAGGTCGTGCAATAATGCTTGTTTCTTGGTATAGCCAGCTTGGTTTTTTGTTGCCTAGGGTGCAAGGATTTGCTCTAGGTCAGGTTCAAGTCGACTTTGATGGAAGCCGATCTAAGGTAGTTACCCTCGAGGTGGGATACGTAAGCCGACTCTCGGGTGTTGACATAGCACATCCTGCAAAATAATATATATTAGCTAGAAGTCAGTCGGCAAAAGTCATTAAAGAGCTCAATCTTCGGGGTTGGATCAAAGTCATCTTAAATCCAATCACAAGTTTGTCTAAGAAGGCGATGTGTTGATCTTGATATTCTTTAAACTTGGTATAGTATCAAGTGAATTAGCTCGATTGTTTCCTATATTCGAGCTGTGATAAAGCTTGTCGCCGTAAAAGTACTTATAGCATGCTTGACTTAGTCGCTATTTTGAGCGTAGGTCTTTTGTTTCACCATTTGTCCCCCGTGTTATATGTAGATAGTCCCTGTAAATGTGTTGGGATCTATAATATATGTCATTCAACGAAGCTAATTCCAACAATCTTTGATTGAAATTTGCCTCGAGTCAATGATCATAAGTGTGGCAGGCTTAATGCTTATGTCTTTATCTCACACGACTTCAACGGAAAGCGTAGCATATGCCACATTGTAATTCTTTATTTGTTGGGAAGATTTTTCTAGTGTATCACTTGGCACCATCATGAATTTTCCAATCGGGGTGAGATGAAATCCTCCTCATTTGGAGCAAGATGTGGCGCATATTTTCTAATTACATCCGAACAATGGCACATGACAATTATGCAGATGCAACATAGCATGTATGATGTCATCCTTACATGCCATGGCATGATATAATCCCCCCCAACATGATATGTTGCATAAATTTTACATCTATGATAATATGACAATTTGTATCATGATATGGCATATGAAACATAATATGTATCATGGCGTGATGACATTTGAAAATAATAATTACCATTATCATGTGAAAATAAATGGTTGGCATATAATGCTTTAGATGTGAGTATTTATATCTTAAAGCATTTTATATGCTCTTGAAAAAGTCCAGTGATCTTGCGCATATGCATGTTACTGATAAACCATACCTTAACGCTTGTAGCTTTATATAGAAATATAGTATGTTTGTACCGTCACAACCTATGTGGCGTGTAGGCGACATGGTGTGTGCACATGGCTGCTCGGGGTATAAGCAAATCAAATGCGTGTTTTGTCAAAATGTTGTAGCGGCGCAATGACGGGACATGATCTCGAATCCATGCCAAGAGGTTATGAAATCTGCACCTGGATCGACCGACAAACTAATCATTGCAATTCAAAGCTTTCCTCCTTTGAGTCGCTATGTTGGTGCCAATCACGATACCACTCAAAGACATGATGATATATTTAGGAAATTCAAGCTTGATGCCTCTCGGTGTTGGAGGGCGTGGCAGGGCATCAGACGCAAACCTACTGTGCGTTGTACCTATTATTCTCCTTCACAAAAGAGCTTTGCAAATATTATAATATTAAGGATAGCAAGATACTAGGGTGTTGGCAGCATTCATGTGATCTTCACTGAAATTTCTAATTGAAGTCATCGTTATGTGGCAATGCCAAACATACAATAACAATTTGAATTGTGAATAAAATGTTTTGTGAAGGGAATTCAATATCAAAGGTCACAATATCCAGTGCTTTAATTATGGATATTGTTGCTATTATGCGGGATTCATATATTCCGTAATATTAGTGCTCCAAGATATTGACAGCATCAGCTAAAATATTAGCAGCATAGGCCAAGTATCAATGGTATAATTTGAATGTTATACACATGGTAAGATAAATTAATTAGGAGTATGAATGATATAACCATGTTTGAGGCAACAAAACATCCAAGGAATGTCTTGGTGTGACAAATTTGGGGGCGAGATCTGTTACCAATTAATGAATGTTGCCCACCTTATAAAGTATTCGACTCCCATCCACGGCTTTGGTTTGCTATGTCAGCACCATGTTGCATAAGGTTTTACCTGTTAGCATTAAAAAGCTATCCAAGACATGATTGGTATGTCAATACCAAAATCAAGGTATTAAAATAATATCACATAATAAGATAGTCAAATGATATAGGCATATTGCGTTGCAACATGTAGGATGATAATGCTGGATAGTATTATATCAATATAAAGATTGGCACATAAATTGGTACCATCCGTGAGCCATTATTGGCAGGAGCTAATGGTCATGGCCGTGTAATTTTTAACCACATCACAAACTATGCATGTATATGACATTGAATGGGCATTCCCCAGATTAAGAGGAGTTGATGCCATGTTCATGGTGCATGTCGGTGGCATACACTAGCACGTTAGATATATATCAAATATAGTATGTGATGAGTTAACTATGCATACAATGTTCTGATGCATATAGGAAAGAAGTAGAGAAAATAATAAGGGGTTGAAGAGATAGAACCGTGTTGGAGACTGAGTAGTCAAACGGTTAAAAGAAGAGTCAAGGCTCTTGTTCGTGTGGTCGGGCAAAGTTTTACCAGGCCCCACGGTGGGCGCCAAATGTTCTTACCAAGTTTTGGTAAGTCTTCCGGTACGGTGGCTCCGCCGGGATCTTCTCCGTGACTGGTAGGGGGTGTACCTGCAAAGACACTCCGACGCTCAAGTTAGAGGCGCAGAGGTAGGAGACAGGTATCACAATTGGGATTAGAATTTTCGTACCTTGATATGAGTGAATTGTTTTGTATTTATAGAAGGTAAATAGATAGATTTGATAGGGTTATTTTCCTATCAAATCTTATCCAATCTCCTTAATTGTGATAGAGATAGGTTTATCTTCTATCATTATCTTTTATCTTAATCTTTGTGTATCTTATCTTTTAGTAAGATATACTTTCCGTTATAATTGTTTTGGTATGAGTCTATCTTCGTTTTCTCGACGGGTCCCTTGACTCGGTGCTGGGCCGTGTCCGAGTAGTACAGGGATCATTTTTTATGAAAGTATCAAAATAAATTTAGACTTAACATACCATATAAAATATAACACACGGGGATAAACATTTTTTTATAAAAACAAGTAGAAAAATTTACATTGAATTCAAGAGGATAAAATTTTTTACTAAAGATTTTTGTCCAATCAAAGTTAAAATTTCTTTTACATAATTAATATATTTAATTACATAACAAAAATCAAATTAAATCATATATAACAAAATTTACTTTTCTTTTATACATTGATATGTTTATGCCAATATATTAAAATAAAAATCATATATAACATATAACACATGGATGAATTTTTTTTTTCTTATAAAAAAAGTAGAAATTTCTACTTAATTCACAAAATGAACAATTTATCTGAAGTCGCATTAATATTTAAATTATTATGGTAAAATTATATTTTTTTATTATAATAATTTTAATTTGAATGTATTTTTTATGATTGTCTTTTTCTTGATTTAAATGATTTATTGAATATTTTATTTTACAAATATAGAAAGTATGAAAAAAATATAACAAATGGGGATGAATATTTTTCATGAAAGTATCAAGAGAAATTTAGACTTAATTTACCATATAAAATATAACACACGGGGATGCACATGTTTTATAAAAATAAGTAGAAAAATTTACTTTGAATTCACGAAGATAAACTTTTTTACTAAACATTTTTGTCCAATCAAAGTTAATATTTTTACATAATTAATATATATTTAATTACATATCAAAAAACAAATTAAATCAACATAATCACTATTATTTTTTCCATGCAAATTTAGTGTCTAAAATTAATTTTAAGCAAATAATTATTTATTTTTTATTTATTATCTTCTCATTTAAATAAATTATTCGTGATTTTCTTCTACCTAGACAAATTTTAATTTTCTCTTATACATTGATATGTATATGCCAATATATCAAAATAAAAATTATATATAAAATATAACACATAGGAATGAATACTTTTTCTTATAAAAGCAAGTAGTAACCTCACAATTCACCCGTGCATCGCACATGCTCACATACTTTATTTGTTTAAGTGATGAAATTATATTTTTTATTATAATAATAATTTTAATTTTAATGTATTTTTTTATGGCAATCTGTTTCTTGATTTAAATTATTTATTGAATGTTTTATTTTACGAACATAGAAAGTATGAAAAAAATATACAAATGGAGATGAATATTTTTTTTTATGAAAGTATGAAAATAAAAGTATAACAAATTACATTACATACAATATAAAATTCAAATAAATTTTTAAACATTTTGTTTATCCTGTGCAATGCACGGGTCAAAATCTTGTATCATTAACAGTAGTAGTTGTTGATGCAGCTTGAACCAGCTTGGAAATATGTCTTCCACAGAAGCCATGCACCTTTTTGTTAAAATATTGGAGGTCATGCTAATAATTTTATTTCACATTTCTTGCATATGTAGCTTTTAGCAACATTTAGTTACTTACATTTTTTTAAATGCTACCAGTAAGACCATTGTGTAACATTTATAAAATTAAATGTTACTACTAAAATGTGATAGTATTACATTTTATTTTTGTTAAAAATTTAAAATGTTGCCAAACGCACATATATACGTTTTGGAAGGATATAATTAACCAGTTCGCTTACCTTCTTAAAAAGATTTAATAATTAATAATTAATAATTATAAATAAATCCTTTCCTCTCCCGTTTCACAACCTCATCCCTTAAAATGTTGCCAAACTCTATTATGTTCCTTACCCTATCCTTTCTCGATGATCCTTCTTCAATTTTAGGAATTGCCTCTCGCTACGTTGTTCGTGCATGTTAGGGTTTCAGCTATCACAATTTGTTGATTCTAGTTTTGGATCTGGTAACGTTTCTATTTTTTTTTTTATATCAAAATTTGTGTCTCTTTTTCATTAGACTTAGATCAATTTAACATGATTCTGCCCTAAATGTTGTGGTTCATCCATGATCGCTGAAATAGGAGAAAGAGTGAAAGATTCATCGTATTTCCTGGAGTGGTGAGTATTTGGTTTGAAATCTAAAATTTGAATCAGATGCTATTGATATAATCGATATTCTGTTTTGTTTTGAGTATCGCTTTATTTTCTGGTTATTGTTTTGATATATAGCCTCGTAAACGGATAATTATAGCCTTTAGTTGTGAGATCCTATTTAGTTGTGAAATTTGGATCACCGATTTTAAATTTGTAATCTGAATCACTATTTGAGATGTTGAAATTGGGGATAAATAAGGTTATACATGTGAGTTATAATAAGAAGCTTCGTTTCATAACTTTATGGCCTTGTATTTTTTATTTTATTTTATTTGAACAGAGCTTAGAAGTTTCATTTCAAGACTGGAGTCCTCTTGTTTGTGGAAGGCTTGTATCTGGTAATCATTAGTTATACTTTTTTCAGATTAGCTATATTTTCCTCTGGCATGTCTTTATATTTAGTTATCATAGATATATGAAGTTTGACAATGAACTTCATTTTTGAAGGGGAATGTGATAATAATTCTATTAAGTTCTCTCTATTAATTCTGTTAATTGTGATCTGAAATCACAGATCAGGCTAGGAAACGTGCTAAATTGCAAGGTAATGTGCAGTGGATGCTAAATATTTATTAGTTGAAGTTCAACCCAAAACCAGTATGATATACTTGTTTTCTAGGTTGCAGGTAGGGGTGGCACGGATTGGATTTTTAAAAATCTAATCCATATGAACGTTATATCCAATTAAGTGAATTGGATTTAAATCCATATTAATTTTAATTGGATAAAAGTGGCTTGGAATTTTTTAAAACCAGTTTAAATTGGTTTTAAAACTGGTTTGATTTTAAAATCACTTTCAAATCATAAACCAGTTTTTAAATCGACTGGGTTTTAAAAATCAATTTTAAACCATAAATCATTTCAAAAATCAATTTTAAGTATCGTGCATTTTGGATTAAAATTATAACATCTTTAATTTCAATATACTAATTATATTTAATTAATAATTAAAAATATATTAAATATATTTATCCCCTATATATTTTTTGGTCCTAGGTTAAAAAGACCACGGATGTCCCCCAATCCGTGGTTGCGCTGCCCCAAGGGAATTTTGCACATGGAGGGAATCGTGTACGGATTCTCCCGCTAAATAGATTGTTCCCCCTCATGTGAAAGCAGTGGGTCTTACATCACTGCACCAACCCTTTGGGTTATTTATCCCCTATATATATAAACATATAAGATTATCTATTTTCTTAGGTCTTTACTCTTCCTTACATTCACTTTTATTTGAATACTCTCACATCATGAAGTGGTGAACTTCACTTTTAACATGTATCTAGTATATCATCTTAATATGCTTTTAATATCAACCAAACGGCTTATCAAGTGGTAACCAAATATCAAAAATCAATTTCAAATGTGTGTGTGTGTGTGTGTGTGTGTATGTGTGTGTGTGTGTGTTTAATATTTGAGATATGATCTTATGTTTTTAATATCAATTGAATGGTTTAACTTAATTTCTTATCTCTTCCAAATTATCATTTTCAAGATCTTTAATTCTAACTTTAATTTGAATGTTTTTTAAAATAAATTATCAATAATAATAATAATATATCAAAATATAAATTGTTTATCATAAATCTAAAATATAATTTACATGTTCAAAAATATTATTTATTACATATTTTAATTGTAATATAATCTATATATTATAAATTGTAAATTTTAAGTTGTATAAAATAAATATTTATCTTGTGCAATTCACAAGCTAAAATACTAGTTAATATTATTTATCAAATAATTATTATCAGTATTATCAGAACTGGACCGGTCATTGACCCGATCAATGGGTTACTGGTTGAACCTGTGGGTCACTCATTGAACCGCATGAACCGGTATATACTGAATATTTTTATAAAGTTATATAATAGATATTAATATTATATACAATAAAAAAATATAATAGATATCTTATATAAATAACTTTTTTAGTATGCATATTAAATTGATATCATGATTCAGTGGCTAAAAATATTTTAGCTAAACAACACGGCCCTGGTTCAAATCCTAGTAACTTTTAAATTTATTAAATTAAAATTTTCATTGTACACATCCTCAAGGTTTTATTGTGCTTTTTCAAAATTTCTCCCTATTTTGCCTTTTGATATCTATGTGTTTTTTGCCCACTCATTATAAAGAAATAGGCTTCAAATTTAACATTTTTTTATAATCCGCATGTGTTACAAACATGTGAAATTGTTTAGCTTGAGTTCATGTTTATATTTACCTGTGAAAGGTTATAAAATATGTTTATAGTTGTTTGAAGAGTTTAAGATGAGAACATAGTTTTTGGTCTAAAGTATTACCCTTATTTTCTCTAAATTTTTAGTAGGTTCTAGTATAAAGTGATTTTTAGTTCTAGTAATAATGAAATCTAAGAAATAGTGCATTTTATGATTGGTGCAGATACATTCTGATGGTAGAGCCCTGGCCACATATTTGTAAATCCTTTGCCTAATTTGGCTTTTGGAACCTAGCCCGCAACATTTCCATTTTCTATATAAAATCAATTCAAAATGAAAAATATATTAGGAAATTCTATCCTAAGGAAGAGGGTCCTATTACTGATATTGGTCCAATTGACAATTCTCCTATAATCACTCAGAAGGTGAAGTCTCAATTACTAGCTTGCATATGATGTTTGATTGGTTTTCAAAACTTCATATTTGGAGATCAGCTTGCTAGGTCTCTAGTGTGTGTTGAATTGTTACTTTCTTTAAAATATTTATTTATTACTATGCAGTTAGCTGGATTCCAACTCAGGCTCACTAAGCTTGCTTTGTTGAGTGGACTTCTCACATCTTCACATGTTAGATTATATTGCATATTAGTGATTTTCTATGATGCCTCTTTTGAAGTTGTTGCTTACCTTGAAATTCATGTCAATGTTGCATTGACTCATTATAGGTTTTTGGAGCTATTCTATAGTCTGTGCAGCATTCTCCTCAATATCCTGGATCCTATAATTTACATGGACTAGTTTGTGAGGCTCGAAATAATTATTAGTTTGTTGCTACTGAAAATTCAAAGAGAGTGTACTTGATACCATAGTTTATAGTACCTTTAACATATTTCACAATATGTTTGGCAGCTTGAAGATGCACTTCACTGGCACAATGCATAAATCTTGAAAGAATGCTTACTGCAAACATAATATCGGGTCTGGTTGCAGTAAGGTACATTAGGCAACCAATTAGGCTTCTATAGTGGTGCTCATCAACCATATCAGCTCCATCATCATCTTTGTTGAATTTTTCCTTCTGATTCATTGGAGTGGTAGTACTTTTGCAATTCTCCATGCAAAACTTTTTTAGTATCTCCTTTGCATACTTCTTTTGGCATATAAAGACTCCATCATGATCTTGTTTTACTTCCATTCCCAGAAAAAAGGACATCAAACCAAGATCTGTTATCCCAAACACTTGGAGCATTCAACTTTGAACTCCATTATTAGTTTCTCATCAATGTCGTTCATAAGGAGGTCATCAACATAGATAAAAACTATGATTAAATCATCACCTGCCAGTTTCACATATAATGTAGCTTCACTTGGACTTTTAACAAATCCAAGGGTTTGAAGATAATCATCGATTTTGCTATTCCAGGCCCTTGGAGCTTGTTTAAGACCATACAAGGCCTTCTTTAGGTTATAGACCTCTCTTCTTGTCCCTTGACCTAAAATCCCTCTGGCTGCTCCACAAGTATCTCCTCCTGCAAATAACCATTTAAGAATGTAGATTTTACATCTAAATGGTAAACTTTTCATCCTATGTGCGCAGTCAAAGCAAGTAACATCCTGTTTGTATCAAGGCATGAAACTGGAGCAATTGTTTCTGAAAAATCTACCCTAAACGCTTGAGCATATCCTTTCACTACAAATCTGGCCTTGTATTTATTTATAGAACCATTTGCATTAAGTTTGGTTCTATAATTTGACTCCTATGGGTTGCTTGTGTTGTGGTCTGTCCACCAACTCCTAAGTGTCATTTTTTTCAATCATCCTTAAGTCTTCCTCCATAGCTTTAATCCACTTGTCATCCTTCATAGCTTCTTTGAATTCTGTAGGTTCTAGGACAACAACATTGCTTCTTTCATAAATTCCGACTAAGGACCTCATACCTTTTATTGGAACATCATTAATATCATCATCATGTTGTGGAATTTCCATTAGATCCTTCTTTATTGATTCCTCCCAGCTCCATTGTTTATCCTCCATGAATTTGACATCTTTGCTTATAAGAATTCTTCCATTTTGTGGTTGGAAAATTCTATAAGCTTCGGAAGTGAGTGTTGCTATATCCAATGAAAACTCCAGGTTTTGCCTTATCAATTTTGTGGTGGCAACTTTGATTGAAGCAGATTCACATCTAGAAGGATTGAAGCCTAAATTGGTCAACTACTAAATTCAACTTGAGGAATAAAGATGATGGACTGATTTGCATGACAAGGCCCGTGAAGATATAACATCTAGTTTTATTATCTATTAAATAAAGTTGTAATAAGATGTTTGGGCTGCACTACTTTGTTTTAGAACATAGGCCCAAAACATTTGGTTGTTTTTCTTTATTTTATTTTATGTTTTGTGGGCTACATTAAAATAAAATTTGAATAGAAGTTCCACTTGGAGAGAACTGACTCGCATGGGTTCTTCAGCAAGTCAACCTTTGATTTTATCAAAGGCCTTTTAACCCTCGTGGTGATCACTTCCTGTGGCTTATCAATTCTTTGGAATTGTGGCGCCTCCCGTCTTGTCTCCTTAACCCTTGAACCCTTGAAGTGTGTCTTAGAAGCTCTTAGGCGAGAGCCTTTTTCTCCTTTTTTTCTTTTATAAACATATTTGATGTTTTTCTCTATTTTTCTTTCTCTCTTCCACTCTTTTTCTTTTCCCCCTTGTTTTCTTTTATCTCTATTTTTTTTATTGACCTTCACCACTTCTCTTGTAGTCAAAGGTGCAAGATTAGTCTTGTGTTCTTAGAGAACTTATTGGTGTAGTCATCATGCATAACTTTCCTATCATACTACCAAGGTCTCCCAAGAAGCAAATGACAAGCCTCCATGGGCACCACATCACATAAAATTGTAGCATCATACTTCCCCATGGAGAATTCCACTTCCACTTGCTTACTTACAGTCATTTCACCATCCTCACTAAGGTGCCATTGAAGCTTGTATGGTTGTGGGTGAGGTTTAGTCTCCAATCCCAATTTAGACACCATTCTAGCACTTGCAACATTGGTACAACTTCCCCCATCAATAATTAAAGAACATACCTTCCCTTGGATAAGGCATCTAGTATGGAAAATGTTCCCCCTTTGGCCCTCATCCATATCTCTTGCATGGCTACCCAACATCCTTCTTACCACAAACAAATCTCCTTCTGAAAATATTTCCTCATTATACTACTCTTCCTCATTAGATGGGGTATAATTTGAAGAAGATTCACTAGGAATCTCCCCATCCTCCTTAAGTTACACAATCTTCTAAGTTGAACATTGTGAAGCTATGTGACCTCTCCCCAAACACTTGAAGCATTTTATCTCACTACTCTTTGTCTTTTTAGGGACCTCATTGAACTTAATTTGAGTCTTTTGAGGTGCGACAATGGAATTGCTTGAAGAAGTACCTCTCTCCTTCTTATTTCTTTCCTTCCAACTTGGAGAATTAAAGTTAGAAGAGCACCTTCTCATGGCACCTTTTCTCTTGAGTTGTTGTTCTACTTAGTAGCTTGATGCACTAAGTCCTCCAACTCCATAACATTCCTTATATCACTATTTAGCCTATGTAAGAAATGTGCCATAATAGGCTCCCTATCTTCACTAATATTGGCTCTAATCAAGGACACCTCCATCTCTTTATAATACTCATGTACACTCTTGTGACCTTGTGTGAGCCGTCGAAGCCTATTGTGAAGGTCCCTATGATAATGAAAAGGAACAAATCTTCTTCTCATTAACCTTTTCATCCCCTCCTAACTATTCACCAAGGTTCTCCATATCTCGCCCTTTCCTTTTATACTTTGTCCTACCAAATGAGAGCATAATCAATGAATCCCATGGCCGCCACCTTCACCTTCTTATCTTCTATATAGTTGTGATATGCAAATAATTGCTCAATCTTCTGTATAGTTGGTTTAGATTCACATCACAAAATTGAGGGAGTGAAGCTTAACATACCACCTTAAATTTTGTGAAGCTTAAGGTGGTATGTTAAGCTTCACTCCTTCAATTTCGTGATGTGAATCTGAACCAATTGGATATGATCCGAAGGCCTATTTGGAGTGGGAGATGAGGATTGAGCAATTATTTGCATGCCACAACTATACAGAAGATAAGAAGATGAAGGTGGCAGCCATGGGGTTCACTGATTACGCTCTCATTTGGTGGGACCAAGTACAAAAGGAGAGGGCGAGATATGGAGAACCCTTGGTGAATAGTTGGGAGGAGATGAAAACGATAATGAGAAGAAGATTTGTTCCTTTTCATTATCATAGAGACCTTCACAATAAGCTTCAACGACTCACACAAGGTCACAAGAGTGTACATGAGTATTATAAAGAGATGGAGGTGTCCTTGATTAGAGCCAATATTAGTGAAGATAAGGAGCCTATTATGGCACGTTTCTTACATGGGCTGGATAGTGATATAAGGGATGTTGTGGAGTTACAAAATTATATGGAGTTGGAGGACTTAGTGCATCAAGTTGCTAAGGTAGAACAACTCCTCAAGAGAAAGGGTGCCAAGAGAAGGAGCTCTTCTAACTTTAATTCTCCAAGTTGGAAGGAAAGAAATAAGAAGGAGGGAGGTACTTCTTCAAGAAATTCCATTGCTGCACCTCAAATTAAGTCTAATGAGGCCCCAAAAAAAATAAGGAGTAGTGAGATAAAAAGCTTTAAGTGTTTGGGGAGAAGTCACACAGCTTCGCAATGTCCAACTAAGAAGACTATGTTACTTAAGGAGGATGGTGAGATTACTAGTGAATATTCTTCAAATCAAACTATAAGTAAGCAAGTGGAATTCTCCATAGGAAAGTATAATGATACAGTTTTATGTGATGTGGTGCCCATAGAGGCTTGTCATTTGCTTCTTAGGAGACCTTGTCAGTATGATAGTAGAGTTATGCATGATGACTACATCAATAAGTTATCTTTTGTACATAAAGAACGCAAGACTACTCTTGCACCTTTGACTCCAAGAGAAGTTGGTGAGGATCAATAAAAAATGAGAGATAAAAGAAAACAAGAGAGAAAAGAAAAAGAGAGTGAAAAGAAAAGGGAGAAGAGAGAGAAAAGAAAAAGAATGGAAGAGAGCAAGAAAAAGAAAGAAAAAATCAAATCTGTTTATAAAAGAAAAAGAGATGAAAAAGGCTATTTCATAAACTGATTTGATGCGTTAAGGCTATTGTGGCACCACAAGGGTTAAGGCCCTTGATAGGATCAAAGGTTGGCTCCATGAAGAACCTAAGAGAGTCACTTCTCTCCAAGTGGAAAAATTCCAAAATTCAATATCCATGTTCTATTTAATAAAATGTGACTTTACATATATATAGGAGGTATTGGTTCCTGCACAAAAAGGCATACCAAGAGGCCTATACACAAATGTAACTCTTATTCAAATATTATTTTAATGCAGCCCACAAAACATAAAATAAAATAAAGAAAAATAATCAAATGTTTTGGGCCTATATTCTAAAACAAATTAGTGCAGCCCAAACATCTTATTACAATTTTATTTAATAGATAATCAAACTAGATGCTATATCTTCGTTGGCATTGTCATGCAAATCTGTCCATCATCATTATTCCTCAAGTTGAATTCAATATTTGACCAATTTGGGCTTCAATCCTTCTAGATGTGAATTTGCTTCAATCAAAGTTGTCACCATTTGGTTAAGGCTTCTTTTGCTTTCTTAGCACGTGCCCTTGTCATTGGTCCACCAAGTCCTTGTAGTGCTTCAATGTCTTTATTCTTTGGTTGATCATTATCACAAGAGATAATTAAATTTAATTTCATGAAAAAAAATTTATATGTGTGATTTATTTTATTTTCTCTTAATTGGGAAAGACCCTATAGACTCTACGCACTTACGTATACTAGAATTTAAAGCAAATAACTATATCTCCTTTCTTTTTCTTCCATACGAAGATTTAGTTTTAGGAGATTAGAAAAAAAAAATGTAGTGCCAATTGCTTTAAGTGTTACTAGTAGTTGTTGAAAAGTCAAAGAAAGTTGGCTATAGCATTCATGATCCATTTGGAAAAACAACTTAATTAAGATCTTATTCAATAAGTTCTTATTATGTGAGAGTTTATGTTATAAGTGCTTAAAATTGAATAAGTTATTTGCATTTGGATATACATGTTAAAAAGTGCTTACACAATTTTATAACATTTGGATATACATTAAAAAATGTTTTTTTTTTATTTTACAAATTAAAAAAAAATTAAGAATCAAAATATGATTAAAAATAAAATAAAATTTTAAAAGTAACTATTTTTTTAAAAAAATTATATACCACAAAAAATATTAAAAATAAAAAATCATTGATTACCATTTATCTATTTTTTGTTCATAAAAAAAATAAGAATCATAAATATAAAAAAATTAAAAATAATCATAAAATTGAGAATGTTGTGGGTTATGAGAAAAGAGAATGATGAAAGTTTAAGTTTCCAATAAATAAAAGAATGATTTTTGAGTCATGAAATTTTTGGGGACAAAAAATGAAAACTGAAGTGGAAAAAATAAAATTGGTACGCTCACTCACACATAAAGAATGAAAAAACAAAAAGGTAACCAATATGTTACGTGGCACGGAAGAAATGAAAAATAAAAATAAAAAATTGGAATGCTCTGTTGGGTTTAACAGGATTCGAACGCTGGCATACATAAAGTACCGCTTAAGCATTGCTAATAAGCTACCTGGAACAACATATTACTTTTAAGCTCAAAAGATCTTATGAGTAATCTATAAGATATTTTTATAAACACATCCAAACACTCACATAAGTCCTTATAACATAAGTCAATATAAGTTGTTGATAAGCTCTTTCAAACATGCTCTTAGAACTCCTTTTCTTGTTACATACACGGTGAGTGTGGAGTGTACTACCAAATACATTCCTTCAATTTCTTTTAAGCAAAACAACCGTTACACATTGCTATTTAATGGTGAGGTTTAACTTTCTTCACTCTCTCATTCTCTTTGCTTGGTACGTGAATTGTTAGGAGGGTAGGACAAAACAATTTAATGCTTTCCAACTACATATTAGTCATGTACACATATAGAAAGAATTTTAAAAGAATGGTTTGTTTCTTTGGATGTACATCTTACGATTTGTTTTTCAACTGTATTAAAGAAATGTAATAATTTTTTTTTACTTTACTCTCCCTATAGCTTCCTCCTACTTACACCTATTGTGGGATATATTGTCAATGTGTTCACACTTTGCTTTTCTATTGTAAGCCTTCCTTGTAGGTACATGATGGTTTCCAATTCAAAGACACATCCTTGAAATTTAGTTGATCAAGTAATGCATGGTCTGACTTGAGAACCAAGCCTCACGTTCTCTCCACTTAGTAAATTGGCAATACAAATTCAAAAAAAAAAAAAAAAGTTTGCTATTATAAATAAGCCTCAAATTGATAAAAGTCCTTGTTCTTGATTGGTCCCTGTAAGCAACTAGCCGAACATGTGCTCTAAATCGGAATGCATATTCCCTTTTTATTTTATTTGGTTTTATGAAATTAATAAATAAAACTATAACTTTTGTTCACATCGGGATGTGTCTCTTCCTCCCTAAGTTCATTCTAGTCAAACCTATGATTAGAGGTAAGGTAGAATTTTTTTTTTTTTTTATCATTTTGAATCCCAAATATTTTATAAATTTGCTTAAGAACTGTGAAGAGTGGTTTACGGGGTTTTAAAAAGGCTTATAGACTACCCCTCATTTCTTTGTAATCGTGACATTACCAATCCCCCTCTTTCTCATGTTCATTTTTCCCCTCCTTTCCAAAGTGCTAGGTGTTCTTCAAACCTTAGGTTCAAATGTTAGTTCTATCTTCTCCTTCACTTGGTTGGTGTTAGCCTTTTGGTGAGTTGCCCTCACTTTCTTTTCTTTCTATATGGCAGCTGAACCTTTTCCCCTCTCTAACGAATTTTTCTTCTTGCTTCTACTCTTGGTGTTAATTATTTCTTTAGTTAGTTCATAGTATTGATTTAAAAGTTTTGTTCAAGAGACTAAGATTCTTTCATTCTTCCCTCCTTCAAGCTCTCATTTTTTTAGCGTCTCTTAAGGTAAGGGAGCTTACTATTTGCTTGTTTCCTTTCCATTCATTGCTTAGTGTTATTATGAAAATATTGAGTTACTGTTTGGTGGTAGAAAAATATGGTTTCTAATATGATTTTAAAAAGAAAAATAATTACTTGAGTTGGTAAGATCATTATGCGCATAGATAAAATTTTAGCATGATACTTAGACCTTATATATGCTACCCGAGAATAGAAGCCATAAGTAAGTCAATACATGTTTACTGTTTTGACATGATAAAGTAGAAAAAATTGTTACACCTAATAGCCTTAACATGAATATTATGGTTATTCTATTGTAAAGTTATAAAATACCTATAATACTCAAGTTTTAAATCGTGAATCATTGAAGTTTTTTTTATATATATATATCACTGGATGAGAGTGGAACCGTGAGCCATATAGGGACTGTTTTAAGTCCTGCTGTATGGACTGAAATCAGATACAAAAGTTATAAAGAATAAAGACTTAACTTTATTTAGTTAGATGAAGAATGAGAGAATTTAAACTAAGAACTTAAGTTTAGATGTTAAGATAATTATTTTAAAATAGCAATTCATATTGTTTAAAGTTTCAAACGGTTCTCTTTCTAATAGCTTTTGTCCGGTGATTACATAAGGAAAATAAAGGAACTTTGTAAGTCAGAATGGGTCCCAATAAAATCTAGAGAAAGTGACGTGATAGACAAAGATATAAATTTGTATTTTAAATATTCCAGAAAAGTTTACAATAGGTGTAATAATAATAATAATAATAAATCATTGAAAATTGTATGATCTTTAATAAACTTCAGTAGCTATAAAATATATAGTTAAAGATGTTTAATATAAAATTATTTAGTAAAAAATGAATAAAAAAATAATAATTATCATTACTAAGTTTCCTATTATTGGAAATATTAATATTTATTTAATAAACTCTTTAGCATATTTAAGCATTTGAAATTTTATATTCTTAAGTGATGTAGGTAATCATAATAATTTTAAGATTTAATACCCTTGATGAATAGGATAATAATTAATAATTTTCTTAGAGAAAACATAATGACATATGTTATTCGACAAATTTAGTAATATCAAAAGCGTGAGAAAAATTGTTGTTGGAAAATCCTAAGGGATTTTTGTTATATAAGACCTTTAGTATAAGGTGATATTTTTGCTTAGTACCTCGTGGAAGGCTTGACCTATGAGAGGTGGCGGACATGCTTTTGATATGTCTAATCCACGTAAAGGAAAATCTAAGCGGTGATGTTAAAAATTGTTGAATGTTGTGGAGTGACATGCATGAGTCGTTGAGGAACGCTGAATAAGCGTTGGGAAGGCTAATAGAGGTACCATTGGTATCCTTGAGGATATATGAAATCGCGAATCCACATGAGGTTGGGGTCGTTGCAAACCCCATGTTGTGGTGGTTACCACCCACACACGTATATCCTGACGAAGCCACAGTTGCTCCAAGATCAAATCTAGTGTCGCCCCAATGGTTTTTTTTGGCACGTGTCGTTCTTTTTGTGGATCCACGTGGTCCGGTGTTATTGTTGTTGTTGTACCATGCTTAAGGGACACATCAGACTGATCGCTCAACCTTTTGGTGATCTCCATGGAGTCGAGTATGCATTTATGGCATGATTGTTATTGTAGACGTATCTACTTTATAATTTTGTCTATTGTCTTTATTGAATGTTAAGTTTTCGTATCTTGGATGTATGAATCGTTAAGCATAGATTATTCTTAATTATGTAAGCTTACCCTTGCGTTGTTTATTTATGTGATTGATTGTGATGATCGCGACGATGTGTTCGTGGGAGTAGATGTCGGAGATGCACTGGTTCCTAGCGAGGCTTTACATTAGATTTCTGAATACCTTCGTAGGATGTAGTGGAAGCATGGAGAACTTCATCCCAATACTGATGCTACTATCAGATTCGATAAGCAGTGGATAGGACGTCTTCAGTTGGATCTCAGTCTTATTTTTCATTTTTGTTATCATTAGAAGTAGTAGATGTGTAGTGGCCAACTAGGGAGTGAGTTAATGTATTAGATTTTCCCTCCCATCTGATGTACTACTTATAGGTCATCTCATACTAGTATGGTATGCCATCTTTTGAGATACATTGATGTGTTTGTTATATGGGTTATAGTGCCATAAAGCATAATACTTATGTTTTCTGCTGGTTATGTTATCTATGCATGTGATTCAGTATAAGTTCTTTTACTTTAAATCTTTAATTTGCAAATTTTTCTTGTTGAAAACTAGTTTTGAAATCATAAAAAATTTACACATATTTTTATATACAAATTTATTAAGGGTTTTAATTAAAATAAAAGAAATTTTGCTATTCCGTTGAAAAGTGTCATGTAGCGACAACAGGTCCTAACACATTCCAAAGGGACAATTTTCTCGAATTTGTGTTGAAATTGATTTATCAAAAAGATTGGTGCCTAATATAATTGTTAGGGGCGTGAAGTTGAACCTTGAATATGAAGGATTACATTCCGTGCATTTTAGATGTAGAAAGTGTGGCCATAAGAAGGATGAACACGTGGAGTTTGGGTTGCATGATAATGTCTTAGTGCATGAGTCCAGCACAAGGTTTGATTCTGCCATTGGTGCTAAGGATTCGAAGCTTGGGGAAAACAATAGGGCTGACGTGGTCTCAGCAGCGGTGAAGGATGCCAATTTAGGTAAATTATAGACCCAATACAAAGGTCAAGGCCCAAATCTTATTTAGAACACTTTTGGGGCAATTACTTAAGGCACCTCCTTTTTTTTCTCGGTTCACCCCATAGTTTTAAATATTCCCATAATACCCTTATTTATTATAATGTTTTACTATGTGACTTCTTTATCTTGCTGTCTCTCCTTCGCACCCCATTCTTCTTCACTGCGACTCCAAGTATGGTGTCGTGGTTCCTCCACATTCTCCTTCTCTTTTTGTCACTCTATCGCCTTCATGGTTGATGTGTTTACTTCCACGAAGCTTCCATTTAAGGTGAAGAAGGTGTCATAGGTTCTTCTGTTGTCCTCCTTCGTCCTCTTTCCTCCGTAGACAACGAGGTTTCTATTTAAGTTCTTCATCTGGTAAAGTTTTATTTTTATTTTATTTTTTATGGTATATGGATCAAGCAATTTGTAATTCATTTAACAATGTTATGAAATGATGGGTCCGTAATAGAATACACATTACGGAATGCTCAATCCGTAATTATACATTACAAATTGCTCAATCCGTAATTGTATTATAATAATTATGGATTGCTTAATCCGTAATTATTGTAATACAATTACGAATTGAGCAATCCGTAATGTAAATTCTCTTACGGATTTCTCAATCCGTAATATAGTTAGGAATTTTCAAAAAAAATTTCCATTTGCTATGATTAACCTGTTTAACTTCAATGAGTTGAAATTGTATTTTTCAATGCATGTTTAGTTAATGGTAATTAAATTATTGTTTGTAACAATGTGGGCAAGTTGTTGGATGAATTTTTGTGTTTATTTAGTTGACTGTTATTTTTTTGAAATATTAGATTTTATGGAGGACCATTATATGAGCAAGATGTCGGATGAGGTGGACATGGATGTTGATCAGACACTGGATGAAGATATAATGATGCAATATGGACTAGACATTAAAAAAGATGATGATTGTACTGATGTATTCACAAATAAGGTAATTGTTTTGCTTAATTATTTAGTGAAATAATTGGAAAGGTGAATAGGCATACTGATGTTGTATGTTTTAATATGCGGGCGTTTCCCACTCGTGATGAGTTACTGAAATGGGCTCGAGCGGTTGCATTTAAGATGGGTTTTGTCATTGTGATTTTGAGGTTAGACACATCAAATGGGATACCAGGAAGGAAGACATTTATTTTGTTGGGTTGTGAGATGGGTGGAAAGTATAGGCGAAAGAAAAAAGATGTAGCGGGCACGGTGACTAGGACTAGAAAGTGTGATTGTCCCTTTAGATTGAGAGGAACACCACTTAAGAATGGTGAAGGATGGACATTGAAGTTATTGTGTGGGTCTCATAATCATGATTTAGCTGAGACATTGGTTGGCCATCCATATGTTGGTCATCTAACATCTAAGGAGAAGACAATGCTCGTTGATATGATTAAAGAGTATGGTCAATCCAAGAAATATTCTCCTCACATTGAAAGATAACAATGAAAATAATGTGACTACAATAAAACAAGTATATAATGCAAGGAGTGCATATCGGAATGGTGAAAGAGGCCCAAGGACACAAATGCAACATTTGATGAAGCTACTCGAGCGTGATATGTATATTCATTGGCATAGAATCCATGATACATCGAAAGTTGTTCGTGATATTTTCTGGACACATCCTGATGCAGTGAAGTTGATGAATGCATTTAACATAGTTTTTATGATGGATAGTACATACAAAACAAACAGATATAGACTACCATTACTTGAGATTGTTGGTGTGACACCTACTGGGTTGACTTTTTCTGCAGCTTTTGTGTATTTAGAGGCTGAACGACAAGATAACTTTGTTTGGGCACTTGAGAGACTGAGAGGACTTTTTTTGAGACTTGATGGATTGCCTCAAGTGTTTGTGACTGACAGAGATATAGCCCTCATGAATGCAGTGAAAATTGTCTTTCCTGAGTCTACTAATCTATTATGCCATTTTCACATTGACAAGAATGTGAAAGCGAAGTGCAAGACCTACGTGACTCCCAAATAGGCATGGGACCAAGTGATGGATGCACAGGGTAGTGTTATGGATTGTCCGACTGAATCTAAATATGAAGACCGTGTCACAAAGTTTGAAGTTGTTTGTTCACCATGGACATTCTTTGTCGACTATGTGAAAAATACATGATTATTGCCTCACAAGGAAAGATTTGTAAAGGGATGGACAGATAAAGTTATGCACTTAGGGAATACAACAAGAAAAGGTATGTGAATTTGTTATACATAATGTAATTTTCAAACAAATATGCAAGTATAAGATTCTAACGGAAACTTTATTTATTGTTAGAGTTGAGTCTGCGCATTGGAGCTTAAAAAGGTTGCTTCAAACTAGCATAGGGGACTTGTGTAATTGTTGGGATGCCATGAACAATTTGATCACATTGCAACATACCAAAATAAAAGGCTCATTTGATAATAGCATTAATGTCATAGGTCATAGTTTCAATGTGACATTGTATAAGAGAGTGCGCGAATTTGTTTCAAGGTATGCGTTGAATCATATTGCAGATGAGTTTGATCGAGTCAGGTTTGTTGGTGTTGATAGTGCTCATTGTGGATGCATTGTAAGATCCACACATGGTCTCCCATGTGCTTGTGAACTAGCTAGGTATGTCGTGGGTAGCATACCACTGAATGCAGTTCATATTTTTTGGACCAAACTCAGCTTTAATGACATGGGCTTTAATGACGAATATGCAGAATTGTCTGTGCAGCAAGAAGTTGATGTCATGCTTAAACGTTTTAAAAAGGTTGACATTGGTAGGAAAGTGACTATAAAAAGCAAACTTCGCGAAATTGCATACCCTGAGATGACTTCAATGTGTCTGCCTATTGAGAAAGTCAAGACTAAGGGTTCACAAAAAGGGCGTGCAGAGCTAAATTGGAAAGGTCAACTAAGCGTGACCCTTCGTACTTTGAGCATGTGGATACATTACATTCTATGCATGACAACTCATCTAGTTTGTGGTCTTCCAAAAGATCATCTCAGCAAACAAGATGCTAGAGAAAGCCTCCCACGATCGATCAATTTAATGTAATTATGAACCCATATATATTGGATATTGTTAATGTCAAAGCTGATGGACATTGTGGCTACCGTGCAGTTGCGGGACTACTAGGTATTGGTGAAGACTCTTGGCCCTTAGTGCGTAATGATTTGCATAAAGAACTTGGGCAGTCGCATGATGAGTATGCCACTATATTTGGAGGTTATGAGCGTTTTGAGCAACTAAAGCGATCATTGCTTGTTGATGATCTTTCAATGGTAAAATAATATTACTTGCTTTTGTGAAATTTAACCTTTATGTCTTATAATTAGTTCCATTTGACTAACTTGACTATGAACAAGCATCTGTGAAAAAATGGATGACTATACTAGACATGGGATATGTTATTGCTTCTAGGTATAATGTGATACTTGTTTTCTTATCACAAAAACAAAGCATCACATTCTTCCCTCTTAGAACTCAACCTCCTATAGACAACTCAGTTCATCGTATGATATGTTTAGGCCATGTAAATGGCAATCATTTTGTACAGGTATACCATTGGGTACAACCTCACATTATGTTATAACTATTGTTAAAAAAATACCCATGTTAACTTGCAGGTATTTATTATTATGCAGGTCTTTTTGCAAGATCGTTGTTCGATACCAAATGCTGATGTGTTGTGGTCTACATATTGCCATCCTATTGCCAAACTATGGGTCTCTCCTTACATTGGACAAATGCAACAATTCTCACAATTAATTGGGGCGACGTGTGATTATGTGAACATTACAGAAGATTGATTAGTTATTTGTACTTTATAAAGTTGTATTGCTTAAAAGACAATATACTTATCTGTGATTGTTACTAGATGACATATTTGATTACTTACTTGAGTTGCATGATACTTTTCTATGAAAATGTTAACATTTTTCTACAAAAAATTTAGCAGAACCTCCCCTAAAATATGGACATCCTACAACAGTGCATGTTACTTGTATCAATGAACATAAAACAGTACTAGCAATAGAACAAATGGCATACAAGCCTTTAAGTACCAACACATGGCATAAATGCCTTTAAGTACCAACAAATGTCTAAACATGTCATTTGGATCATAAACTAACAATGGCATAGAAGCCTTAAAGACCGACATCATTAAGTTCATACGATAGTCATGTCTTAAAACAACCGTTGTTCAATTTCAACAACTTAATACATTAAACGCAAATGAGTAATTCATTGTCTTCCTGCCTGACCTTGTTGGCCACCACGACCTCTCCTGTTATACACATTTCCTTCCTCGGTGACCCCTTGAGCTAACAATAATGCTGCATGTGTGGCATCCTAGGCATCAATGCCTTCAGTCACCATCATTAAATTAATCATACACTGTAACTGTCCAGCTATCCTATAACATACAACCTATGAACATAGAAACATAACAAATAGATCACATATTATTGTCACAAGTAATTACCAATGTATGATAACAATAACTAAAATAAGTACTTACAACAGCAGTGGTATTTGCATGGTTACTAGATTCGGCCTCTTCTACCACATGCTTGGGCTCGTGTCTGTTGTCCGGTATCATTGGTGGGACTATGTGATGGAGACCCGCATTAGGTGGGTCCACAATTGGGTGGGAGATCCTAAAGTACCACGCCATGTACCCTGGGGCACAATCTGAGGGATCCATTGCCTGCTCTCCCGGCCTGATCAAGTGATTTTCAAAATGCAACCACCTTTCATCAACTTCTTCTGCAGATGGATAAACAGTTGTCAAGACATTGGGGTGTCGAGGAATAGTCTGGGTATAACCATATTGGCGTAATACCCTCTTTGGCAAATGCAAATGCATGTCAGAGGCCCATCTAATGAATCTAGAGAATAAAGATATCAACTCAAATGCACGAACTACACGATGCTCGTCATATGGCCTCCAACAAACTTTATCTGTGGTCAGCTCATCCAACTGTGAATTATAATGGCTTACTGATAACAACTTCCCAGGCACCCAACGGCTACATCATGATAATGACTCATTGTATTTCTTAGCTAGTATACTCAACCCGATAGTAGGGAAATGCTCATAGATCCATGCCTGTGTCAAAACAACGAAGCAAAAATTATGGTAAATACGTTTAGTTTATACACATGAAATATAACATAGGTACCATACTAGTCTGTAGAAGAGTAACATAACCGCCGACCTGCCTTGTCTTAGCAAAACTAGCATCACTCATATGCTCATACATATGAACCAGTGCAGTTGCACCCCATGCATAACCCCCGCACAACTGAAGGTCACGGAAAAGCGGTAAGAATCTCACCTTAACAGTGCCAAAACTCTTGTCAGCAAAGATGGTTGACCCTACTAGATGCAACAAGTATGCTCTAGCAGCCTGCGTCCATTCCATCAACAATAGCCTTAATACGAAGCAAATATTCAGCAACAGGTCGATTTCCCTTTTTAGAGTTGCGAAGTTCAGTTTGCAATTGTTGTGACTTAGCTTTGGTCTAAGAATGAAAATGTGTATGAATTTTGTCCCAAATTTGGAACGAATGTTTGCTACCTATGATGCGAGGTAAAAAAGAAGCAGAGAGAGATGATTGTAACCACGTCAATAGGAGCTGATCTTGAAATTCCCAAACTCGATATGCAGGATTCTTGATTCTGAGATCTCGATCAGACGCAGAGAGATATTGAAGTAGAATTTCTGGATTCACAACAAATCGATGAAGACGATGAGCTTGAATCACCGGATCGACTTGTTGTTTCCAAACAAGAAAGTTCTTGTCAGAAAGTTTCTCCGAAATCGTGACTCCATAAAATGCTGGAGTAGGAGTAGCGGAAGCAAAAGAAGAACCAAACGCCACCGTAGAAGTGTTATCAACCAGCGTTGAAGTAGGAATAGGACCAGTGCCACCGTCGTTTGGCGGAAAGTGGACACAGGTTCGGGACGAAAAGGACCAGAAGCCATAGAAGGACACAAGTTGATATTTTTGCAGTAACTCTTCCAACCCTTCCACATTTGGCTGCACCTCTTGTTGTATCAAAGTCATCATCCCCAACACCATGTAACAGGCCTCAGCGTCCCTCTTCAACTCTTTCATTAATGCCTTCAATGATAGCATCCATCTTCAACTCTCTAACTGATGCCTTCAATGATGATCCATTCCTGACAGAGATGGATCTCCCCTAATCTCCACCTTTGCTCCACTTACACTCACTTTAATCACCAACTCTTTAAAATTAGCCTGCACTTCCCTGAGACTCTGTAACCACTCATCCAAGTTTCACATTGACTCCATCCAATTCAAACAAGTCCTGAAGATTGGGTAATTGCAGGACAAATTGTTTGCACACCTCTTGGTTTTCCACTGTCCATCTCCCACCGCCACGTCATATTCTTTGGTACCTTCTGGTTTAATCCCCAATGATTCTAGTATTCTACCACCAGGGGGGGTAGGGGTGAGAATAACATGGGCCTGGACTTATTTTGTAGGAGAAAGATCTAAACTCTTACTCATCAGTTAATTAATAATTTCCTTTCATTTTTGTGAGGAGAATATTAATAATTTGCAAAATTTTGTGGGGTCTTAATGCAAAATCTTTGGCTGTCCCTAGCAACTTGATAGCAGTTCTAGGTTCTGGACTGGAACATGAAACCATGTTTGTCCAAATCCAAACAGTGCCGTCTGGTGAACTGAACTTAGCACATTGTTTACATCTGTAGACTGCCAAGTGCTGCTGCCAACTACTGGGACAATGGACAATTCACTCTGGTAATTAAAATATAACCTATTAATTACAAAAAAAAATGATGTGAAAAATAAACATTTTTTTAATATAATTCGTAACATTATATTCTTTTATCTTATTGTTTATTCAAAAAATAAAAACACTAATTAAGAAGGAAGACTTTAATAATGGTTTTGGAACTTCAATTTTCATTTTCCTAGTATAATTAGTATTTATGTAATTCAAAAGACTTTAATTTTAACTGAATTTATTTTTATCCAAGTTAAGTCCTGGTTTAGATTTTTGAAGCCTTGATTTTCAACCTTTACCCATTTTGACTGGTTTTGTCTTCCCTGCCTAGTTTATAGTTTTCTTTCACAGCACTGAATTTGACTCAGATTCTATTAGGGGAAGATTTGCATTTCATAAAGGGTAAAATATGTTTTTGGTCCTTGTACTTTTAGAAAAACTTGGTTTTAGTTCCTGTACTTTCGAATAAACCATTTTAGTCCTCAAACTTTGAAAAACACTTGCTTTTAATCCCTCCCCTCTAATGGTGTTAAAACTGTTAATGGAAATACAGTTTCCAGCAGCTATAAACCACCACAAAACACACATCTTTGCGGCGGTTATAGCTGCCAATAAATGTTGAATTCGAATACAATACACATGTGTGTTTTGTGGCGGTTTATAGCCGCTGGAAACTGTATTTCCGTTAACAGTTTTGACACCATTAGAGGGGAGGGACTAAAAACAAGTGTTTTTCAAAGTTTGAGGACTAAAATGGTTGATTCGAAAATACAGAGACTAAAACCAAGTTTTTCTGAAAGTACAGGGACCAAAAACATATTTTACCCTTTCATAAATGGGTAGGTGCTTAAAGTCAGAAGAACTTAAATGCATGGTCAATGCTAATGTATAAACTTTCTTCAGCCCACTTAAAACTGTGTTTTACCACTGGCCAATTAATTTCCCTGCAAGGCTCTAATAACTGGTTTTATAGAACCCATTTCGATCATTAAAAAATGTAAGTATTTTCTTGTTGGTACTGTCAACTTTTGGTCTCAACTTGGTCTTTTAAATTCAATGTTTTTTTGGCATCAAATTGGTCTTGAAGGACTATTTTGGGGAATGGAAATGGGTATTTACACTTGACCTTAAGGCATGTGGTTAGAAGAGTCCAAATTGTGAGCTATTTCCCTCAGCTTATGATGGGGGTGTGGTTTCTGCTTATTTAGGTGTTTGGTTCTGAGAAGTTAAGTAACAAACTTATTGCAAACAGTTGTATTATATTGTCATGTCAACAGTTTCGTGCTGTGATATTATGTAACTTTTCACCTTAATTGCTGCTTCTGAAACAGGTGAAGAAGATGACAATATATGCTATGCAAGATGCGATAAAAAAATTGGAGGAAGCAGGATTAATAATTTATAACTTCAGTCCCTTTGAGAATGGATTGTGATACTAGCATTTGCTGAGTACGCTGTTTACTTTGCTGTCAGAGGCATTTAGATTATCTCTTATGTACTGTGCTCATTCTGATTATGTTCTTTAGGCTATTGATTCAATTTCACTTGTGAAATTGATGATTGTCATTTAATTTACAGGTCCGGGGAAACCAAGGTTCCAGAGTAAATATATCTGTAACAGATCAAAGCCAATTGGAAGTGTAAATTTTGAGTCAAGCATATACAGGTGTGATGGTGTTGGGTTCTTTATATCGTGACTGTAAGATGGTTCCATATTTTGTTTTCACAACCACACCTGGAAGGTTTTTTTTTTTTTTTTTTTTGGAAATATCATATATGACTTGAACTGTGTTACACATAATTGTCACATGTTTACCTAGGGTACTTTTTGAGCTTCTGAATGCATAGATTATGAGATTCTAAGGTTTCCTGTTTTATGTGGCAAAATGTTAGGAGTTCTGAACTGCTGTTTTGATTGATATGTCCTTTGTTTTAGCCTCAAACAATGTTCAGCATGAAAGAGAATTAACTACAGTGCCCTTGGCTCTAGTTCAAGGTGGATGGAGATGCTTGATTGTGTTTTAAGTTGTTTTCCAAAACTATTTTATAATATAATTTCTATTTCTAAAAAATGTTTTTCAGAACAAGAAAAAAAATTGTCAACATGTTTTTGAAAATAGTTTTTAAAGGAAAAAGACACAATTTAGGATATTTGGAGGTGAGTATGAAATTGATTTTGAATAAAATTAATTTTGTAAAATTGAATTTTGGTTAAAGTTAGTTTTGAAGTGAAATAATTTCTATTTGAATGTTTATATTCTAAAAACAAGTTTGATGTAAAATTTAATATTTTAACTTAAAACAAGCTTTTTTTTTTTTTTAACTTTAAATTGAGGTTTGGGAACAAAAGTAATTTTACTTAATAACTAACCATTTATATAATTCATAAAAAAAGTAACCATTTATATTTTTATTAAAATCACGTGAACTACTATGTAAAATTAATAAAATATTTTCTCATGTAAAATTTAAGTCTCATCTCCACTATTCTGGTTGTTGTGGTTAACGAATAGTTTTCTTTTTTTAAGGCCTTTCCCACCACCGTCAATACACTCAAACTAATCTTCTTTCCACTATTATTCAACAGATGGTTTTATTCTTTTAAGGCTTTTCCTACTATTGTGGATATTCTCCCATTGAATTTCACAACATTGACTTATCATCAGTGATAATTTAAAATATTTTTGTTGTTGACGTGTGTCATGCTTTTTTGAACACTTCTTTTCATCCAACCCAATATATATTCTGCTATTTTTTTTTTAAGTCTTGTAGTATCTTGAATGCCCTCGTTGTGGAGAGTTATCAAATTCCTCCAATAGTTTAGGGATCAAGGAGAATACACCAAGATAACTACTTGTCCCCAGTGACAGATCTAGTACTCTAGGTCAGGGGTGCAATCTTACCATGTTGTTTTCTAACCCAACTCCTCCCTCAAGAAAAGAAATAGGATAATAGAGATAATTTGTTTAAATTTTCATAATTAAGAAAAATAATAAAATAAAGTCTTAAATAACCTTTTGGTCGCTATAAAATAGGGAGTTTTGATTTTAGTCCTTTAAAGATTTTTTATTTTTATTTTAGTACTTTAAAGATTTTTTGTTTTGTTTTAGTTCTTGTTGTCAGGTAATAACATTAAATGATGACGTAACAACGACGATGTCAGCCATTGACTTGCCAAATCATCGAGAGTTTAACAGAATAGTCACACGTAATTTTTTTTGTTTTGATAAATTATGTTTCTAATCTTCATCTATTCAAAATAGTTGATATGTCAAACTAGTTGATGAGGAATTTAAAAGCATAATTTATCCAAAAAATAAAAATTCACGAGACTGCCCAGTGAGACTTCGATGATGTGACGAGTTAATGGAAATGTCACTATTATGTCATCAGTTAACGTTGTTGCCTGACAGAAGATACTAAAACAAAAAAAATTTAAACTTTAAAAGACTAAAATAAAAAAAAAAACACTCTATTTTATAGAGACCCGAATGTTATTTAAGCCTAAAATAAATAAATTAAAGAATGTAATAACACTCTTAACATTCTTTCTTATTTCTTCCTTTTTTTTCCCATGACCAGTGAATCCTATTAATAAATCAAATTGATCTTATCACGTGTATTGTTAAATTCAAAATTAAATTAAATATAAAAATCACTTAATCGAAATTTTGGATGAGATAATCCTGCTTAGTAACCAAAAATAAAACGATGATCTCGCTTATTATAAAAGCACCAGTCTTAAACCGTGCCTCTCACTCAACTCTGCATCCTTCCGTTTTCAAGTTTCAATCCTAAAGCAGGAAGGTGATGGCTCCCAATCCCAAATCCAAATTCAAATCCGATTCAGCCTACTTCGAACCAGGTTCTGCAGTGGAATTCAAGTCACACCGCAAGTGGATCAATAAGAAACCACAACAAGGTATTTCAGATGTTCAGTTTTTCCTTTTAGAAAAATAATAATCTGTTGGAAAAGTTGTTAATATAACAATATTTGTATGATCCATAGCAACTAAGTCCGTGTCACTTTTTGGGTTCAGGTACTGAAATTGAAGTGAGGCGAAGTAAGAGAAATAGGAAAGACGATTGGATTAGTGAGTTGCCTGACAGTGTTCTGCTCCACATAATGACTTTTATGACTACAAAACAAGCTATTCGGACTTGTGTCTTGTCTAAACGATGGAAGGACCTTTGCAAACGTCTCACTAATCTTACCTTTCGTTGCCCTTACGTTAAAAGTTTTGAGAAATTTGTGTCTTGGGTTCTGTCTAGTCGAGATGACTCTTGTTCCCTACTTAATCTTGTTATTGAGGGTTTGATTAATCCTCAAGTCTTAGATAGGGTTATTAAATATGCTCTGATTCACAATGTCCAGAAGTTGACAATGAATGTTAATTCAATCATCGGTCCTACTCTTGACATCTTTTGCTGTCAGTCTCTGACATCTCTTAAGTTTTGTATTAAAGTCACACTTCCAAAATCTCTGCATTTGCCTGCTTTAAGAAGCCTGCATCTTGAAAATGTCATTTTTACTCCAAATAACAGTGACTGTGCTGAGCCTTTCTCAAATTGTCACAGGTTAAATACTTTGATCCTTAAATGCTGTTATGCACGGGTCCTCAACATATCTAATTCTAGCCTTTCCAGTCTGACCATACACAGTTATAAAACAGAAGATTGCGAAATTGCGCTTTCTACTCCAAATCTTAGTTCTTGCACTTTCATGGGTTATGCTAATCACCAACTCTCCTCCACATGCAATCTTTCCTTTCTTGAAAAAGTAAATTTTGACATGTTACCCTGGATTGGATTAAGTTCAACCCTCATAGGATGGCTGCAAGTGCTCGTCAATGTAAAGATATTGACACTAACTTCAGACATCCTTGAAGTAATACTACTTGTAAGTTACTTTAGTATGTTTTTGCTTCTATATTTTTTATTGCTCATAATGTGTCTGCATTCCATGTCAATTTTTGCTACTAAATTATGTATTTCAAAATATCCATTTAAATCCTATTCACTCTAAATTGTGTAGGATCTCTTAAGCAGTCCAACGAGACCTAAACCTCCATGCTTTGTTAGATTGGTGTCATTGAAAGTGAACAGACAATCACCTATCAACGACATATCTGATGAGCAAGTGGCCAAAGTGGTGGAGTATTTGCTTCAAAACTCTCCCATGGTCAGAGTTGATATCATAACAAGTGCTTAAAGCAATGTCCATGCTTAACTTTTTTAAGTTAGGGATTTTTACATAGTATTCTGATTTTCCTTATTCAATGCTTCCCTTTCAACCTGTCCTAGATGCTCTGTTTTTACTTACATTTAATTTTTATTTGGCATGACTAATGATAAATTTTAAGCTTAAGAAACTGGCACTGTTGAAAACAATGGGTCTTAAAGATACAAATCTTTCATTCTTTTGTTGTTGGAGAAGGATGGTAAGTAAAATATTCTGTTTACAAAAAGAATTTGAGGCTGCAGTATATTTTTACATTACAACAAATATTTTTTTTCGTGGCAATCAGTTTGAATTGTCTTTAAAGTTTTTACATCATATTTATTATAATCTAGATAATCCTTGAAGAACAAAAAAGCTGAAGAAAAAAGGTCATGTCACAAACTGGAGAATCTAAATTTACTTCGTTTGCTAGTTGTATCTATTGCATTGTCATTGTCAATTTTTAATTCATGGGAGTGGAACAATTCTTAGAACTCAAACATCACTAACTGCTTAAGCTATGTCAAGCAAACTAAACATAAAACTCAAGAAACCCAAATTTTAGACATGATATAGGAAATTAGTGTAGTAATTTGGATGATTATATTAGATCATGTCAAGTTTTGTTTTGTTTTTTTTTTCCTAAAGACGATCTATTGCCACTATCAGGTAAGGCATGGTGTAAAACCGTAAATATAATTGAGAAGTCATTTTTTATTTTTTCTTTCAGGAAGAACAAAGTAAGAGACAAAAAAAAAATCGTGCATAATATATTGGTGTAAGTATAGGATCTGAGAATTGAATAAGAATTGGAGTGAGTGACGATGGCTATGGCAAGAGCAAGTTATTGGCCAAATGTTAGTTGTTAATATGTTAGATTTTGTTAGCGGGAGATTCGAATCCACGACTTATCCTTCATTCCCTTCTTCCCTTACCACCAAGCCAGCATTATAATTCTTAAGTCCTAACATAAGTGAAGTTTAAAATGCTAAGGAGTCAAATGTTGATTTGCCAATGCTGTGATCCATCCATCCCACCATTCTAGCTCCCTCTATCGAATGGTTTTTTGTTGTTTTGTTGAATGTGATAGTATTATATGGATTTGAAGTAGGGATTTGTTCATGAGGTTACGTGTAAATTTAATGCTTGATTTGTATGCCAGGCTAATATAGGACCTTGTAAGGTCCCAGAACCCAGTTCACGGAAAATTGTGGAGCATAGCAAATGGGCCAGGTTTGTGTGCTTTAAACATTCAAGCTTCCCTTGCTTTCTGTAGTCTCTAAGCTATTTCTATATTAATCTAACTGATCCCTTAACTCCATTAACGTATGCATTTATGCATAATGCAGATTTTACCATGCTTCTCTATGCCATATACAGTTATACGTTATATATGCTGATATTTTGTTATGTATATACTGCATTAGTTTTGATCAACGCTTATTTTATACTATTCTTGCAATTTGCACTATTGCATTTCATTTTGTTTTGTTGAAAATCTTTATATATATAAAAGTAAGTGTCGTGGATAATTTAGTAAATTCAATTTTCCCACTCATTCTAAGGGTAAGTATGTAATTATACAACCTCATGTTTTTTAAGGTATTAATGATATTTCTAGAGCAATTAATGATACTTAAATGCAAATTAAATACAAACTAATTTAAAAATCTATGTTTTTTTATATTAAAACATATTCAAATTAATTATAATTAATTATAAAAATCTAAAATAAAAATTTCTACATACTAAAATCAAAATATAAATAAACAACTAGACTATATTATAAATTTGATAAATTAAAAAAATCATTATTTTGATATTCGATAAATGCTTATATTATTTTTTTACTTAAGAATAAAAAAATGTTAATTAATACTTTAAAGATATTGATTAATGTATTCCATCATGCATATTTTAAAATATAAAAAGAAATATATAATCTACATATAATATAAAAATACTATTTAATATGTTATCAGTTTTTAAAATCAATTACAGGGGTAATCAATAGAATCAAATTTTATTAAATTGGGTAAGTCGATCATTTATGGTTTTATTTTTTCATTTTTATTTTTTCATCATAAATAAGGTATATGTGTATTTTTGTTGTTTAACTTGCAATTTTCAATTATTTCAATATAACATAAACATTGTTAAATTTATTATATCATACACTCATAAATTTGGATGTGAATTTTTTGAAATTGTTACTGTTTAGGAATATAATTTTAAAGAATATAAATGGTATAAACAAAATCCATGGCGTCATCTACGAAAAGTCATTAGAAAATTAACAATCTTTTTATATTGATGTCTAATTTTTTTTAATTGTTTTGTGATACATCCTGAGAGGCAATGACTTACAAAAATATTCAAATAAACGAAGTTAAGTGTATTAGAATAAAAGATAAGTATTATTTCATATTTTTAATAACAGAGGAAATTAAAGAAGTTGCACTCCTCACAATTCACTCGTGCGTCGTACAAATTCATATACTTTCTTTGTTTAAGTGGCGAAATTATATTATTTTTTATAGTAATTTTAATTTAAATGTATTTTTAATTGTTGTCTCTTTCTTGTCTAAAATAATTATTGAATGTTTCATTTTACGAACATAGAAAATATGAAAAAATATAAAAATGGGGTGAATATTTTTTTTTTTGAAAATATGAAGAGAAATTTAGATTTGACTTACCAAATTAGATATATAAACTATAATACACAAGGATGAACATTTTTTTATTAAAACAAGTAAGAAAATTTATATTGAATTCACGGGGATAAACTTTTTTACCAAAGATTTTCCTCCAATCAAAATTAAAATTTCTTATACATAATTAATATATATTTAATTAGATAACAAAAACTGAATTAAATCAACATAACTACTATTATTTTCTCCACTCAAAATTAGTGTCTAAAATTATTTTTTAAGCAAATAACTATTCATTTTTTACCTGAACAAATTTTAATTTTCTTTTATGCATTGATATGTATGTGCTAATATATTAAAACAAAAATTATATATAAAATGAAACACATAGCAATGAATATATATATATATATATATATATATATATATATATATATATATATATATATATATATATATATATAAACAAGTAGAAAATTTTCATTTAATTCATAGGGATGAACAATTTAACATAAGTCATATTAATATCTAAATTATTATGGTGAAATTATATATTTTTATTATTATAATTTTAATTTGAATGTATTTTTTTATAGCTGTCTCTTTCCTTATTTAAATAATTTATTAAATATTTTATATTACAAACATAGAAAGTATGAAAAAAAAAATATAACAAATGGTATGAATATTTTTCATGAAAGTATGAAGAGAAATTTAGACTTAATTTATCATATAAAATATGACACATGGGGAAGAACATTTTTTTATAACAATAAGTACAAAAATTTACACTGAATTCATAGGAATAAACTTTTTTACTAAATATTTTTGTCCAATAAAAGCTAAATTTTCTTTTAGATAATCAATATATATTTAATTACATAACAAAAATCAAATTAAATAAAGATAATCACTATTATTTTTTACATGCAAAATTAGTGTATATAATTAATTTTTAAGCAAATAAATATTCATTTTTTATCTATTATCTTCTCACTTAAATAAATGAGTTAAATGGTCATGTACTGACAGTGTAAAACTATTTTACATTGTTAACCAATAAGAAATAATCGTTAGTATGACTTCTAAGGTAGTTATTGTAAAAGTCAACAAACTTACCATACATGATAGTTGTGATTGGAGGACAGTGTTGTTTTACACTGTTAGCACATAGCTTTTTTCCCCCCTAAATAAATCGTTCATGATTTTCTTCTACCTAAACAAATTTTAATTTGATTTTATACATTGATATTTATATGTCAATGTATTAAAATAAAAAGTATATATAAAAATACTTTTTATATATAAAATATAATACATAGAAATTAATATTTTTTCTTATAAAAGCAAGTAGAAATTTCCACTTAATTCACGAGGATAAACAATTTACCTGAAGTCACATTAATATTTAAATTACTATGGTGAAATTATATTTTTTTATTATAATAATTTTAATTTCAATGTATTTTTTTATGGCTGTCTCTTTACTTATTTATTAAATATTTTATTTTAAGAACGTAGAAAGTATGAAAAAATATAACAAATGGGGATTGTTCTTACCAAGTTTTGGTAAGTCTTCCGGTACGGTGGCTCCGCCGGGATCTTCTCCGTGACTGGTAGGGGGTGTACCTGCAAAGACACTCCGACGCTCAAGTTAGAGGCGCAGAGGTAGGAGACAGGTATCACAATTGGGATTAGAATTTTCGTACCTTGATAGGAGTGAATTGGTTTGTATTTATAGAAGGTAAATAGATAGATTTGATAGGGTTATTTTCCTATCAAATCTTATCCAATCTCCTTAATTGTGATAGAGATAGATTTATCTTCTATCATTATCTTTTATCTTAATCTTTGTGTATCTTATCTTTTAGTAAGATATACTTTCCGTTATAATTGTTTTGGTACGAGTCTATCTTCGTTTTCTCGGCGGGTCCCTTGACTCGATGCTGGGCCGAGTCTGAGTAGTACATATGCTCCCCAAGCTCTGAAGTAGACTGTAAGAGCTTATAAGATGTTTTTACATAGCCGGGCTTCATTATGCTCTGACAACTGATCATACTAGTCGAGTTGTAGGTGCTTTGAGCTCGTGGTTGATCTGAGGATGCTTAAGGTGTCTAGCCGAACTCAAGATGATCTAAGCGTGAGGCCGAGTTGAAAATGCTCTATAGGCTCAAGGCGTAAAGCTGAGGTAAAGAATCTCAGATGGCAAGGCCGAGCTGAAGATGCTCAAAGCATAAAATCGAGTCGAAGATGCTCAAGGCGAGTGATCAAGATGAGGATGCTCTAGGCACGAGGTCGAGCTGAAGATGCTCTAGGCTTATGACCTAAGGTTGAGCTAATGATATCCAAGATGGCATGGCCGAGCTGAACATGCTCAAGTCTCGAGATGCAGATGAAGACTCATAAAGTGTGAGGCGAGTTGAGTATTAGATAATTGAGGCTAAGTTCGTTGAGTTGAAGATACTCTAAGTGAAACTGGCTGAGTGTAAGGTACTCAAGGCCGAGTTGAAGTCACTCGAGGAAGAATTGGACAATGGCATTGGAAATGCTCAAGGCAATTTAAGACACTCGAGGCTTTTTGAATGATTTCCAACTAGTCATAGTGTATTTTTGTTGTTGATCATTGGAGGTGATTTTGTCCATGTTTGGATTTGATAATTCAAATGTCAGTGTCTCACTTCCCTCTTTCGCGTATTGTAAGGTTGGCTGGTATTCGACCCTGGGTCCCTTTAACTGTGTGCCATTCGGTAGGTCCCAATCATTAATCGGTCAAGTACCTTCTTGAAGGGCCTTGCCAAGACTAAGTAGTGCCCATGCCCCAAAGCTTCGAGTCATGGTAAGAAAGTTGAGTAGAAGTACCCTGCCTTGGGTTCCTTGAACCGAGTGTTGGTCATTTAATTCATGCTGGGATGTTTAATGGTCAATCAGAATGATATGTGATTCTCAACTTGTCTTTGGATCAAGTTGGAACGCTAAAGCGGTCAAACCGAAATGCTGAGAGGTCAAACTGAAATGTCGAGAGGTAAGACTGGAATGCCGAGAGGTAAGACTGGAATGCCGAGAGTTCAATTCGGAATGTCGAGGGGTCAAACCGAAATGCCGAAGGGTTAATTCGAAATGTCGAGAGGTCAATTTGGAATGCCGAGAGGTCAAACCGAAATGCTGAGGGGTCAATTCGGAATGGCGAAAGGTCAAACCGAAATGCCAAGGGGTCAATTCGGAATGCCGAAAGGTCAAATCGAAATGCCAAGAGGTCAAACTAAAATGCCAAAAGGTCAAACTATAATGTTGAGAGGTCAAATCGGAATGTCGAGGGGTCAATTCAGAATGCCGAGAGGTCCAATCGAAATGCCGAGGGGTCAATTCGGAGGAGTCAATTCGGAATGCCGAGTGGTCAAACCGAAATACCGAGGGGTCAATTCGGAATGCCGAGAGGTCAAATCGAAATGTCGAGGAGTTAATTCGGAATGCCAAGACGTCAAACCGAAATGCTGAGGGGTCAATTCGGAATGCTGAGAGGTCAAATCAGAATGTTGAGAGGTCAAACCGGAATGTCAAGGGGTCAATTCGGAATGCCAAAAGGTCAAACCAAAATGCCAAGAGGTCAAACTAGAATGCCAAGAGGTCAAACCAGAATGCCGAGAGTCAAACAGAAATGCCAAGGGGTCAATTTGAAATGTCGAAAGGTCAAACCGAAATGCCAAGAGGTCAAACTAGAATGCCGAGAGGTCAAATCGGAATGCTGAGGGGTCAATTCAGAATGCCTAGAGGTTAAACCGAAATGCCGAGGGGTCAATTCGGAAGGGTCAATTCGGAATGCCGAGTGGTCAATCAATTTGGAATGCCGAGAGGTCAAACCGAAATGCCGAGGGGTCAATTCGGAGGGGTCAATTCGGAATGCTGAGTGGTCAAACCGAAATGCCGAGGGGTCAATTCGGAATGCCGAGAGGTCAAACCGAAATGCCGAGGGGTCAATTCGGAATGCCAAAAGGTCAAACCGGAATGCCGAGAGTCAGACTGGAATGTCGAGAGGTCATACCAGAATGCCGAGTTTAATAGATAATCATAGTGTGAGGTTGAGTAGAAAATACTCGAAGCGCGAGACCAAAGGCGGAGCTAAGTGCTTAAGGGCGTTGCTGAGCTGAATGCTCAAGGCGCGAAGCCAAGCTTTGGGTGCTTCTGGTGCGGAAAGTCGAGCTTTAGATGTCGGTCCAAGATAAGTTAAGCTCCTATCATGTAGTGTTGTTGAAAATTCAAGGTGTGAGGTCGTGCAATAATGCTTGTTTCTTGGTATAGCCAGCTTGGTTTTTTGTTGCCTAGGGTGCAAGGATTTGCTCTAGGTCAGGTTCAAGTCGACTTTGATGGAAGCCGATCTAAGGTAGTTACCCTCGAGGTGGGATACGTAAGCCGACTCTCGGGTGTTGACATAGCACATCCTGCAAAATAATATATATTAGCTAGAAGTCAGTCGGCAAAAGTCATTAAAGAGCTCAATCTTCGGGGTTGGATCAAAGTCATCTTAAATCCAATCACAAGTTTGTCTAAGAAGGCGATGTGCTGATCTTGATATTCTTTAAACTTGGTATAGTATCAAGTGAATTAGCTCGATTGTTTCCTATATTCGAGCTGTGATAAAGCTTGTCGCCGTAAAAGTACTTATAGCATGCTTGACTTAGTCGCTATTTTGAGCGTAGGTCTTTTGCTTCACCATTTGTCCCCCATGTTATATGTAGATAGTCCCTGTAAATGTGTTGGGATCTATAATATATGTCATTCAACGAAGCTAATTCCAACAATCTTTGATTGAAATTTGCCTCGAGTCAATGATCATAAGTGTGGCAGGCTTAATGCTTATGTCTTTATCTCACACGACTTCAACGGAAAGCGTAGCATATGCCACATTGTAATTCTTTATTTGTTGGGAAGATTTTTCTAGTGTATCACTTCGTACCATCATGAATTTTCCAATCGGGGTGAGATGAAATCCTCCTCATTTAGAGCAAGATGTGGCGCATATTTTCTAATTACATCCGAACAATGGCACATGACAATTATGCAGATGCAACATAGCATGTATGATGTCATCCTTACATGCCATGGCATGATATAATCCCCCCCAACATGATATGTTGCATAAATTTTACATCTATGATAATATGACAATTTGTATCATGATATGGCATATGAAACATAATATGTATCATGGCGTGATGACATTTGAAAATAATAATTACCATTATCATGTGAAAATAAATGGTTGGCATGTAATGCTTTAGATGTGAGTATTTATATCTTAAAGCATTTTATATGCTCTTGAAAAAGTCCAGTGATCTTGCGCATATGCATATTACTGATAAACCATACCTTAACGCTTGTAGCTTTATACAGAAATATAGTATGTTTGTACTGTCACAACCTATGTGGCGTGTAGGCGACATGGTGTGTGCACATGGCTGCTCGGGGTATAAGCAAATCAAATGCGTGTTTTGTCAAAATGTTGTAGCGGCGCAATGACGGGACATGATCTCGAATCCATGCCAAGAGGTTATGAAATATGCACCTGGATCGACCGACAAACTAATCATTGCAATTCAAAGCTTTCCTCCTTCAAGTCGCTATGTTGGTGCCAATCACGATACCACTCAAAGACATGATGATATATTTAGGAAATTCAAGCATGATGCCTCTCGGTGTTGGAGGGCGTGGCAGGGCATCAGACGCAAACCTACTGTGCGTTGTACCTATTATTCTCCTTCACAAAAGAGCTTTGCAAATATTATAATATTAAGGATAGCAAGATACTAGGATGTTGGCACCATTCATGTGATCTTCACTGAAATTTCTAATTAAAGTCACAGTTATGTGGCAATGCCAAACATACAATAACAATTTGAATTGTGAATAAAATGTTTTGTGAAGGGAATTCAATATCAAAGGTCACAATATCCAGTGCTTTAATTATGGATATTGTTGCTATTATGCGGGATTCATATATTCCATAATATTAGTGCTCCAAGATATTGATAGCATCAGCTAAAATATTAGCAGCATAGGCCAAGTATCAATGGTATAATTTGAATGTTATACACATGGTAAGATAAATTAATTAGGAGTATGAATGATATAACCATGTTTGAGGCAACAAAACATCCAAGGAATATCTTGGTGTGACAAATTTGGGGGCGAGATCTATTACCAATTAATGAATGTTGCCCACCTTATAAAGTATTCGACTCCCATCCACGGCTTTGGTTTGCTATGTCAGCACCATGTTGCATAAGGTTTTACCTGTTAGCATTAAAAAGCTATCCAAGACATGATTGGTACGTCAATACCAAAATCAAGGTATTAAAATAATATCACATAATAAGATAGTCAAATGATAGGCATATTGCGTTGCAACATGTAGGATGATAATGCTGGATAGTATTATATCAATATAAAGATTGGCACATAAATTGGTACCATCCGTGAGCCATTATTAGCAGGAGCTAATGGTCATGGCCGTGTAATTTTTAACCACATCACAAACTATGCATTTATATGACATTGAATGGGCATTCCCCAGATTAAGAGGAGTTGATGCCATGTTCATGGTGCATGTCGGTGGCATACACTAGCACGTTAGATATATATCAAATATAGTATGTGATGAGTTAACTATGCATACAATGTTCTGATGCATATAGGAAAGAAGTAGAGAAAATAATAAGGGGTTGAAGAGATAGAACCATGTTGGAGACTGAGTAGTCAAACGGTTAAAAGAAGAGTCAAGGCTCTTGTTCGTGTGGTCAGGCAAAGTTTTACCAGGCCCCATGGTGGGCGCCAAATGTTCTTACCAAGTTTTGGTAAGTCTTCCGGTACGGTGGCTCCGCCGGGATCTTCTCCGTGACTGGTAGGGGGTGTACCTGCAAAGACACTCCGACGCTCAAGTTAGAGGCGCAGAGGTAGGAGACAGGTATCACAATTGGGATTAGAATTTTTGTACCTTGATAGGAGTGAATTGTTTTGTATTTATAGAAGGTAAATAGATAGATTTGATAGGATTATTTTCCTATCAAATCTTATCCAATCTCCTTAATTGTGATAGAGATAGATTTATCTTCTATCATTATCTTTTATCTTAATCTTTGTGTATCTTATCTTTTAGTAAGATATACTTTCCGTTATAATTATTTTGGTATGAGTCTATCTTCGTTTTCTCGGCGGGTCCCTTGACTCGGTGCTGGGCCGAGTCCGAGTAGTACAGGGATCATTTTTTATGAAAGTATCAAAATAAATTTAGACTTAACATACCATATAAAATATAACACACGGGGATAAACATTTTTTATAAAAACAAGTAGAAAAATTTACATTGAATTCAAGAGGATAAAATTTTTTACTAAAGATTTTTGTCCAATCAAAGTTAAAATTTCTTTTACATAATTAATATATTTAATTACATAACAAAAATCAAATTAAATCATATATAACAAAATTTACTTTTCTTTTATACATTGATATGTTTATGCCAATATATTAAAATAAAAATCATATATAACATATAACACATGGATGAATTTTTTTTTTCTTATAAAAAAAGTAGAA
Source organism: Pueraria montana var. lobata (assembly GCA_026413185.1). Classification (NCBI taxonomy): domain Eukaryota; kingdom Viridiplantae; phylum Streptophyta; class Magnoliopsida; order Fabales; family Fabaceae; genus Pueraria; species Pueraria montana. Next base: position 46,945,409 of record CM048650.1, on the reverse strand, counting down.
ATTTCTACTTAATTCACAAAATGAACAATTTATCTGAAGTCGCATTAATATTTAAATTATTATGGTAAAATTATATTTTTTATTATAATAATTTTAATTTGAATGTATTTTTTATGATTGTCTTTTTCTTGATTTAAATGATTTATTGAATATTTTATTTTACAAATATAGAAAGTATGAAAAAAATATAACAAATGGGGATGAATATTTTTCATGAAAGTATCAAGAGAAATTTAGACTTAATTTATCATATAAAATATAACACACGGGGATGAACATGTTTTATAAAAATAAGTAGAAAAATTTACTTTGAATTCACGAAGATAAACTTTTTTACTAAAAATTTTTGTCCAATCAAAGTTAATATTTTTACATAATTAATATATATTTAATTACATATCAAAAATCAAATTAAATCAACATAATCACTATTATTTTCTCCACGCAAATTTAGTGTATAAAATTAATTTTAAGCAAATAATTATTTATTTTTTATTTAATATCTTATCATTTAAATAAATTATTCGTGATTTTCTTCTACCTAGACAAATTTTAATTATCTCTTATACATTGATATGTATATGCCAATATATCAAAATAAAAATTATATATAAAATATAACACATAGGAATGAATACTTTTTCTTATAAAAGCAAGTAGTAACCTCACAATTCACCCGTGTATCGCACATGCTCACATACTTTATTTGTTTAAGTGATGAAATTATATTTTTTATTATAATAATAATTTTAATTTGAATGTATTTTTTATGGCAATCTGTTTCTTGATTTAAATTATTTATTGAATGTTTTATTTTACGAACATAGAAAGTATGAAAAAAATATACAAATGGAGATGAATATTTTTTTTTATGAAAGTATGAAAATAAAAGTATAACAAATTACATTACATACAATATAAAATTCAAATAAATTTTTAAACATTTTGTTTATCCCGTGCAATGCACGGGTCAAAATCTTGTATCATTAATAGTTGTTGATGCAGCTTGAACCAGCTTGGAAATATGTCTTCCACAGAAGCCGTGCACCTTTTTGTTAAAATATTGGAGGTCATGCTAATAATTTTATTTCACATTTCTTGCATATGTAGCTGTTAGCAACATTTAGTTACATAAATTTTTTTAAATGCTACCAGTAAGACCGTTTTGTAACATTTATAAAATTAAATGTTACTACTAAACTGTGATAGTATTACATTTTATTTTTGTTAAAATTTAAAATGTTGCCAAACGCACATATATACGTTTTCGAAGGATATAATTAACCAGTTCGCTTACCTTCTTAAAAAGATTTAATAATTAATAATTAATAATTATAAATAAATCCTTTCCTCTCCCGTTTCACAACCTCATCCCTTAAAATGTTGCCAAACTCTATTATGTTCCTTACCCTATCCTTTCTCGATGATCCTTCTTCAATTTTAGGAATTGCCTCTCGCTACGTTGTTCGTGCATGTTAGGGTTTCAGCTATCACAATTTGTTGATTCTAGTTTTGGATCTGGTAACGTTTCTATTTTTTTTCTATATCAAAATTTGTTTCTCTTTTTCATTAGACTTAGATTAATTTAATATGATTCTGCCCTAAATGTTGTGGTTCATCCATGATCGCTGAAATAGGAGAAAGAGTGAAAGATTCATCGTATTTCCTGGAGTGGTGAGTATTTGGTTTGAAATCTAAAATTTGAATCAGATGCTATTGATATAATCGATATTCTGTTTTGTTTTGAGTATCGCTTTATTTTCTGATATATAGCCTCGTAAACGGATAATTATAGCCTTTAGTTGTGAGATCCTATTTAGTTGTGAAATTTGGATCACCGATTTTAAATTTGTAATCTGAATCACTATTTGAGATGTTGAAATTGGGGATAAATAAGGTTACACATGTGAGTTATAATAAGAAGCTTCGTTTCATAACTTTATGGCCTTGTATTTTTTATTTTATTTTATTTGAACAGAGCTTAGAAGTTTCATTTCAAGACTGGAGTCCTCTTGTTTCTGGAAGGCTTGTATCTGGTAATCATTAGTTATACTTTTTTCAGATTAGCTATATTTTCCTCTGGCATGTCTTTATATTTAGTTATCATAGATATATGAAGTTTGACAAATGAACTTCATTTTTGAAGGGGAATGTGATAATAATTCTATTAAGTTCTCTCTATTAACTCTGTTAATTGTGATCTGAAATCACAGATCAGGCTAGGAAACGTGCTAAAGTTGCAAGGTAATGTGCAGTGGATGCTAAATATTTATTAGTTGAAGTTCAACCCAAAACCAGTATGATATACTTGTTTTCTAGGTTGCAGGTAGGGGTGGCACGGATTGGATTTTTAAAAATCTAATCCATATGCACTTTATATCCAATTAAGTGAATTCGATTTAAATCCATATTGATTTTAATTGGATAAAAGTGGCCTGGAAATTTTTAAAACCAGTTTAAATTGGTTTTAAAACTGGTTTGATTTTAAAATCACTTTCAAATCATAAACCAGTTTTTAAATCGACTGGGTTTTAAAAATCAATTTTAAACCATAAATCATTTCAAAAATCAATTTTAAGTATCGTGCATTTTGGATTAAAATTATAACATCTTTAATTTCAATATACTAATTATATTTAATTAATAATTAAAAATATATTAAATATATTTATCCCCTATATATTTTTTGGTCCTAGGTTAAAGACCACTGATGTCCCCCAACCTGTGGCTGCGCTGGTCCAAGAGAATTTTGCACATAAAGGGAATCGAGTACGGGTTCTAGATCGTTCCCCCTCATGTGCAGTGAGTCTTACATCACTGCGCCAACCCTTTGGGTTATTTATCCCCTATATATATAAACATATAAGATTATCTATTTTCTTAGGTCTTTACTCTTCCTTACATTCACTTTTATTTGAATAATCTCACATCATGAAGTGTATGAAGTGGTGAACTTCACTTTTAACATGTATCTAGTATATCATCTTAATATGCTTTTAATATCAACCAAACGGCTTATCAAGTGGTAACCGAATATCAAAAATCAATTTCAAATGTGTGTGTGTGTGTGTGTGTTTAATATTTGAGATATGATTTTATGTTTTTAATATCAATTGAATGGTTTAACTTAATTTCTTATCTCTTCCAAATTATCATTTTCAAGATCTTTAATTCTAAGTTTAATTTGAATGTTTTTTAAAATAAATTATCAATAATAATAATAATAATATATCAAAATATAAATTGTTTATCATAAATCTAAAATATAATTTATATGTTCAAAAATATTTATTTATTACATATTTTAATTGTAATATAATCTATATATTATAAATTGTAAATTTTAAGTTGTATAAAATAAATATTTATCTTGTGCAATTCACAAGCTAAAATACTAGTTAATATTATTTATCAAATAATTATTATCAGTATTATCAGAACTGGGCCAGTCATTGACCCGGTCAATGGGTTACTGGTTGAACCTGTGGGTCACTAATTGAACCGCATGAACCGGTATATACTGAACATTTTTATAAAGTTATATAATAGATATTAATATTATATAAATAAAAAATATAATAGATATCTTATATAAATAACTTTTTTAGTATGCATATTAAATTGATATCATGATTCAGTGGCTAAAAATATTTTAGCTAAACAACACGGCCCTGGTTCAAATCCTAGTAACTTTTAAATTTATTAAATTAAATTTTTCATTGTACACATCCTCAAGGTTTTATTGTGCTTTTTCAAAATTTCTCCCTATTTTGCCTTTTGATATCTATGTGTTTTTTGCCTACTCATTATAAAGAAATAGGCTTCAAATTTAACATTTTTTGTTTTTCTATAATCCGCATGTGTTACAAACATGTGAAATTGTTTAGCTTGAGTTCATGTTTATATTCACCTGTGAAAGGTTATAAAATATGTTTATAGTTGTTTGAAGAGTTTAAGATGAGAGCATAGTTTTTGGTCTAAAGTATTACCCTTATTTTCTCTAAATTTTTAGTAGGTTCTAGTATAAAGTGATTTTTAGTTCTAGTAATAATGAAATCTAAGAAATAGTGCATTTTATGATTGGTGCAGATACATTCTGATGGTAGAGCCCCGGCCACATATTTCTAAATCCTTTGCCTAATTTGGCTTTTGGAACCTTGCCCGCAACATTTCCATTTTCTATATAAAATCAATTCAAAATGAAAAATATATTAGGAAATTCTATCCTAAGGAAGAGGGTCCTATTACTGATATTGGTCCAATTGACAGTTCTCCTATAATCACTCAGAAGGTGAAGTCTCAATTACTAGCTTGCATATGATGTTTGATTGGTTTTCAAAACTTCATATTTGGAGATCAACTTGCTAGGTCTCTAGTGTGTGTTGAATTGTTACTTTCTTTAAAATATTTATTTATTACTGTGCAGTTAGCTGGATTCCAACTCAGGCTCACTAAGCTTGCTTTGTTGAGTGGACTTCTCACATCTTCACATGTTAGATTATATTGCATATTAGTGATTTTCTATGATGCCTCTTTTGAAGTTGTTGCTTACCTTGAAATTCATGCCAATGTTGCATTGACTCATTACAGGTTTTTGGAGCTATTCTGCATGCTGTGCAGCATTCTCCTCAATATCCTGGATCCTATAATTTACATGGACTAGTTTGTGAGGCTCGAAATAATTATTAGTTTGTTGCTACTGAAAATTCAAAGAGAGTGTACTTGATACCATAGTTTATAGTACCTTTAACATATTTCACAATATGTTTGGCAGCTTGAAGATGCACTTCACTGGCACAATGCATAAATCTTGAAAGAATGCTTACTGCAAGCATAATATCAGGTCTGGTTGCAGTAAGGTACATTAGGCAACCAATTAGGCTTCTATAGTGGTGCTCATCAACCATATCAGCTCCATCATCATCTTTGTTGAATTTTTCCTTCTGATTCATTGGAGTGGTAGTACTTTTGCAATCCTCCATGCAAAACTTTTTTAGTATCTCCTTTGCATACTTCTTTTGGCATATAAAGACTCCATCATGATCTTATTTTACTTCCATTCCCAGAAAAAAGGACATCAAACCAAGATCTGTCATCCCAAACACTTGGAGCATTCAACTTTGAACTCCATTATTAGTTTCTCATCAATGTCGGTCATAAGGAGGTCATCAACATAGATAAAAACTATGATTAAATCATCACCTGCCGGTTTCACATATAATGTAGCTTCACTTGGACTTTTAACAAATCCAAGGGTTTGAAGATAATCATCGATTCTGCTATACCAGGCCCTTGGAGCTTGTTTAAGACCATACAAGGCCTTCTTTAGGTTATAGACCTTCTCTTCTTGTCCCTTGACCTAAAATCCCTCTGGCTGCTCCACAAGTATCTCCTCCTGCAAATAACCATTTAAGAATGTAGATTTTACATCTAAATGGTAAACTTTTCATCCTATGTGCGCAGTCAAAGCAAGTAACATCCTGTTTGTATCAAGGCATGAAACTGGAGCAATTGTTTCTGAAAAATCTACCCTAAACGCTTGAGCATATCCTTTCACTACAAATCTGGCCTTGTATTTATTTATAGAACCATTTGCATTAAGTTTGGTTCTATAATTTGACTCCTATGGGTTGCTTGTGTTGTGGTCTGTCCACCAACTCCCAAGTGTCATTTTTTTCAATCATCCTTAAGTCTTCCTCTATAGCTTTAATCCACTTGTCATCCTTCATAGCTTCTTTGAATTCTGTAGGTTCTAGGACAAGAACGTTGATTCTTTCATAAATTCCAGCTAAGGACCTCATACCTTTTATTGGAACATCATTCATATCATCATCATGTTATGGAATTTCCATTAGATCCTTCTTTATTGATTCCTCCCAACTCCATTGTTTATCCTCCATGAATTTGACATCTTTGCTTCTAAGAATTCTTCCATTTTGTGGTTGGAAAATTCTATAAGCTTTGGAAGTGTTGCTATATCCAATGAAAACTCCAGGTTTTGCCTTATCAATTTTGTGGTGGCAACTTTGATTGAAGCAGATTCACATCTAGAAGGATTGAAGCCTAAATTGGTCAACTACTAAATTCAACTTGAGGAATAAAGATGATGGACTGATTTGCATGACAAGGCCCGTGAAGATATAACATATAGTTTTATTATCTATTAAATAAAGTTGTAATAAGATGTTTGGACTGCACTACTTTGTTTTAGAACATAGGCCCAAAACATTTGGTTGTTTTTCTTTATTTTATTTTATGTTTTATGGGCTGCATTAAAATAAAATTTGAATAGGAGTTCCACTTGGAGAGAACTGACTCACATGGGTTCTTCAGCAAGTCAACCTTTGATTTTATCAAAGGCCTTTTAACCCTCGTGGTGATCACTTCTTGTGGCTTATCAATTCTTTGGAATTGTGGTGCCTCTCGTCTTGTCTCCTTAACCCTTGAAGTGTGTCTTAGAAGCTCTTAGGCGAGAGCCTTTTTCTCCTTTTTTTCTTTTATAAACATATTTGATGTTTTTCTCTATTTTTCTTTCTCTCTTCCACTCTTTTTCTTTTTCCCCTTGTTTTCTTTTATCTCTATTTTTTTTATTGACCTTCACCACTTCTCTTGTAGTCAAAGGTGCAAGATTAGTCTTGCGTTCTTAGAGAACTTATTGGTGTAGTCATCATGCATAACTTTCCTATCATACTACCAAGGTCTCCCAAGAAGCAAATGACAAGCCTCCATGGGCACCACATCACATAAAATTGTATCATCATACTTCCCCGTGGAGAATTCCACTTCCACTTGCTTACTTACAGTCACTTCACCATCCTCACTAAGGTGCCATTGAAGCTTGTATGGTTGGGGTGAGGTTTAGTCTCCATTCCCAATTTAGACACCATTCTAGCACTTGCAACATTGGTACAACTTCCCCCATCAATAATTAAAGAACATACCTTCCCTTGGATAAGGCATCTAGTATGGAAAATGTTCCCCCTTTGGCCCTCATCCATATCTCTTGCATGGCTACCAACATCCTTCTTACCACAAACAAATCTCCTTCTGAAATTATTTCCTCATTATACTACTCTTCCTCACTAGATGGGGTATAATTTGAAGAAGATTCACTAGTAATCTCCCCATTCTCCTTAAGTTACACAATCTTCTATGTTGAACATTGTGAAGCTATGTGACCTCTCCCCAAACACTTGAAGCATTTTATCTCACTACTCCTTGTCTTTTTAGGGACCTCATTGAACTTAATTTAAGTCTTTTGAGGTGCGACAATGGAATTGCTTGAAGAAGTACCTCTCTCCTTCTTATTTCTTTCCTTCCAACTTGGAGAATTAAAGTTAGAAGAGCACCTTCTCATGGCACCTTTTCTCTTGAGTTGTTGTTCTACTTAGTAGCTTGATGCACTAAGTCCTCCAACTCCACATAATTTTGTAACTCCACAACATCCCTTATATCACTATTTAGCCTATGTAAGAAATGTGCCATAATAGGCCTCCTATCTTCACTAATATTAGCTCTAATCAAGGACACCTCCATCTCTTTATAATACTCATGTACACTCTTGTGACCTTGTGTGAGCCGTCAAAGCCTATTGTGAAGGTCTCTATGATAATGAAAAGGAACAAATCTTCTTCTCATTAACCTTTTCATCCCCTCCTAACTATTCACCAAGGTTCTCCATATCTCGCCCTCTCCTTTTATGCTTTGTCCCACCAAATGAGAGCATAATCAATGAACCCCATGGCTGCCACCTTCACCTTCTTATCTTCTATATAGTTGTGATATGCAAATAATTGCTCAATCTTCTGTATAGTTGGTTTAGATTCACATCACAAAATTGAGGGAGTGAAGCTTAACATACCACCTTAAATTTTGTGAAGCTTAAGGTGGTATGTTAAGCTTCACTCCTTCAATTTCGTGATGTGAATCTGAACCAATTGGATATGATCCGAAGGCCTATTTGGAGTGGGAGATGAGGATTGAGCAATTATTTACATGCCACAACTATACAGAAGATAAGAAGATGAAGGTTGCAGCCATGGGGTTCACTGATTACGCTCTCATTTGGTGGGACCAAGTACAAAAGGAGAGGACAAGATATGGAGAACCCTTGGTGAATAGTTGGGAGGAGATGAAAAGGTTAATGAGAAGAAGATTTGTTCCTTTTCATTATCATAGAGACCTTCACAATAAGCTTCAACGACTCACACAAGGTCATAAGAGTGTACATGAGTATTATAAAGAGATGGAGGTGTCCTTGATTAGAGCCAATATTAGTGAAGATAAGGAGCTTATTATGGCACGTTTCTTACATGGGCTGAATAGTGATATAAGGGATGTTGTGGAGTTACAAAATTATATGGAGTTGGAGGACTTAGTGCATCAAGTTGCTAAGGTAGAATAACTCCTCAAGAGAAAGGGTGCCAAGAGAAGGAGCTCTTCTAACTTTAATTCTCCAAGTTGGAAGGAAAGAAATAAGAAGGAGGGAGGTACTTCTTCAAGCAATTCCATTGCCGCACCTCAAATTAAGTCTAATAAGGCCCCTAAAAAAACAAGGAGTAGTGAGATAAAAAGCTTTAAGTGTTTGGGGAGAGGTCACACAGCTTCGCAATGTCCAACTAAGAAGACTATGTTACTTAAGGAGGATGGTGAGATTACTAGTGAATATTCTTCAAATCAAACTATAAGTAAGCAAGTGGAATTCTCCATAGGAAAGTATAATGATACAGTGTGATGTGGTGCCCATGGAGGCTTGTCATTTGCTTCTTGGGAGACCTTGTCAGTATGATAGTAGAGTTATGCATGATGACTACATCAATAAGTTATCTTTTGTACATAAAGAACGCAAGGCTACTCTTGCACCTTTGACTCCAAGAGAAGTTGGTGAGGATCAATAAAAAATGAGAGATAAAAGAAAACAAGAGAGAAAAGAAAAAAAGAGTGAAAAGAGAAGGGAGAAGAGAGAGAATAGAAAAAGAATGGAAGAGAGCAAGAAAAAGAAAGAAAAAAATCAAATTTGTTTATAAAAGAAAAAGAGATGAAAAAGTCTATTTCATAAACTGATTTGATGGGTTAAGGCTATTGTGGTGCCATAAGGGTTAAGGCCCTTGATAGGATCAAAGGTTGGCTCCATGAAGAACCTAAGAGAGTCACTTCTCTCCAAGTGGAAAAATTCAAAAATTCAATATCCATGTTCTATTTAATAAAATGTGACTTTACATATATATAGGAGGTATTGGTTCCTGCACAAAAAGGCATACCAAGAGGCCTCTACACAAATGTAACTCTTATTCAAATATTATTTTAATGCAGCCCACAAAACATAAAATAAAATAAAGAAAAATAATCAAATGTTTTGGGCCTATATTCTAAAACAAATTAGTGCAGCCCAAACATCTTATTACAATTTTATTTAATAGATAATTAAACTAGATGCTATATCTTCGTTGGCATTGTCATGCAAATCCGTCCATCATCATTATTCCTCAAGTTGAATTCAATATTTGACCGATTTGGGCTTCAATCCTTCCAGATGTGAATTTGCTTCAATCAAAGTTGTCACCATTTGGTTAAGGCTTCTTTTGCTTTCTTAGCACGTGCCCTTGTCATTGGTCCACCAAGTCCTTGTAGTGCTTCAATGTCCTTATTCTTTGGTTGATCCTTATCACAAGAGATAATTAAATTTAATTTCATGAAAAAAAATTCATATGTGTGATTTATTTTATTTTCTCTTAATTGGGAAAGACCCTATAGACTCTACGCACTTACATATACTAGAATTTAAAGCAAATAACTATATCTCCGTTCTTTTTCTTCCATACGAAGATTTAGTTTTAGGAGATTAGAAAAAAAAATGTAGTGCCAATCGCTTTAAGTGTTACTAGTAGTTGTTGAAAAGTCAAAGAAAGTTGGCTATAGCATTCATGATCCGTTTGAAAAAATAACTTAATTAAGATCTTATTCAATAAGTTCTTATTATGTGAGAGTTTATGTTATAAGTGCTTAAAATTGAATAAGTTGTTTGTGTTTGGATATACATGTTAAAAAGTGCTTACACAATTTTATAACATTTGGATATACATTAAAAAATGTTTTTTTTATTTTACAAATTAAAAAAAAATTAAGAATCAAAATATGATTAAAAATAAAATAAAATTTTAAAAGTAACTATTTTTAAAAAAAATTATATACCACAAAAATATTAAAAATAAAAAATCGTTGATTACCATTTATCTATTTTTTGTTCATAAAAAAATAAGAATCATAAATATAAAAAAATTAAAAATAATCATAAAATTGAGAATGGTGTGGGTTATGAGAAAAGAGAATGATGAAAGTTTAAGTTTCCAATAAATAAAAGAATGATTTTTGAGTCATGAAATTTTTGGGGACAAAAATGAAAACTGAGGCGGAAAAAATAAAATTGGTACGCTCACTCACGGAAGAAATGAAAAATAAAAATAAAAAATTGGAATGCTCTGTTGGGTTTAACAGGATTCGAACGCTGGCATACATAAAGTACCGCTTAAGCATTGCTAATATGCTACCTAGAACAACATATTACTTTTAAGTTCAAAAGATCTTATGAGTAATCTATAAGATATTTTTATAAACACATCCAAATACTCACATAAGTCTTTATAACATAAGATAAGTCAATATAAGTTGTTGATAAGCTCTTTCAAACATGCTCTTAGAACTCCTTTTCTTGTTGCATACACGGTGAGTGTGGAGTGTACTACCAAATACATTCCTTCAATTTCTTTTAAGCAAAACAACCGTTACACATTGCTATTTAATGGTGAGGTTTAACTTTCTTCACTCTCTCATTCTCTTTGCTGGGTACGTGAATTGTTAGGAGGGTAGGACAAAACAATTTAATGCTTTCCAACTACATATTAGTCATGTACACATATAGAAAGAATTTTAAAAGAATGGTTTGTTTCTTTGCATGTACATCTTACGATTTGTTTTTCAACTGTATTAAAGAAATGTAATATTTTTTTTTACTTTACTCTCCCTATAGCTTCCTCCTACTTACACCTATTGTGGGATATATTGTCAATGTGTTCACACTTTGCTTTTCTATTGTAAGCCTTCCTTGTAGGTACATGATGGTTTCCAATTCAAAGACACATCCTTGAAATTTAGTTGATCAAGTAATGCATGGTCTGACTTGAGAACCAAGCCTCACGTTCTCTCCACTTAGTAAATTGGCAATACAAATTCAAAAAAAAAAAAAGTTTGCTATTATAAATAAGCCTCAAATTGATAAAAGTCCTTGTTCTTGATTGGTCCCTGTAAGCAACTAGCCGAACATGTGCTCTAAATCGGAATGCATATTCCCTTTTTATTTTATTTGGTTTTATAAAATTAATAAATAAAACAATAACTTTTTATTTTTATCATTTTGAATCCCAAATATTTTATAAATTTGCTTAAGAATTGTGAAGAGTGGTTTACGGGGTTTTAAAAAGGCTTATAGACTACCCCTCATTTCTTTGTAACCGTGACATTACCAATCCTCCTCCTTCTCACGTTCATTTTTCCCCTCCTTTCCAAAGTGCTAGGTGTTCTTCAAACCTTAGGTTCAAATGTTAGTTCTATCTTCTCCTTCACTTGGTTGGTGTTAGCCTTTTGGTGAGTTGCCCTCACTTTCTTTTCTTTCTATATGGCAGCTGAACCTTTTCCCCTCTCTAACGAATTTTTCTTCTTGCTTCTACTCTTGGTGTTAATTATTTCTTTAGTTAGTTCATAGTATTGATTTAAAAGTTTTGTTCAAGAGACTAAGATTCTTTCATTCTTCCCTCCTTCAAGCTCTCATATTTTTAGCGTCTCTTAAGGTAAGGGAGCTTACTCTTTGCTTGTTTCCTTTCCATTCATTGCTTAGTGTTATTATGAAAATATTGAGTTACTGTTTAGTGGTAGAAAATATGGTTTCTAATATGATTTTAAAAAGAAAAATAATTACTTGAGTTGGTAAGATCATTATGCGCTTAGATAAAATTTTAGCATGATACTTAGACCTTATATATGCTACCCGAGAATAGAAGCCATAAGTAAGTCAATACATGTTTACTGTTTTGACATGATAAAGTAGAAAAAAATGTTACACCTAATAGCCTTAACATGAATATTATGGTTATTCTATTGTAAAGTTATAAAATACCTATAATACTCAAGTTTTAAATCGTGAATCATTGAAGTTTTTTTTATATATATATCACTGCATGAGAGTGGAACCGTGAGCCATATAGGGACTGTTTTAAGTCCTGCTGTATGGACTGAAATCAGATACAAAAGTTATAAAGAATAAAGACTTAACTTTATTTAGTTAGATGAAGAATCAGAGAATTTAAACTAAGAACTTAAGTTTAGATGTTAAGATAATTATTTTAAAATAGCAATTCATATTGTTTAAAGTTTCAAACGGTTCTCTTTCTAATAGCTTTTATCCGGTGATTACATAAGGAAAATAAAGGAACTTTGTAAGTCAGAATGGGTCCCAATAAAATCTAGAGAAAGTGACGTGATAGACAAAGATATAAATTTGTATTTTAAATATTCCAGAAAAGTTTACAATAGGTGTAATAATAATAATAATAATAATAATAATAATAATAATAATAATAATAATAATAACAACAAATCATTGAAAATTGTATGATCTTTAATAAACTTCAGTAGCTATAAAATATATTAGTTAAAGATGTTTAATATAAAATTATTTAGTAAAAAATGAATAAAAAAAAATTATCATTACTAAGTTTCCTATTATTGGAAATATTAATATTTATTTAATAAACTCTTTAGCATATTTAAGCATTTGAAATTTTATATTCTTAAGTGATGTAGGTAATCATAATAATTTTAAGATTTAATACCCTTGATGAATAGGATAATAATTAATAATTTTCTTAGAGAAAACATAATGACATATGTTATTCGACAAATTTAGTAATATCAAAAGCGTGAGGAAAATTGTTGTTGGAAAATCCTAAGGGATTTTTGTTATATAAGACCTTTAGTATAAGGTGATATTTTTGCTTAGTACCTCGTGGAAGGGCTTGACCTATGAGAGGTGGCGGACATGCTTTTGATATGTCTAATCCACGTAAAGGAAAATCTAAGCGGTGATGTTAAAAATTGTTGAATGTTGTGGAGTGACATGCATGAGTCGTTGAGGAACGCTGAATAAGCGTTGGGAAGGCTAATAGAGGTACCATTGGTATCCTTGAGGATATATGAAATCGCGAATCCGCATGAGGTTGGGGTCGTTGCAAACCCCATGTTGTGGTGGTTACCACCCACACATGTATATCCTGACGAAGCCACAGTTGCTCCAAGATCAAATCTAGTGTCGCCCCAATGGTTTTTTTTGGCACGTGTCGTTCTTTTTGTGGATCCACGTGGTCCGGTGTTATTGTTGTTGTTGTACCATGCTTAAGGGACACATCAGACTGATCGCTCAACCTTTTGGTGATCTCCATGGAGTCGAGTATGCATTTATGGCATGATTGTTATTGTAGACGTATCTACTTTATAATTTTGTCTATTGTCTTTATTGAATGTTAAGTTTTCGTATCTTGGATGTATGAATTGTTAAGCATAGATTATTCTTAATTATGTAAGCTTACCCTTGCGTTGTTTATTTATGTGATTGATTGTGATGATCGCGACGATGTGTTCGTGGGAGTAGATGTCGGAGATGCACCGGTTCCTAGCGAGGCTTTACATTAGATTTCTGAATACCTTCGTAGGATGTAGTGGAAGCATGGAGAACTTCATCCCAATACCGATGCTACTATCAGATTCGATAAGCAGTGGATAGGACGTCTTCAGTTGGATCTCAGTCTTATTTTTCATTTTTGTTATCATTAGAAGTAGTAGATGTGTAGTGGCCAACTAGGGAGTGAGTTAATGTATTAGATTTTCCCTCCCTCGTCTGATGTACTACTTATAGGTCATCTCATACTAGTATGGTATGCCATCTTTTGAGATACATTGATGTGTTTGTTATATGGGTTATAGTGCCATAAAGCATAATACTTATGTTTTATGCTGGTTATGTTATCTATGCATGTGATTCAGTATAAGTTCTTTTACTTTAAATCTTTAATTTGCAAATTTTTCTTGTTGAAAACTAGTTTTGAAATCATAAAAAATTTACACGTATTTTTATATACAAATTTATTAAGGGTTTTAATTAAAATAAAAGAAATTTTGCTATTCCGTTGAAAAGTGTCATGTAGCGACAACAGGTCCTAACACATTCCAAAGGGACAATTTTCCCGGATTTGTGTTGAAATTGATTTATCAAAAAGATTGGTGCCTAATATAATTGTTAGGGGCGTGAAGTTGAACCTTGAATATGAAGGATTACATTCCGTGCATTTTAGATGTAGAAAGTGTGGCCATAAGAAGGATGAACATGTGGAGTTTGGGTTGCATTATAATGTCTTAGTGCATGAGTCCAGCACAAGGTTTGATTCTGCCATTGGTGCTAAGGATTCGAAGCTTGGGGAAAACAATAGGGCTGACATGGTCTCAGCAGCGGTGAAGGATGCCAATTTAGGTAAATTATAGACACAATACAAAGGTCAAGGCCCAAATCTTATTTAGAACACTTTTGGGGCAATTACTTAAGGCACCTCCTTTTTTTTCTCGGTGCACCCCATAGTTTTAAATATTCCCATAATACCCTTATTTATTATAATGTTTTACTATGTGACTTCTTTATCTTGCTGTCTCTCCTTCGCACCCCATTCTTCTTCACTGCGACTCCAAGTACGCTGTCGTGGTTCCTCCACATTCTCCTTCTCTTTTTGTCACTCTATCGCCTTCATGGTTGATGTGTTTACTTCCACGAAGCTTCCATTTAAGGTGAAGAAGGTGTCATAGGTTCTTCTGGTGTCCTCCTTCGTCCTCTTTCCTCCGTAGACAGCGAGGTTTCTATTTAAGTTCTTCATCTGGTAAAGTTTTTATTTTAATTTTATTTTTTATGGTATATGGATCAAGCAATTTGTAATTCATTTAACAATGTTATGAAATGATGGGTCCGTAATAGAATACACATTACGGAATGTTCAATCCGTAATTATACATTACAGATTGCTCAATCTGTAATTGTATTATAATAATTATGGATTGCTTAATCCATAAGTATTGTAATACAATTACGAATTGAGCAATCCGTAATGTAAATTCTCTTACGGATTTCTCAATCCATAATATAGTTAGGAATTTTCAAAAAAAAAATTCCATTTGCTATGATTAACCTGTTTAACTTCAATGAGTTGAAATTGTATTTTTCAATGCATGTTTAGTTAATGGTAATTAAATTATTGTTTGTAACAATGTGGGCAAGTTGTTGGATGAATTTTTGTGTTTATTTAGTTGACTGTTATTTTTTTGAAATATTAGATTTTATGGAGGACCATTATATGAGCAAGATGTCGGATGAGGTGGACATGGATGTTGATCAGACACTTGATGAAGATATAATGATGCAATATGGACTAGACATTAAAAAAGATGATGATTGTACTGATGTATTCACAAATAAGGTAATTGTTTTGCTTAATTATTTAGTGAAATAACTGGAAAGGTGAATAGGCATACTGATGTTGTATGTTTTAATATGCGGGTGTTTCCCACTCGTGATGAGTTACTGAAATGGGCTCGAGCGGTTGCATTTAAGATGGGTTTTGTCATTGTGATTTTGAGGTTAGACACATCAAATGGGATACCAGGAAGGAAGACATTTATTTTGTTGGGTTGTGAGATGGGTGGAAAGTATAGGCGAAAGAAAAAAGATGTAGTGGGCACGGTGACTAGGACTAGAAAGTGTGATTGTCCCTTTAGATTGAGAGGAACACCACTTAAGAATGGTGAAGGATGGGCATTGAAGTTATTGTGTGGGTCTCATAATCATGATTTAGCTGAGACATTGGTTGGCCATCCATATGTTGGTCATCTAACATCTAAGGAGAAGACAATGCTCGTTGATATGATTAAAGAGTATGGTCAATCCAAGAAATATTCTCCTCACATTGAAAGATAACAATGAAAATAATGTGACTACAATAAAACAAGTATATAATGCAAGGAGTGCATATCGGAATGGTGAAAGAGGCCCAAGGACACAAATGCAACATTTGATGAAGCTACTCGAGCGTGATATGTATATTCATTGGCATAGAATCCATGACACATCGAAAGTTGTTTGTGATATTTTCTGGACACATCCTGATGCAGTGAAGTTGGTGAATGCATTTAACATAGTTTTTATGATGGATAGTACATACAAAACAAACAGATATAGACTACCATTACTTGAGATTGTTGGTGTGACACCTACTGGGTTGACTTTTTCTGCAGCTTTTGTGTATTTAGAGGCTGAACGACAAGATAACTTTGTTTGGGCACTTGAGAGACTGAGAGGACTTTTTTTGAGACTTGATGGATTGCCTCAAGTGTTTGTGACTGACAGAGATATAGCCCTCATGAATGCAGTGAAAATTGTCTTTCCTGAGTCTATTAATCTATTATGCAATTTTCACATTGACAAGAATGTGAAAGCGAAGTGCAAGACCTACGTGACTCCCAAATAGGCATGGGACCAAGTGATGGATGCACAGGGTAGTGTTATGGATTGTCCGACTGAATCTAAGTATGAAGACCGTGTCACAAAGTTTGAAGTTGTTTGTTCACCATGGACATTCTTTGTCAACTATGTGAAAAATACATGATTATTGCCTCACAAGGAAAGATTTGTAAAGGGATGGACAGATAAAGTTATGCACTTAGGGAATACAACAAGCAATAGGTATGTGAATTTGTTATACATAATGTAATTTTCAAACAAATATGCAAGTATAAGATTCTAACGGAAACTTTATTTATTGTTAGAGTTGAGTCTGCGCATTGGAGCTTAAAAAGGTTGCTTCAAACTAGCATAGGGGACTTGTGTAATTGTTGGGATGCCATGAACAATTTGATCACATTGCAACATACCGAAATAAAAGGCTCATTTGATAATAGCATTAATGTCATAGGTCATAGTTTCAATGTGACATTGTATAAGAGAGTGCGCGAATTTGTTTCAAGGTATGCGTTGAATCATATTGCAGATGAGTTTGATCGAGTCAGGTTTGTTGGTGTTGATAGTGCTCATTGTGGATGCATTGTAAGAACCACACATGGTCTCCCATGTGCTTGTGAACTAGCTAGGTATGTCGTGGGTAGCATACCACTGAATGTAGTTCATATTTTTTGGACCAAACTCAGCTTTAATGACATGGGCTCTAATGACGAATATGCAAAATTGTCTGTGCAGCAAGAAGTTGATGTCATGCTTAAACGTTTTAAAGAGGTTGACATTGGTAGGAAAGTGACTATAAAAAGCAAACTTCGCGAAATTGCATACCCTGAGATGACTTCAATGTGTCTGCCTATTGAGAAAGTCAAGACTAAGGGTTCACAAAAAGGGCGTGCAGAGCTAAATTGGAAAGGTCAACTAAGCGTGACCCTTCGTACTTTGAGCATGTGGATACATTACATTCTATGCATGACAACTCATCTAGTTTGAGGTCTTCCAAAAGATCATCTCAGCAAACAAGATGCTAGAGAAAGCCTCCCACGATCGATCAATTTAATGTAATTATGAACCCATATATATTGGATATTGTTGATGTCAAAGCTGATGGACATTGTGGCTACCGTGCAGTTGCGGGACTACTAGGTATTGGTGAAGACTCTTGGCCCTTAGTGCGTAATGATTTGCATAAAGAACTTGGGCAGTGGCATGATGAGTATGCCACTATATTTGGAGGTTATGAGCGTTTTGAGCAACTAAAGCGATCATTGCTTGTTGATGATCTTTCAATGGTAAAATAATATTACTTGCTTTTGTGAAATTTAACCTTTATGTCTTATAATTTGTTCCATTTGACTAACTTGACTATGAACAAGCATCTGTGGAAAAATGGATGACTATACTAGACATGAGATATGTTATTGCTTCTAGGTATAATGTGATACTTGTTTTCTTATCACAAAAACAAAGCATCACATTCTTCCCTCTTAGAACTCAACCTCCCATAGACAACTCAGTTCATCGTATGATATGTTTAGGCCATGTAAATGGCAATCATTTTGTACAGGTATACCATTGGGTACAACCTCACATTATGTTATAACTATTGTTAAAAAATACCCATGTTAACTTGTAGGTATTTATTATTATGCATGTCTTTTTGCAAGATCGTTGTTCGATACCAAATGCTGATGTGTTGTGGTCTACATATTGCCATCCTATTGCCAAAGTATGGGTCTCTCCTTACATTGGACAAATGCAACAATTTGCACAATTAATTGGGGCGACACGTGATTATGTGAACATTACAGAAGATTGATTAGTTATTTGTACTTTATAAAGTTGTATTGCTTAAAAGACAATATACTTATCTGCGATTGTTACTAGATGACATATTTGATTACTTACTTGAGTTGCATGATACTTTTCTATGAAAATGTTAACATTTTTCTACAAAAAATTTAGCAGAACCTCCCCTAAAATATGGACATCCTACAACAGTGCATGTTACCTGTATCAATGAACATAAAACAGTACTAGCAATAGAACAAATGGCATACAAGCCTTTAAGTACCAACACATGGCATAAATGCCTTTAAGTACCAACAAATGTCTAAACATGTCATTTGGATCATAAACTAACAATAGCATAGAAGCCTTAAAGACCGACATCATTAAGTTCATACGATAGTCATGTCTTAAAACAACCGTTGTCCAATTTCAACAACTTAATACATTAAACGCAAATGAGTAATTCATTGTCTTCCTGCCTAACCTTGTTGGCCACCACGACCTCTCCTGTTATACACATTTCCTTCCTCGGTGACCCCTTGAGCTAACAATAATGCTGCATGTGTGGCATCCTAGGCATCAATGCCTTCAGTCACCATCCTTAAATTAATCATACACTGTAACTGTCCAGCTATCCTATAACATACAACCTATGAACATAGAAACATAACAAATAGATCACATATTATTGTCACAAGTAATTACCAATGTATGATAACAATAACTAAAATAAGTACTTACAACAGCAGTGGTATTTGCATGGTTACTAGATTCGGCCTCTTCTACCACATGCTTGGGCTCGTGTCTGTTGTCTGGTATCATTGGTGGGACTATGTGATGGAGACCCGCATTAGGTGGGTCCACAATTGGGTGGGAGATCGTAAAGTACCACGCCATGTACCCTGAGGCACAATCTGAGGGATCCATTGCCTGCTCTCCCGGCCCGATCAAGTGATTTGCAAAATGCAACCACCTTTCATCAACTTCTTCTGCAGATGGATAAACAGTTGTCAAGACATTGGGGTGTCGAGGAATAGTCTGGATATAACCATATTGGCGTAATACCCTCTTTGGAAAATGCAAGTGCATGTCAAAGGCCCATCTAATGAATCTAGAGAATAAAGATATCAACCCAAATGCACGAACTACACGATGCTCGTCATATGGCCTCCAACAAACTTTATCTGTGGTCAGCTCATCCAACTGTGAATTATAATGGCTTACTGATAACAACTTCCCAGGCACCCAACGACTGCATCATGATAATGACTCATTGTATTTCTTAGCTAGTATACTCAACCCGATAGTAGGGAAATGCTCATAGATCCATGCCTGTGTCAAAACAACGAAGCAAAAATTATGGTAAATACGTTTAGTTTATACACATGAAATATAACATAGGTACCATACTAGTCTGTAGAAGAGTAACATAACCGCCGACCTGCCTTGTCTTAGCAAAACTAGCATCACTCATATGCTCATACATATGAACCAGTGTAGCTGCACCCCATGCATAACCCCCACACAACTGAAGGTCACGGAAAAGTGGTAAGAATCTCACGTTAACAGTGCCAAAACTCTTGTCAGCAAAGATGGTTGACCCCACTAGATGCAACAAGTATGCTCTAGCAGCCTACGTCCATTGCATCAACAATTGCCTTAATACGAAGCAAATATTCAGCAACAAGTCGATTTCCCTTTTTAGAGTTGCGAAGTTCAGTTTGCCATTGTTGTGACTTAGCTTTGGTCTAAGAATGAAAATGTGTATGAATTTTGTCCCAAATTTGGAACGAATGTTTGCTACCTATGATGCGAGGTAAAAAAGAAGCAGAGAGAGATGATTGTAACCATGTCAATAGGAGCTGATCTTGAAATTCCCAAACTCGATATGCAGGATTCTTGATTCTGAGATCTCGATCAGACGCAGAGAGATATTGAAGTAGAATTTCTGGATTCACAACAAATCGATGAAGACGATGAGCTTGAATCACCAGATCGACTTGTTGTTTCCAAACAAGAAAGTTCTTGTCAGAAAGTTTCTCCGAAATCGTGACTCCATAAAATGCTGGAGTAGGAGTAGCGGAAGCAAAAGAAGAACCAAACACCGCCGTAGAAGTGTTATCAACCAGTGTTGGAGTAGGAATAGGACCAGTGCCACCGCCGTTTGGTGGAAAAGTGGACACAGGTTCGGGACGAAAAGGACCGGAAGCCATAGAAGGAGCTTCTCAAGCTCTGAATACCATATTAGAATTTGTGATTTGAGAGAAAAACAGAAAGTAGAACTAAAGATTATTATTACTCACCATGGTTCTCAGAACCGGACCGGATCGGCCGGTTCAACCGGGAACCGGTTGCTTGTCCGGTCCGTTTGCTCCTTAAAACCGGCCTGCAGTTGAACCAGTCAAGAACCAGTCAAACCGGTATAAAATCGGCCAAAACCGGTCAAGAATCGGTGCTAAAAACCGGTTTGAACCGGTAGTTTTTTAAAAACTTTTATTTTTTTTTATTTTCTTTGAAAATTTTAAATTTAATATAAAATATTTTAAAGATAAATAAAAACACATTTTTAATAAATATTTTAAATAGATACAAATTATTTTTATCAATTATTATTAAATTTTTTCTTGTAAAACATATAATTTGCTAATTTATATTTATTTAAAAAAGTTTATATCTTGATTTTTGATAATTTTATATTTTATTAATTTGTCATTTTTTTTGTTATTGTTAATGAAACATTATTGTATTTTATTAAAATTTGAACTTAAGTATTATGGTATATTTGATTAGACTTTTATATATATATTGAATGTTAAAAACGTGTGAAATGGTTTTTTAGGTTTTAATTTAGTTTTTAATGTTTTAAAGTTATGTGATATTATATTTACTTAATATTATTATATAAATTATTTAATTATTATTATTTTATTAATACTGGTTCGACCACGGTTCAACCACGGTTGAACCATTGAACTTTAAACCAGTACCTTCACCGATTCAATGACCGGTCCGGTTTTAAAAACATTGTTACTCACTGAGAAAGAAGAGAGTACATAGACACAACTCTAAGAAGAGTCTAGAGGAAGCTAACTACAGTGCTGACTCGGCACACTTAACAGAATTGTAACTAACTCAGTTAGTTACAGATAAAAGATCCCCTGTAATAAGGTGTACAGTAAGCTACACTTCGAATATTTACATATTCTACTATATACTCTAATAAGGTCCTTCATTTGCAAAGCAAGCCTTTTGTAGGAAGTGACAACTGTTGATTCATCTAAGTTTTTGGCTCAAGTGTGTGTTTTTTGATAAATTAAATTTGATTACCTTTTGTTTTTATTGTAATTTTTTTTTTTTTTATACAATGAAACTGTGGAGGTTTGAATCTATTATTTCCTATAAACTATTTAAGTCCCTAACCACCAGTTTACTTTTGTGGCTTGATTGGTTTTATTTGAAGTAGTCTTTAAAATGTTCTCCATGTAAATATCCATGATATATGTCTTCCTTTTGCAGTCATGCATTAAGGTTGCATTGAATTTTGTCTCTCCTGAAAATGTTGGGGAGTGCTTTCGTTTGACAGAGGAGTTTCGCACACTTCCAATAAACCACAGGTCTACTGAGGACAAATTGGAGGTATGCCAAACTTTTATCATTTATTTGATTCTGCCATTTATTTGCTTCTCCATTGTTTTGAGATGTAGCATCTACATTTTTTAGTCTTTGATAGGCTAAGTTTAGTATTAGGCAGTTGTTTTATATATTTATGGTCACATGGTCTTTGGGGCAGTAGCTTGCTGGATGCTTTGAATACGGCCTGATATTTTTGCAGTAACTCTTCCAACCCTTCCACATGTGGCTGCACCTCTTGTTGTATCAAAGTCATCATCCCCAACACCATGTAACAGGCCTCAGCGTCCCTCTTCAACGCTTTCATTAATGCCTTCAATGATAGCATCCATCTTCAACTCTCTAACTGATGCCTTCAATGATGATCCATTCCTGACAGAGATGGATCTCCCCTAATCTCCACCTTTGCTCCACTTACACTCACTTTAATCACCAACTCTTTAAAATTAGCCTGCACTTCCCTGATAGCAACTTGATAGCAGTTCTAGGTATTTTTGCGGGTATTTATCCGACCCGCTTGCGGATATTTTTGCGGGTACCCGTAGGGTCCGGGTACACTTTGCCATCCCTATTCTGGACTGGAACATGAAACCATGTTTGTCCAAATCCAAACAGTGCCGTCTGGTGAACTGAACTTAGCACATTGTTTACATCTGTAGACTGCCAAGTGCTGCTGCCAACTACTGGGACAATGGACAATTCACTCTGGTAATTAAAATATAACCTATTAATTACAAAAAAAAAATGATGTGAAAAATAAACATTTTTTTAATATAATTCGTAACATTATATTCTTTTATCTGATTGTTTATTCAAAAAATAAAAACACTAATTAAGAAGGAAGACTTTAATAATGGTTTTGGAACTTCAATTTTCATTTTCCTAGTATAATTAGTATTTATGTAATTCAAAAGACTTTAATTTTAACTGAATTTATTTTTATCCAAGTTAAGTCCTGGTTTAGATTTTTGAAGCCTTGATTTTCAACCTTTACCCATTTTGACTGGTTTTGTCTTCCCTGCCTACTTTATAGTTTTCTTTCACAGCACTGGATTTGACTCAGATTCTATTAGGGGAAGATTTGCATTTCATAAAGGGTAAAATATGTTTTTGGTCCTTGTACTTTTAGAAAAACTTGGTTTTAGTTCCTGTACTTTCGAATAAACCATTTTAGTCCTCAAACTTTGAAAAACACTTGCTTTTAATCCCTCCCCTCTAATGGTGTTAAAACTGTTAATGGAAATACAGTTTCCAGCGGCTATAAACCACCACAAAACACACATCTTTGCGGCGGTTATAGCTGCCAATAAATGTTGAATTTCGAATACAATACACATGTGTGTTTTGTGGCGGTTTATAGCCGCTGGAAACTATATTTCCGTTAACAGTTTTGACACCATTAGGGGGGAGGGACTAAAAACAAGTGTTTTTCAAAGTTTGAGGACTAAAATGGTTGATTCGAAAATACAGAGACTAAAACCAAGTTTTTCTGAAAGTACAGGGACCAAAAACATATTTTACCCTTTCATAAATGGGTAGGTGCTTAAAGTCAGAAGAACTTAAATGCATGGTCAATGCTAATGTATAAACTTTCTTCAGCCCACTTAAAACTGTGTTTTACCACTGGCCAATTAATTTCCCTGCAAGGCTCTAATAACTGGTTTTATAGAACCCATTTCGATCATTAAAAAATGTAAGTATTTTCTTGTTGGTACTGTCAACTTTTGGTCTCAACTTGGTCTTTTAAATTCAATGTTTTTTTGGCATCAAATTGGTCTTGAAGGACTATTTTGGGGAATGGAAATGGGTATTTACACTTGACCCTAAGGCATGTGGTTAGAAGAGTCCAAATTGTGAGCTATTTCCCTCAGCTTATGATGGGGGTGTGGTTTCTGCTTATTTAGGTGTTTGGTTCTGAGAAGTTAAGTAACAAACTTATTGCAAACAGTTGTATTATATTGTCATGTCAACAGTTTCGTGCTGTGATATTATGTAACTTTTCACCTTAATTGCTGCTTCTGAAACAGGTGAAGAAGATGACAATATATGCTATGCAAGATGCGATAAAAAAATTGGAGGAAGCAGGATTAATAATTTATAACTTCAGTCCCTTTGAGAATGGATTGTGATACTAGCATTTGCTGAGTACGCTGTTTACTTTGCTGTCAGAGGCATTTAGATTATCTCTTATGTACTGTGCTCATTCTGATTATGTTCTTTAGGCTATTGATTCAATTTCACTTGTGAAATTGATGATTGTCATTCAATTTACAGGTCCGGGGAAACCAAGGTTCCAGAGTAAATATATCTGTAACAGATCAAAGCCAATTGGAAGTGTAAATTTTGAGTCAAGCATATACAGGTGTGATGGTGTTGGGTTCTTTATATCGTGACTGTAAGATGGTTCCATATTTTGTTTTCACAACCACACCTGGAAGGTTTTTTTTTTTTTTTTTGGAAATATCATATATGACTTGAACTGTGTTACACATAATTGTCACATGTTTACCTAGGGTACTTTTTGAGCTTCTGAATGCATAGATTATGAGATTCTAAGGTTCGCTGTTGTATTATGAGGCAAAATGTTGGGAGTTCTGAACTGCTGTTTTGATTGATATGTCCTCTGTTTTAGCCTCAAACAATGTTAAGCATAAAAGAGAATTAACTACAATGCCCTTGACTCTAGGTCAAGGTGGACGGAGATGCTTCATTGTGTTTTAAGTTGTTTTTCAAAACTATTTTATAATATAATTTCTATTTCTAAAAAATGTTTTTCAGAACAAGAAAAAAAAATTGTCAACATGTTTTTGACAATAGTTTTTAAAGGAAAGAGACACAATTTAGGGTATTTGGGGGTGAGTATGAAATTGATTTTGAATAAAATTAATTTTGTTAAATTGATTTTGGTTAAAGTTAGTTTCGAAGTGAAATAATTTCTATTTGAATGTTTATATTCTAAAAACAAGTTTGATGTAAAATTTAATATTTTAACCTAAAACAAGCTGTTTTTTTTCTTCTTTAAATTGAGGTTTGGGAACAAAAGTAATTAACTAACCATTTATATAATTCATAAAAAAAAACTAACCATTTATATTTTTATTAAAATCACGTGAACTATGATGTAAAATTAGTAATAATATTTTTTCATGTAAAATACAAGTCTCATCTCCACTATTTTGTTTGTTGTGGTTAAAAATAATTTTCTTCTTGAGTAAATTACACGGATCCCTTAAGATTTGTCCTTATTACACTTGATATCCCTTCATTTTTGAACCCTAAAGATAACTCCCTAATTTTTGGACTTTCATTACACCGACCTCTCCTCTTAGGCGTAAATCATTACACCGACCCCCTCTTATTGTTACACTGACCCCCCTAGGGGTGTTCAAAATAATGTAAAAAAATGGAGGGGTACCAGGTGTAATAAGAGCAAATCTTAGGGGGTTTGTGTAATTTACTCTTTCTTCTTTAAAGGCCTTTCCCACTACCATCAATACACTCAAACTAATTTTCTTTCCACCATTATGTCGTAGTCAACAAATGGTTTTATTCTTTTAAGGCTTTTCTTACTATTGTCAATATTCTCCCGTTGAATTTCACAACAATGACTTATCATCAGTGATAATTTAAAATATTTTTGTTAGTTTTTTTTAAGTCTTGTAGTATTTGAATGCCCTCGTTGTGGAGTTATCGAATTCCTCCAATAGTTTAGGGATCAAGGAGAAGACACAGGGGATAACTACTTGTCCCTTGTACAACAAATCACCCTATTGATAAGAGAACTCATCCTTAACTCGAGTATTGTATTGGAGATTAACATTTATCTTGCTAAGGTAGGAATCTTGAGCCATGTCTTTTGGTAAGTTTCTTCCTTCAACCCAAGTAGGGAATGAATTTATCAAGGGTTAAGCTAACATGGACATACATGCACGTGTTAAGAATGTTATTATATTCATTAATTAATTTATTTTATTATTATCTTAATAATGAAAATTAATTTGATCTCTTTCAATTAAATTTTTTTTATCTCTATCATAATCTTAATATTAAGATTACATGGGGGACAATTTAGGATTTGAGTAGTGGTCATAAAAAATGAGTTTTTTTTTTTTTTTTGTAAAAAGAAGAGTATAATAGAGAAATAACTGGGAGAGAAGAGATAATGAAAGATATAATTTATTTTAATTTTAATAATTAAGACAAAATAATAAAATAAATAAATTAATGAATGTAACAACACTTTTAGAATCTGTTTGGTGGTTAGGATATGATAGGATAACTATACTAAGGAGAGAGCTAGGTTAGAAAGGAACACAATAGGATAAGCTCCCCCCTCTCTCTCTCTCTCTCTATATATATATATATATTACGCAACTAGTGTTTTAGCTTGTGTATTGCACGAACTTATTCAAATTTTCACTACCATATTTATATATTCAATAGAAAGAAATTTGAAAAATAAAATAAAGGATTATATAGCACATCGATTTTTTTTTTAAAAAAAAAGAGATAATTATAAAAGAAATTAGAAACTATAAAATTAAAAAAGGGAAGATTTAACTATGTAACTTTAATTTTTTAATATTAATTTGAAAATTGAAAAGTAAATTGAATTAAGGATTTGAAATTATTGATGAAAGAGAGAAATCTTTGAAATTAAAAAATAGAGTTAGAAAAACGGATAAAAAAATATTAAAAAAAACCTAAAGATTAGAGACTATAAAATTTGAAAAAAAGAAAAAGGATTATATAACACATCGAAAGAAATTTTAAAAAAGAGATAATTATAAAAGAAATTAGAAACAATTAGAAACTATAATTTTTTTATAAAAAAAATAAGGGAAGATGTAACGATGTAACTTTAATTTTTTTAATTTAACTTTGAAAATTGAAAAGTAAATTGAATTAAGGATTTGAAATTATTGATGAAAAGAGAAATCTTCAAAATAAAAAAAATAGGGTTAGAAAAACTGATAAAAGAAATATTAAAAAAAAAGATAGCATCAGATAAAGAAGTGAATGAAGCTAGTTATAGAAATATTGTGAATGTGGGTAGAAACAGAAATTGATAAGAGAAATGTTAGGAAAAGTGGAAGAACAAGATCCATGTTAAGAGAGTGAACTACACTACTTTACGCGAGAGGAAAATATTCAAATGAGAGTGAATGTGAGGGAGAGTGGAGTGATGAGAACGCTGATAGACTTATTCATTTATATATATAATATAAGGAGATGTGTTGAATATTATAAGAACTATTAATTATATTATATATTATAATATACACATATTATATAATATATTAAAAATATACATATTAAATTATAATATAATTATATATAAGATTTATATATAATATATAATATATTTTATAAACATAATATATCGTAATATATTAATTTAAATAACACAAGTATTTAAATTATATTATAATTAACTAAAATATTAAATTTTAAATAATTATTATTTAAATACTTTTACTTTAATAATAATTATAATTTTAAAAATCCTATAGATTTTTTTTTATAATTTTAAGAAAAGTAACTAGACAAGTAAAATATAATTTTGTATAACTTAATTAAAATTATAATTTTTTATAATTTTCATAATTTATAAAAAAAAATCATCCAAGTTAATTTTTAGAAAATTATATGTAATTTTAACGAAACAATAATTGTGTCATTTAAACATAATTTATATTATATTCTATCATTATCCGATTTGTAATTTGGTGTGCACCAAACATTAGATGTGATTAAAGTTTATCTTGCTCTTATCCTGTTATGTTCTTATGTTATCCTATTCTCATATATTATCATAGTTGTCGACCAAACGAACCCGTAACATGTGCATGCATATACATATATCAATGAATGTAACAACATTCTTAACATATGCATGCACATGTTAGTATTAAGATTACATAGGAACTACTTATGATACGAGTAGTGGAGCTAAATGATATGAGTTTTTTTTTTTTAAAAATAAAACAAGATAATGTAGAGATAATTGAAGGGGAAGAAATAATGGTAGCGATATAATTTGTTTTAATTTTCATAATTAAGAAAAATAATAAATAAAGGCTTAAATAACCTTTTGGTCGATATAAAATAGGAGGGTTTTGATTTTAGTCCTTTAAATATTTTTGTTTTGATTTTAGTACTTTAAAGTTTTTTTTTGTTTTTTTTTAGTTCTTGTTATCAAGTAATAACGTTTTATGATGATGTAACAACAACGATGTTAGTCATTGACTTGATACATCATCAAAAGTTTGACAGAATAGTCACGTGTAATTTTTTTTTGGTAAATTATGTTTTTGTGAGACTTCAATGAAGTGACAAATTAAAGGACGGTTAACGTCGTTATTACAACATTAGTAACGTTCGACAACAAAGACTAAAACAAAAAAATTTAAACTTTAAAGGACTAAAAAAAACTTTAAAAGACTAAAATAAAAATAAAAAAAATACCCTATTTTATAGATACCAAAAAATTATTTAAGTCTAAAATAAATAAATTAAATAATGTAATAACACTCTTAATATATATGCATGCATGCACATAAATTAACGAATGTAACATTCTTTCTCATTTCTTCCTTTTTCTCTCCCATGACGGCTAGGAACGGGCAAATAAAAAATTTCAGTGAATCCTATTAATAAATCAAATTGATCTTATCATGTATATTGTTAAATTCAAAATTAAATTAAATATAAAAATCACTTAATCGAAATTTTGGATGAGATAATCCAGCTTAGTAACCAAAATAAAACGATGATCTCGCTTAACAGTACTTATATAAGCGCCAGTCTTAACCAGCTTCGGTCACTGCCCCTGCCGGAGAGTCACGTGGAATTCAAGTCTGG
This sequence comes from Pueraria montana var. lobata, assembly GCA_026413185.1. Lineage (NCBI taxonomy): Eukaryota > Viridiplantae > Streptophyta > Magnoliopsida > Fabales > Fabaceae > Pueraria > Pueraria montana. The sequence goes on along the minus strand of CM048650.1, from coordinate 46,916,527 downwards.
CGACAAGGTGGACGCATTCCACAATGACGGCTGGTGGTCACCGAAGATTTGGGGAATGGAAGGTTTGGTGTGTATTTCAGGTTCTCAAAGGAGAACATGGTGTTTCCGAAGGAACTGCTCAGGGCACACCATGAGTGGATCAATAACAAACCACAAGGTATTTGAGATATTCAGTTTTTTCTTTGAGGAAAATAATACTCTGTTGGAAAGGTTGTTGATATAACAATATTTGTATGTTTCCAAGCAAGTAAGTTTGTGTAACTTTGTGATTCAGGTATGACTATGGCTACGGTGAACCAAGTAACCTATGTGGTTTATAGTGAACCAGTTTTGTTTACCGTTAGATTTATTGAATCCTTATAGTTGTATCCTAATGTCTCCACACAGGATTCCTCCCCAATCCTTTCTCTCTCCACCAGTTCACCCCCTCAAGAACCTCACAACCACGACACCCTCTGTAAACCTTCCATTACAGCTAAAATGAATTCGAAACTGGAAAAAAAAAACTCTAAAATGTTTAATGCCATCAACTTCAACAATCAATCAATAACAAAAATAAGATAAAGCCAATAGATGAGAGAATTCATATTAATAGGCAATCATTCAAAGAACAGTTAACATAAAAGACCAAATTCTAAATCCCTAACGCAATCAAGTTTGTTGTGAAAAAAAATATAGGAGAAACAGCAGAGAAAACGGTATCTTAAGAATTAAGCATGAAAAATAAAATATGCGAAATGGAGAAACCCTAGGATGCGAAATACACCGACAGATAGCGAGGAGCAGGCATGGTTCATTATCGTTTTGAAGAACGATCAGAGTGGTGCGTCCCAGAAACATAATCGTTTTGGTTTGTGGACGTCTACTACGACACCCTCTATGTCCCTTCGGCCTTCCAATTCGAGGCGTCCCTATTCTGGAAACTGTTAGCGCACGTGTGGATCTCCCACCTCGATTCCCTGGTTTGGGAGCAAAACGAAATCAACGGTGAAGGAGCGCAGAGGTTTGGGATTGGGTGTCGCCGGAGATGGTGAGGGGTACGCCGAAGACGGTGAGAGATTCAGCGGTGATGAGAAGGGATTCGTTGGTGGCAAAAAGGTAGATAGGGAGAGGGTCAGAAAATAATACTATACCTAAGGTGCACTATAATAAGGTAGACACAAGATTAATCTAACGGCTAAAAAAATGGTACACCATGAACCACTTGTGAAAGTGGTCCACGGTAGAAGTCGTCTTCAGGTATTAGTGAGAGGAAAAGAAACATATGGGAGGTTGGTGGTGAAATTGAAGTGAGGCTAAGTATGAGAAATAGGAAAGATGATACTTAGGGATGATAAAGTGTACTGGGACCCTACGGGTATCCGCAAAAATATTCGCAAGCGGGTTGGATAAATACTCGCTGATTGGGGCTGGGGCCGGATATTTACCCGCATTTTTTCGCGGGTACAGGTCCTATAGTACTAGCCCCACCCCGCTTCTCACATGCCTTATATATATATATATATATATATATATATATATATATATATATATATATATATATATATATATGTAATATAATATAAATATATATTAATATAATTAAAAACAACTTAAATAAATATTTTTTTTTAAAATACTAATTTTATATTTTTCATAAAATCCCCCTGAGAGTAAAAGAGACTTTTGAACCCTAATTCTTTCTATTCTTCATTGAACAAACACGAGCTCCGGCTGCTCCGCGCCTCTGCGACTGTGAATGCCATGCCTCTACCGGTTGCCGCTTGAACTTTGAACACTGCACACCACCGTCCAAAGCTCTGCGCCACGCTGCCACCATCGTCTCAAGCTGTGCGCATGCGACACCAGTACACCACTGTTCGAAGCTGTGCGCCATGCCGCAACCACCGTCTGAAGCTGTGAGACACGCCGACACCATCATCTCACCGTCTGCGCACCACCTCTAGTTCTCTCACTCTCGCCGACTCAGCTGTGCCTCTGCCCTATCAACTCACGTCATTGTGCACCACCGTCTCACCTTTAGCTTCAATGTTTGCACCCCCAATTGGTAGCAAAGAGTGAATACTCAGGTGAATCATTGAAATTTACTAAGTTACTACTATTGATATGAAATTGTTGCTAAATTGGTACTGATTAATTGAGAAATTTACTTAATATTGATTTTAATTATTGTCGGTGTTAAAGAGTAACATTTTTGTATATTCTTACTTGCCAGTTTAAGGTTTTTTAATTGTTTTTGGTTTGAAACATGATTCGGTGATGGTGGATAGTAATATGATTGTACACATGAGAGATCCTTTTTGGCGTATGAGGAAGGAAATAAAATCAAATGTAATACATTTAATTAGCAAAAGCTAGGAAAGGAAGATATTAAATGGAAAACATGTAAATGGGGTGCAGTGGTGTTTGTTACATTTTGGTAGACATATTCAATTGTGGGAGGTGTTGTGTTGCTTGCTACTTGCTACTAGTAGTTATATATAATTTATGCTGTCAAAAATTAATTCATGAATATTATTTACTTTTATGTATGAATCTATGACTTTGTTAACAAGTTCTTTTAAGAGTGACTTCCAATTCTGAACTGATTTGGTGCTTCAAATTGATAGTGTAGATTTATACTATTTGTACCTATTTAATGCTCTAAATTTGTATTTTTTATGATCTAGGGAAAATTTTAATTTTTTATTGTTTCCTTTTTCATATAATATTAATTATAGATGGAAACTCCACATCAAGAGCTTCCTTCAAAGGAATCTGCAAGTAGTAATCCTGTGGATAGTTCTGATGTTAAAGATCAATCTCCATCTGAAGCTGAACTCCCTCCTATTGATGTAGATCATGATGATGATACTGAAGTAACTGAGGATGACAAAAAAAAGGAAGATATCTGTTGTTTGGAACCACTTCAAGAAACAAAAGATCAATAACGAAGAGAAGGCAGTGTGCAATTATTGCAACAAGAATTTGATAGCCAAGAGATCTGATGGAACAACTCATTTGCATAAACACTTGAAGACTCGTAAAAGAAAACCATATAGGGATATCAGACAATTACTTTTGTTGAAAGAACAAAAGAAGGCAGATGGGTCAAGTACTTATATGAGTAATTACACTTTTGATCCAGAGCAATCAAGAAAAGATCTTGCTTACATGATTATAGTTCATGAGTATCCACTTTCGATGGTGGAACATTTGGGGTTCAGAATATATTCTGAAGGTCTTCAGCCTTTGTTTAAGATTCTAATTCGGAACACAGTTAAGAGTGATATTATGAAGATATATCAGTATGAAAAAGTGAACATCATGGGATATCTAGACAGCATTGGAAATAGAATTGCTTTAACTACCGACTTGTGGACAGCTACCAATCAAAAGAAAGGGTACATGGCCATCACAAGTCATTTCATTGATGATAATTAGGAATTGCAAAGTCGCATCTTAAGGGATAAATTTAATTATTATTTTTAAATTTTAAATACATAGGACATTTTGCATTGTATTGTTATTTAATTAATTATTTTGCATGATAGGTTTATGTATGTAGCATGTCCACATACGACTGAAGTTCTTTCTAAGGTGTTGTTAGAATGCATTATGGAATGGAATATTGATACAAAGTTGTCCACCATCACTTTGGATAATTGCAGCACTAATGATTCTCTTGTTGGATTGTTGTTAAATCAAATTGATTGTTCTTCTCTTATGCTTGATGGTCAATTATTTCACATGTGGTGTTGTGCACATATTCTAAATTTAATTGCTCAAGATGGGTTGAGTGTTCTTGGAGAGGGCATAGAGAAGGTTAGAAATAGTGTTGCATTTTGGACAGCTTCACCTAAAAGAGAACAAACCTTTAGGGAAGCCGCACGTCAAATCCAAGTTTCCATCACAAAGAAACTGATTCTTGATTGCAAAACTAGATAGAATTCTACTTATTGTATGCTTGTTGTTGCATTGGCTTACAAAGATGTTTTTAATCGTTTGAAAACAAGAGAGCCTTTATATACATGTTTGCCTACATCAGATGAGTGGGAAATTGCAAGAGAGATTTGAAGTAGGATGAAAGTTTTTAATCGTGTAACTGAAATGTTTTCTGGGACACAATATCCAACAACCAATGCATTCTTCCCTTTGATGTGTGAAATAAAACTCTCTTTGCAACAGTGGCAGAATTGTCCAATTGTGGCTATTAGAAATATGACTTCAAAAATGGTTGCCAAATTTGAGAAATATTGGTCTGTTATTCATGGAATTATGGGGATTGCTATTATTTTAGATCTAAGATACAAATTGAAGTTGTTGGAGTACCTTTTCCCTAAGCTTTATGGAAGTCCATATTCAGTTGAAATTAACAATATCAAGAAATTGTGCTACTCATTGTTTGAAGATTATCAAGCTAAGGTTAAGGGGATAGTGGAAAATTCAACTTCACATGCAAATGATATTGAGTCAAATTTGGATAATCTGAATGTTAGCAATTTCCTTAGTGATTATGATTCATTTGTGAATGATACAATTGAGACACAAACAAAGTCTGAAATAGATCTCTACTTGGAAGAGAAAGTATTGCCTAGGAGTGCTACTTTTGACATTCTTGGATGGTGGAAAACAAATGGGATCAAGTATCCAATTTTGCAGAAAATTGCTAAGGATGTTTTGGCAATCCCAATTTCAACCGTTGCTTCAGAATCTACTTTTAGCACGGGAGGTAGGTTGTTGAGTCCTCATCATTCTAGGCTTCATGAGGATACTTTGGAGACTCTTATGTGTGCATAAAGTTGGTTGAAACATAAGCAACAAAGTAATGAATATTGCATTATTTTATTTATTCAATTAGAGTTGTTTTATCTTCTATTGGTAGTTTTAATTATTGTTTTAGATAGTCTAATCCTTAGTCTTCTTGTCATGTTCTAGTTTCTATTGGTATTTTTGGACCAAAGCAATATATAGACTTGGGAGATAAGCGTTTGCAAAAATATGGAGAAGTTGATTCTGATGATGAGGTTAAATATCCTATTTATTTGTGTGTGTGTGTGTGTGTTTTTTAATTATAATATATAGTTATAAGCTAATTAGTTTCAATTTATTATTTTTTGGCAGGTCTTGGAGAGTACCGTCACCACATGATGTCCAAGTTTAATTAGAGTTTTTGTTAAGTGATTAGAACATTAACTTTGAGAATCGCTATGTTAGATGACTATATTTATGATGTCGTTTATTTATGACTTAAGTTTGGACGAATTAATGTTATGTTTGGTTGCTTTCAATATTATGTGTGGACGCTTTTAATGTTAAGTTTGAATTATTTAAGTGTGAAATTTCAATTTATTTGTAGTAATTTTTTTAATTAATATTTTTCATTGATTTATTAACTGCATACATAAGTAAAGTGCGGGTATGGGTATATAGGTACCCAACGGGTACATGGATGGGGATAAAAGTTGCTACCCGAGCGGGTATGGGGCCGGGTATGGGTACTTTTTTTAAACGCGGGATGGGGACGGGTACTATAGGACCCTACCTAGAACCTACCCATTGCCATCCCTAGATGATAGGATTAGTGAGTTGCCTGACAGTGTTCTGTTCCACATAATGACTTTTATGGATACAAAAGATGCTATGCGGACTTGTGTCTTGTCTAAACAATGGAAGGACCTTTGCAAATGTCTCACTAACCTTACCTTTCGTTGCCCTTATGTTAAAAGTTTTGAGAAATTTGTGTCTTGGGTTTTGTCTAGTCGAGATGACTCTTATTCCCTACTTAGTCTTGTTATTGAGGGTTGGATTAATCCTCAAGTGAGTCAAGTCTTAGATAGGGTCATTAAATATGCTCTGTTTCACAATGTCCAGAAGTTGACAATGAATGTTAATTCAATCATCCATCCTACTTGTGAAATCTTTTGTTGTCAGAGTCTCTGACATCTCTTAAGTTTTGTACAAAAGTCACACTTCCAAAATCTCTGCACTTGCCTGCATCAAGAAGCCTGCATCTTGAGTATGTCATTTTTACTGCATATAACAGTGACTGTGCTGAGCCTTTCTCAAATTGTCACATGTTAAATACTTTGATGCTTAAATGTTGTTCCTTGCATTTTGATGCACGGGTCCTCAACATATCTAATTCTAGCCTTTCCAGTTTGACCATACAAAGTTATGGAAGAGAAGATTACAAAATTGCGCTTTTTACTCCAAATCTTAGTTCTTGCACTTTCATGGGTTATGCTAATCACCAACTCTTCTCCACATGCAATCTTTCCTTTCTTGAAAAAGTAAATATTTTTGACATGTTACTTCGGGTGGGATTAAGTTCAATCCTCATAAGATGGTTGCAAGTGCTCGCCAATGTAAAGATATTGACACTAACTTCAGGCATCCTTCAAATGACACTAGTTGTAAGTTTCTTTAGTATGTTTTTGCTTCTATATTTTTTAATGCTCATAATGTGTCTGCATTCATATGTCATTTTTTGCTACTAAATTATGTATTTCAAAATATCCATTTAAATCCTATTCACTCTAAATTGTGTCGGATATCTTAACCAGTCCAACGAGACCTAAACCTCCATGCTTTGTTAGATTGGAGTCATTGAAAGTGAAAAGACAATACCTTTCGACATATCTGATGAAGAAGTAACCAGAGTGGTGGAGTATTTGCTTCAAAACTCTCCCATGGCCAGAGTTGATATCATAACTAGTGATTAAAGCAATGTCTATGCTTTACTTTATAGTCAGGGATTTTTACATGGTATTCTGATATTCCTTATTCAATGGAATCAATGCATATTATAAGTGTCTTTACATATTTTACAGTTATTTTTATTTGGCATGACTAATGACAAATTTTAAATTTAAGAAACTGGCACTGTTGAACAGTGTCTTAAAGATACAAATATTTCGATCTTTTGTTGTTGGAGAAGGATTGTAAGTAAAATATTCTGTTTACAAAAAGAATTGAGGCTGCAGTTTATTTTTACATTACAACAAATATTTTTTTCGTGGCTGGATCCTTGAAGAACAAAAAAGCTGAAGAAAAAAGGTCATGTCACAAACTGAAGAATCTAAATTGACTTCGTTTGCTTGTGGTATCTATTGCATTGTCATTGTCAATTTTTAATTCATGGGAGTGGAACAATTCTTAGAACTCAAACATCACTAACTGCTTAAGCTATGTCAAGCAAACTAAACATAAAACTCAAGAAACCCAAATTTTAGACATGATATAGGAAATTAGTGTAGTAATTTGGATGATTATATTAGATCATGTCAAGTTTTGTTTTGTTTTGTTTTGTTTTTTTTTTTTTTTCCTAAAGACGATCTATTGCCACTATCAGGTAAGGCATGGTGTAAAACCGTAAATATAATTGAGAAGTCATTTTTTATTTTTTCTTTCAGGAAGAACAAAGTAAGAGACAAAAAAAAAAAAAAAAATCGTGCATAATATATTGGTGTAAGTATAGGATCTGAGAATTGAATAAGAATTGGAGTGAGTGAAGATGGCTATGGCAAGAACAAGTTATCGGCCAAATGTTAGTTGTTAATATGTTAGTTTTTGTTAGCGGGAGGTTCGAATCCACGACTTATCCCTCATTCCCTTCTTCCTTTACCACCAAGCCAGCATTATAATTCTTAAGTCCTAACATAAGTGAAGTTTAAAATGCTAAGGAGTCAAATGTTGATTTGCCAATGCTGTGATCCATCCATCCCACCATTCTAGCTCCCTCTATCGAATGGTTTTTTGTTGTTTTGTTGAATGTGATAGTATTATATGGATTTGAAGTAGGGATTTGTTCATGAGGTTACGTGTAAATTTAATGCTTGATTTGTATGCCAGGCTAATATAGGACCTTGTAAGGTCCCAGAACCCAGTTCACGGAAAATTGTGGAGCATAGCAAATGGGCCAGGTTTGTGTGCTTTAAACATTCAAGCTTCCCTTGCTTTCTGTAGTCTCTAAGCTATTTCTATATTAATCTAACTGATCCCTTAACTCCATTAACGTATGCATTTATGCATAATGCAGATTTTACCATGCTTCTCTATGCCATATACAGTTATACGTTATATATGCTGATATTTTGTTATGTATATACTGCATTAGTTTTGATCAACGCTTATTTTATACTATTCTTGCAATTTGCACTATTGCATTTCATTTTGTTTTGTTGAAAATCTTTATATATATAAAAGTAAGTGTCGTGGATAATTTAGTAAATTCAATTTTCCCACTCATTCTAAGGGTAAGTATGTAATTATACAACCTCATGTTTTTTAAGGTATTAATGATATTTCTAGAGCAATTAATGATACTTAAATGCAAATTAAATACAAACTAGTTTAAATATCTATGTTTTTTTATATTAAAACATATTCAAATTAATTATAATTAATTATAAAAATCTAAAATAAAAATTTCTACATACTAAAATCAAAATATAAATAAACAACTAGACTATATTATAAATTTGATAAATTAAAAAAATCATTATTTTGATATTCGATAAATGCTTATATTATTTTTTTACTTAAGAATAAAAAAATTTTAATTAATACTTTAAAGATATTGATTAATGTATTCCATCATGCATATTTTAAAATATAAAAAGAAATATATAATCTAAATATAATATAACAATACTATTTAAATATGTTATCAGTTTTTAAAATCAATTACAGGGGTAATCAATAGAATCAAATTTTATTAAATTGGGTAAGTTGATCATTTATGGTTTTATTTTTTCATTTTTATTTTTTCATCATAAATAAGGTATATGTGTATTTTTGTTGTTTAACTTGCAATTTTCAATTATTTCAATATAACATAAACATTGTTAAATTTATTATATCATACACTCATAAATTTGGATGTGAATTTTATGAAATTGTTACTGTTTAGGAATATAATTTTAAAGAATATAAATGGTATAAACAAAATCCATGGCGTCATCTACGAAAAGTCATTAGAAAATTAACAATCTTTTTATATTGATGTCTAATTTTTTTTAATTGTTTTGTGATACATCATGAGAGGCAATGACTTACAAAAATATTCAAATAAACAAAGTTAAGTGTATTAGAATAAAAGATAAGTATTATTTCATATTTTTAATAACAGAGGAAATTAAAGAAGTTGCACTCCTCACAATTCACTCGTGCGTCGCACAAATTCATATACTTTCTTTGTTTAAGTGGGGAAATTATATTATTTTTTATAGTAATTTTAATTTAAATGTATTTTTAATTGTTGTCTCTTTCTTGTCTAAAATAATTATTGAATGTTTCATTTTACGAACATAGAAAATATGAAAAAATATAAAAATGGGGTGAATATTTCTTTTTTGAAAATATGAAGAGAAATTTAGATTTGACTTACCAAATTAGATATATAAACTATAATACACAAGGATGAACATTTTTGTATTAAAACAAGTGAGAAAATTTATATTGAATTCACGGGGATAAACTTTTTTACCAAAGATTTTTCTCCAATCAAAATTAAAATTTCTTATACATAATTAATATATATTTAATTAGATAACAAAAACTGAATTAAATCAACATAACTACTATTATTTTCTCCACTCAAAATTAGTGTCTAAAATTATTTTTTAAGCAAATAACTATTCATTTTTATTTATTATCTTCTCACTTAAACAAATTATTCAAGATTTCTTCTACCTGAACAAATTATAATTTTCTTTTATGCATTGATATGTATGTGCTAATATATTAAAACAAAAATTATCTATAAAATGAAACACATAGCAATGAATATATATATATATATATATATATATATATATATATATATATATATATATATATAAACAAGTAGAAAATTTTCATTTAATTCACAGGGATGAACAATTTAACATAAGTCACATTAATATCTAAATTATTATGGTGAAATTATATATTTTTATTATTATAATTTTAATTTGAATGTATTTATTTATAGCTGTCTCTTTCCTTATTTAAATAATTTATTAAATATTTTATATTACAAACATAGAAAGTATGAAAAAAATATATAACAAATGGTATGAATATTTTTCATGAAAGTATGAAGAGAAATTTAGACTTAATTTATCATATAAAATATGACACATGGGGAAGAACATTTTTTTGATAAAAATAAGTAGAAAAATTTACACTGAATTCATAGGAATAAACTTTTTTACTAAATATTTTTGTCCAATAAAAGCTAAATTTTCTTTTAGATAATCAATATATATTTAATTACATAACAAAAATCAAATTAAATAAAGATAATCACTATTATTTTTTACATGCAAAATTAGTGTATATAATTAATTTTTAAGCAAATAAATATTCATTTTTTATCTATTATCTTCTTACTTAAATAAATGAGTTAAATGGTCATGTACAGACAGTGTAAAACTATTTTACGTTGTTAACCAAGAAATAATCGTTAGTATGACTTATAAGGTAGTTATTGTAAAAGTCAACAAACTTACCATACATGATAGTTGTGATTGGAGGACAGTGTTGTTTTACACTGTTAGCACATAGCTTTTTTTCCCCCCTAAATAAATCATTCATGATTTTCTTCTACCTAAACAAATTTTAATTTGATTTTATACATTGATATTTATATGTCAATGTATTAAAATAAAAAGTATATATAAAATATAATACATAGAAATTAATATTTTTTCTTATAAAAGCAAGTAGAAATTTCTACTTAATTCACGAGGATAAACAATTTACCTGAAGTCACATTAATATTTAAATTACTATGGTGAAATTATATTTTTTTATTATAATAATTTTAATTTCAATGTATTTTTTTATGGCTGTCTCTTTACTTATTTATTAAATATTTTATTTTAAGAACATAGAAAGTATGAAAAAATATAACAAATGGGGATTGTTCTTACCAAGTTTTGGTAAGTCTTCCGGTACGGTGGCTCCGCCGGGATCTTCTCCGTGACTGGTAGGGGGTGTACCTGCAAAGACACTCCGACGCTCAAGTTAGAGGCGCAGAGGTAGGAGACAGGTATCACAATTGGGATTAGAGTTTTCGTACCTTGATAGGAGTGAATTGTTTTGTATTTATAGAAGGTAAATAGATAGATTTGATAAGGTTATTTTCCTATCAAATCTTATCCAATCTCCTTAATTGTGATAGAGATAGGTTTATCTTCTATCATTATCTTTTATCTTAATCTTTGTGTATCTTATCTTTTAGTAAGATATACTTTCCGTTATAATTGTTTTGGTATGAGTCTATCTTCATTTTCTCGGCGGGTCCCTTGACTCGGTGCTGGGCCGAGTCCGAGTAGTACATATGCTCCCCAAGCTCTGAAGTAGACTGTAAGAGCTTATAAGATGTTTTTACATAGCCGAGCTTCATTATGCTCTGACAACTGATCATACTAGTCGAGTTGCAGGTGCTTTGAGCTCGTGGTTGATCTGAGGATGCTTAAGGTGTCTAGTCGAACTCAAGATGATCTAAGCGTGAGGCCGAGTTGAAAATGCTCTATAGGCTCAAGGCGTAAAGCTGAGGTAAAGAATCTCAGGTGGCAAGGCCGAACTGAAGATGCTCAAAGCATAAAATCGAGTCGAAGATGCTCAAGGCGAGTGATCAAGATGAGGATGCTCTAGGCACGAGGTCGAGCTGAAGATACTCTAGGCTTATGACCTAAGGTTGAGCTAATGATATCCAAGATGGCATGGCCGGGCTGAACATGCTCAAGTCTCGAGATGCAGATGAAGACCCATACAGTGTGAGGCGAGTTAAGTATTAGATAATTGAGGCTAAGTTCGTTGAGTTGAAGATACTCTAAGTGGAACTGGCTGAGTGTAAGGTACTCAAGGCCGAGTTGAAGTCACTCGAGGAAGAATTGGACAATGGCATTGGAAATGCTCAAGGCAATTTAAGACACTCGAGGCTTTTTGAATGATTTCCAACTAGTCATAGTGTATTTTTGTTGTTGATCATTGGAGGTGATTTTGTCCATGTTTGGATTTGATAATTCAAATGTCAGTGTCCCACTTCCCTCTTTCGCGTATTGTAAGGTTGGGTGGTATTCGACCCTGGGTCCCTTGAACTGTGTGCCATTCGGTAGGTCCCAATCATTAATCGGTCAAGTACCTTCTTGAGGGGCCTTGCCAAGACTAAGTAGTGCCCATGCCCCAAAGCTTCGAGTCATGGTAAGAAAGCTGAGTAGAAGTACCCTGCCTTGGGTTCCTTGAACCGAGTGTTGGTCATTTAATTCATGCTGGGATGTTTAATGGTCAATCGGAATGATATGTGATTCTCAACTTGTCTTTGGATCAAGTTGGAACGCTAAAGCGGTCAAACCGAAATGCTGAGAGGTCAAACTGAAATGTCGAGAGGTCAGACTGGAATGCCGAGAGGTCAGACTGGAATGCCGAGAGTTCAATTCTGAATGTCGAGGGGTCAAACCGAAATGTCGAGGGGTCAATTCGAAATGTCGAGAGGTCAATTCGGAATGGCGAAAGGTCAAACCGAAATGCCAAGGGGTCAATTCGGAATGCCGAAAGGTCAAATCAAAATGCCAAGAGGTCAAACTAAAATGCCAAAAGGTCAAACTAGAATGTCGAGAGGTCAAATAGGAATGTCGAGGGGTCAATTCAGAATGCCGAGAGGTCCAATCGAAATCCCGAGGGGTCAATTCGGAGGAGTCAATTCAGAATGCCGAGTGGTCAAACCGAAATGCCGAGGGGTCAATTCGGAATGCCGAGAGGTCAAATCGAAATGTCGAGGAGTTAATTCGGAATGCCGAGAGGTCAAACCGAAATGCTGAGGGATCAATTCGGAATGCTGAGAGGTCAAATCAGAATGCTGAGAGGTCAAACCGGAATGTCGAGGGGTCAATTCGGAATGCCAAAAGGTCAAACCAAAATGCCAAGAGGTCAAACTAGAATGCCAAAAGGTCAAACCAGAATGCCGAGAGTCAAACCGAAATGCCAAGGGGTCAATTCGAAATGCCGAAAGGTCAAATCGAAATGCCAAGAGGTCAAACTAGAATGCTGAGAGGTCAAACCGGAATGCCGAGGGGTCAATTCAGAATGCCTAGAGGTCAAACCGAAATGCCGAGGGGTCAATTCGGAAGGGTCAATTCGGAATGCCGAGTGGTCAAACCGAAATGTCAAGGGGTCAATTCGGAATGCCAAGAGGTCAAACCGAAATGCCGAGGGGTCAATTCGGAGGGGTCAATTCAGAATGCTGAGTGGTCAAACCGAAATGCCGAGGGGTCAATTCGGAATGCCGAGAGGTCAAACCGAAATGCCGAGGGGTTAATTCGGAATGCCAAAAGGTCAAACCGGAATGCCGAGAGCCAGACTGGAATGCCGAGAGGTCATACCAGAATGCCGAGTTTAATAGATAATCATGGTGTGAGGTTGAGTAGAAAATACTCGAAGCGCGAGACCAAAGACAGAGCTAAGTGCTTAAGGGCGTTGCTGAGCTGAATGCTCAAGGCGCGAAGCCAAGCTTTGGGTGCTTCTGGTGCGGAAGGTCGAGCTTTAGATGTTGGTCCAAGATAAGTTAAGCTCCTAGCATGTAGTGTTGTTGAAAATTCAAGGTGTGAGGTCGTGCAATAATGCTTGTTTCTTGGTATAGCCAACTTGGTTTTTTGTTGCCTAGGGTGCAAGGATTTGCTCTAGGTCAGGTTCAAGTCGACTTTGATGGAAGCCGATCTAAGGTAGTTACCCTCGAGGTGAGATACGTAAGCTGACTCTCGGGTGTTGACATAGCACATCCTGCAAAATAATATATATTAGCCAGAAGTCAGTCGGCAAAAGTCATTAAAGAGCTCAATCTTCGGGGTTGGATCAAAGTCATCTTAAATCCAATCACAAGTTTGTCTAAGAAGGCGATGTGCTGATCTTGATATTCTTTAAACTTGGTATAGTATCAAGTGAATTAGCTCGATTGTTTCCTATATTCGAGCTGTGATAAAGCTTGTCGCCGTAAAAGTACTTATAGCATGCTTGACTTAGTCGCTATTTTGAGCGTAGGTTTTTTGCTTCACCATTTGTCCCCCGTGTTATATGTAGATAGTCCCTGTAAATGTGTTGGGATCTATAATATATGTCATTCAACGAAGCTAATTCCAACAATCTTTGATTGAAATTTGCCTCGAGTCAATGATCATAAATGTGGCAGGCTTAATGCTTATGTCTTTATCTCACACGACTTCAACAGAAAGCGTAGCATATGCCACATTGTAATTCTTTATTTGTTGGGAAGATTTTTCTAGTGTATCACTTGGCACCATCATGAATTTTCCAATCGGGGTGAGATGAAATCCTCCTCATTTGGGGCAAGATATGGCGCATATTTTCTAATTACATCCGAACAATGGCACATGACAATTATGCAGATGCAACATAGAATGTATGATGTCATCCTTACATGCCATGGCATGATATAATCCCCCCCAACATGATATGTTGCATAAATTTTACATCTATGATAATATGACAATTTGTATCATGATATGGCATATGAAACATAATATGTATCATGGCGTGATGACATTTGAAAATAATAATTACCATTATCATGTGAAAATAAATGGTTGGCATATAATGCTTTAGATGTGAGTATTTATATCTTAAAGCATTTTATATGCTCTTGAAAAAGTCCAGTGATCTTGCGCATATGCATATTACTGATAAACCATACCTTAACGCTTGTAGCTTTATACAGAAATATAGTATGTTTGTACCGTCACAACCTATGTGGCGTGTAGGCGACATGGTGTGTGCACATGGCTGCTCGGGGTATAAGCAAATCAAATGCGTGTTTTGTCAAAATGTTGTAGCGGCGCAATGACGGGACATGATCTCGAATCGATGCCAAGAGGTTATGAAATCTGCACCTGGATCGACCGACAAACTAATCATTGCAATTCAAAGCTTTCCTCCTTCGAGTCGCTATGTTGGTGCCAATCACGATACCACTCAAAGACATGATGATATATTTAGGAAATTCAAGCTTGATGCCTCTCAGTGTTGGAGGGCGTGGCAGGGCATCAGAAGCAAACCTACTGTGCGTTGTACCTATTATTCTCCTTCACAAAAGAGCTTTGCAAATATTATAATATTAAGGATAGCAAGATACTAGGATGTTGGCACCATTCATGTGATCTTCACTGAAATTTCTAATTGAAGTCACAGTTATGTGGCAATGCCAAACATACAATAACAATTTGAATTGTGAATAAAATGTTTTGTGAAGGGAATTCAATATCAAAGGTCACAATATCCAGTGCTTTAATTATGGATATTGTTGCTATTATGCGGGATTCATATATTCCGTAATATTAGTGCTCCAAGATATTGATAGCATCAGCTAAAATATTAGCAGCATAGGCCAAGTATCAATGGTATAATTTGAATGTTATACACATGGTAAGATAAATTAATTAGGAGTATGAATGATATAACCATGTTTGAGGCAACAAAACATCCAAGGAATGTCTTGGTGTGACAAATTTGGGGGCAAGATCTATTACCAATTAATGAATGTTGCCCACCTTATAAAGTATTCGACTCCCATCCACGGCTTTGGTTTGCTATGTCAGCACCATGTTGCATAAGGTTTTACCTGTTAGCATTAAAAAGCTATCCAAGACATGATTGGTATGTCAATACCAAAATCAAGGTATTAAAATAATATCACATAATAAGATAGTCAAATGATATAGGCATATTGCGTTGCAACATGTAGGATGATAATGCCGGATAGTATTATATCAATATAAAGATTGGCACATAAATTGGTACCATCCGTGAGCCATTATTGGCAGGAGCTAATGGTCATGGCCGTGTAACTTTTAACCACATCACAAACTATGCATGTATATGACATTGAATGGGCATTCCCCAGATTAAGAGGAGTTGATGCCATGTTCATGGTGCATGTCGGTGGCATACACTAGCGCGTTAGATATATATCAAATATAGTATGTGATGAGTTAACTATGCATACAATGTTCTGATACATATAGGAAAGAAGTAGAGAAAATAATAAGGGGTTGAAGAGATAGAACCGTGTTGGAGACTGAGTAGTCAAACGGTTAAAAGAAGAGTCAAGGCTCTTGCTCGTGTGGTCGGGCAAAGTTTTACCAGGCCCCACGGTGGGCGCCAAATGTTCTTACCAAGTTTTGGTAAGTCTTCCGATACGGTGGCTCCGCCGGGATCTTCTCCGTGACTGGTAGGGGGTGTACCTGCAAAGACACTCCGACGCTCAAGTTAGAGGCGCAGAGGTAGGAGACAGGTATCACAATTGGGATTAGAGTTTTCATACCTTGATAGGAGTGAATTGTTTTGTATTTATAGAAGGTAAATAGATAGATTTGATAGGGTTATTTTCCTATCAAATCTTATCCAATCTCCTTAATTGTGATAGAGATAGGTTTATCTTCTATCATTATCTTTTATCTTAATCTTTGTGTATCTTATCTTTTAGTAAGATATACTTTCCGTTATAATTGTTTTGGTATGAGTCTATCTTCGTTTTCTTGACGGGTCCCTTGACTCGGTGCTGGGCCGAGTCCGAGTAGTACAGGGATCATTTTTTATGAAAGTATCAAAATAAATTTAGACTTAACATATCATATAAAATATAACACACGGGGATAAACATTTTTTATAAAAACAAGTAGAAAAATTTACATTGAATTCAAGAGGATAAAATTTTTTACTAAAGATTTTTGTCCAATCAAAGTTAAAATTTCTTTTACATAATTAATATATTTAATTACATAACAAAAATCAAATTAAATCATATATAACAAAATTTACTTTTCTTTTATACATTGATATGTTTATGCCAATATATTAAAATAAAAACCATATATAACATATAACACATGGATGAATTTTTTTTTCTTATAAAAAAAGTAGAAATTTCTACTTAATTCACAAAATGAACAATTTATCTGAAGTCGCATTAATATTTAAATTATTATGGTAAAATTATATTTTTTATTATAATAATTTTAATTTGAATGTATTTTTTATGATTGTCTTTTTCTTGATTTAAATGATTTATTGAATATTTTATTTTACAAATATAGAAAGTATGAAAAAAATATAACAAATGGGGGTGAATATTTTTCATGAAAGTATCAAGAGAAATTTAGACTTCATTTACCATATAAAATATAACACACGGGGATGAACATGTTTTATAAAAATAAGTAGAAAATTTTACTTTGAATTCACGAAGATAAACTTTTTTACTAAAGATTTTTGTCCAATCAAAGTTAATATTTTTACATAATTAATATATATTTAATTACATATCAAAAATCAAATTAAATCAACATAATCACTATTATTTTCTCCACGCAAATTTAGTGTCTAAAATTAATTTTAAGCAAATAATTTTTTATTTTTTATTTATTATCTTCTCATTTAAGTAAATTATTCGTGATTTTCTTCTACCTAGACAAATTTTAATTTTCTCTTATACATTGATATGTATATGCCAATATATCAAAATAAAAATTATATATAAAATATAACACATAGGAATGAATACTTTTTCTTATAAAAGCAAGTAGTAACCTCACAATTCACCCGTGCATCGCACATGCTCACATACTTTATTTGTTTAAGTGATGAAATTATATTTTTTATTATAATAATAATTTTAATTTGAAAGTATTTTTTTATGGCAATCTGTTTCTTGATTTAAATTATTTATTGAATATTTTATTTTACGAACATAGAAAGTATGAAAAAAAATATACAAATGGAGATGAATATTTTTTTTATGAAAGTATGAAAATAAAAGTATAACAAATTACACTACATACAATATAAAATTCAAATAAATTTTTAGACATTTTGTTTATCCCGTGCAATGCACGGGTCAAAATCTTGTATCATTAACAGTAGTAGTTGTTGATGCAGCTTGAACCAGCTTGGAAATATGTCTTCCACAGAAGCCATGCACCTTTTTGTTAAAATATTGGAGGTCATGCTAATAATTTTATTTCACATTTCTTGCATATGTAGCTTTTAGCAACATTTAGTTACTTACATTTTTTTAAATGCTACCAGTAAGACCATTGTGTAACATTTATAAAATTAAATGTTACTACTAAAATGTGATAGTATTACCTTTTATTTTTGTTAAAATTTAAAATGTTGCCAAACGCACATATATACGTTTTGGAAGGATATAATTAACCAGTTCGCTTACCTTCTTAAAAAGATTTAATAATTAATAATTAATAATTATAAATAAATCCTTTCCTCTCCCGTTTCACAACCTCATCCCTTAAAATGTTGCCAAACTCTATTATGTTCCTTACCCTATCCTTTCTCGATGATCCTTCTTCTATTTTAGGAATTGCCTCTCGCTACGTTGTTCGTGCATGTTAGGGTTCAGCTATCACAATTTGTTGATTCTAGTTTTGGATCTGGTAACGTTTCTATTTTTTTTTTTTATATCAAAATTTGTTTCTCTTTTTCATTAGACTTAGATCAATTTAACATGATTCTGCCCTAAATGTTGTGGTTCATCCATGATCGCTGAAATAGGAGAAAGAGTGAAAGATTCATTGTATTTCCTGGAGTGGTGAGTATTTGGTTTGAAATCTAAAATTCGAATCAGATGCTATTGATATAATCGATATTCTGTTTTGTTTTGAGTATCGCTTTATTTTCTGGTTATTGTTTTGATATATATAGCCTCGTAAACGGATAATTATAGCCTTTAGTTGTGAGATCCTATTTAGTTGTGAAATTTGGATCACCGATTTTAAATTTGTAATCTGAATCACTATTTGAGATGTTGAAATTGGGGATAAATAAGGTTATACATGTGAGTTATAATAAGAAGCTTCGTTTCATAACTTTATGGCCTTGTATTTTTTATTTTATTTTATTTGAACAGAGCTTAGAAGTTTCATTTCAAGACTGGAGTCCTCTTGTTTGTGGAAGGCTTGTATCTGGTAATCATTAGTTATACTTTTTTCAGATTAGCTATATTTTCCTCTGGCATGTCTTTATATTTAGTTATCATAGATATATGAAGTTTGACAATGAACTTCATTTTTGAAGGGGAATGTGATAATAATTCTATTAAGTTCTCTCTATTAATTCTGTTAATTGTGATCTGAAATCACAGATCAGGCTAGGAAACGTGCTAAAGTTGCAAGGTAATGTGCAGTGGATGCTAAATATTTATTAGTTGAAGTTCAACCCAAAACCAGTATGATATACTTGTTTTCTAGGTTGCAGGTAGGGGTGGCACGGATTGGATTTTTAAAAATCTAATCCATATGAACGTTATATCCAATTAAGTGAATTGGATTTAAATCCATATTAATTTTAATTGGATAAAAGTGGCTTGGAATTTTTTAAAACCAGTTTAAATTGGTTTTAAAACTGGTTTGATTTTAAAATCACTTTCAAATCATAAACCAGTTTTTAAATCGACTGGGTTTTAAAAATCAATTTTAAACCATAAATCATTTCAAAAATCAATTTTAAGTATCGTGCATTTTTTATTAAAATTATAACATCTTTAATTTCAATATACTAATTATATTTAATTAATAATTAAAAATATATTAAATATATTTATCCCCTATATATTTTTTGGTCCTAGGTTAAAAAGACCACGGATGTCCCCCAATCCGTGGTTGCGCTGGCCCAAGGGAATTTTGCACATGGAGGGAATCGAGTACGGGTTCTCCCGCTAAATAGATCGTTCCCCCTCATGTGAAAGCAGTGGGTCTTACATCACTGCACCAACCCTTTGGGTTATTTATCCCCTATATATATAAACATATAAGATTATCTATTTTCTTAGGTCTTTACTCTTCCTTACATTCACTTTTATTTGAATACTCTCACATCATGAAGTGGTGAACTTCACTTTTAACATGTATCTAGTATATCATCTTAATATGCTTTTAATATCAACCAAACGGCTTATCAAGTGGTAACCAAATATCAAAAATCAATTTCAAATGTGTGTGTGTGTGTGTGTGTGTGTATGTGTGTGTGTGTGTGTTTAATATTTGAGATATGATCTTATGTTTTTAATATCAATTGAATGGTTTAACTTAATTTCTTATCTCTTCCAAATTATCATTTTCAAGATCTTTAATTCTAACTTTAATTTGAATGTTTTTAAAATAAATTATCAATAATAATAATAATATATCAAAATATAAATTGTTTATCATAAATCTAAAATATAATTTACATGTTCAAAAATATTTATTTATTACATATTTTAATTGTAATATAATCTATATATTATAGATTGTAAATTTTAAGTTGTATAAAATAAATATTTATCTTGTGCAATTCACAAGCTAAAATACTAGTTAATATTATTTATCAAATAATTATTATCAGTATTATCAGAACTGGACCGGTCATTGACCCGATCAATGGGTTACTGGTTGAACCTGTGGGTCACTCATTGAACCGCATGAACCGGTATATACTGAACATTTTTATAAAGTTATATAATAGATATTAATATTATATACAATAAAAAAATATAATAGATATCTTATATAAATAACTTTTTTAGTATGCATATTAAATTGATATCATGATTCAGTGGCTAAAAATATTTTAGCTAAACAACACGGCCCTGGTTCAAATCCTAGTAACTTTTAAATTTATTAAATTAAAATTTTCATTGTACACATCCTCAAGGTTTTATTGTGCTTTTTCAAAATTTCTCCCTATTTTGCCTTTTGATATCTATGTGTTTTTTGCCCACTCATTATAAAGAAATAGGCTTCAAATTTAACATTTTTTTATTTTTCTATAATCCGCATGTGTTACAAACATGTGAAATTGTTTAGCTTGAGTTCATGTTTATATTTACCTGTGAAAGGTTATAAAATATGTTTATAGTTGTTTGAAGAGTTTAAGATGAGAGCATGGTTTTTGGTCTAAAGTATTACCCTTATTTTCTCTAAATTTTTAGTAGGTTCTAGTATAAAGTGATTTTTAGTTCTAGTAATAATGAAATCTAAGAAATAGTGCATTTTATGATTGGTGCATATACATTCTGATGGTAGAGCCCTGGCCACATATTTGTAAATCCTTTGCCTAATTTGGCTTTTGGAACCTAGCCCGCAACATTTCCATTTTCTATATAAAATCAATTCAAAATGAAAAATATATTAGGAAATTCTATCCTAAGGAAGAGGGTCCTATTACTGATATTGGTCCAATTGACAATTCTCCTATAATCACTCAGAAGGTGAAGTCTCAATTACTAGCTTGCATATGATGTTTGATTGGTTTTCAAAACTTCATATTTGGAGATCAGCTTGCTAGGTCTCTAGTGTGTGTTGAATTGTTACTTTCTTTAAAATATTTATTTATTACTGTGCAGTTAGCTGGATTCCAACTCAGGCTCACTAAGCTTGCTTTGTTGAGTGGACTTCTCACATCTTCACATGTTAGATTATATTGCATATTAGTGATTTTCTATGATGCCTCTTTTGAAGTTGTTGCTTACCTTGAAATTCATGCCAATGTTGCATTGACTCATTACAGGTTTTTGGAGCTATTCTGCAGGCTGTGCAGCATTCTCCTCAATATCCTGGATCCTATAATTTACATGGACTAGTTTGTGAGGCTCGAAATAATTATTAGTTTGTTGCTACTAAAAATTCAAAGAGAGTGTACTTGATACCATAGTTTATAGTACCTTTAACATATTTCACAATATGTTTGGCAGCTTGAAGATGCACTTCACTGGCACAATGCATAAATCTTGAAAGAATGCTTACTGCAAACATAATATCGGGTCTGGTTGCAGTAAGGTACATTAGGCAACCAATTAGGCTTCTATAGTGGTGCTCATCAACCATATCAGCTCCATCATCATCTTTGTTGAATTTTTCCTTCTGATTCATTGGAGTGGTAGTACTTTTGCAATTCTCCATGCAAAACTTTTTTAGTATCTCCTTTGCATACTTCTTTTGGCATATAAAGACTCCATCATGATCTTGTTTTACTTCCATTCCCAGAAAAAAGGACATCAAACCAAGATCTGTTATCCCAAACACTTGGAGCATTCAACTTTGAACTCCATTATTAGTTTCTCATCAATGTCGTTCATAAGGAGGTCATCAACATAGATAAAAACTATGATTAAATCATCACCTGCCAGTTTCACATATAATGTAGCTTCACTTGGACTTTTAACAAATCCAAGGGTTTGAAGATAATCATCGATTTTGCTATTCCAGGCCCTTGGAGCTTGTTTAAGACCATACAAGGCCTTCTTTAGGTTATAGACCTCTCTTCTTGTCCCTTGACCTAAAATCCCTCTGGCTGCTCCACAAGTATCTCCTCCTGCAAATAACCATTTAAGAATGTAGATTTTACATCTAAATGGTAAACTTTTCATCCTATGTGCGCAGTCAAAGCAAGTAACATCCTGTTTGTATCAAGGCATGAAACTGGAGCAATTATTTCTGAAAAATCTACCCTAAACGCTTGAGCATATCCTTTCACTACAAATCTGGCCTTGTATTTATTTATAGAACCATTTGCATTAAGTTTGGTTCTATAATTTGACTCCTATGGGTTGCTTGTGTTGTGGTCTGTCCACCAACTCCTAAGTGTCATTTTTTTCAATCATCCTTAAGTCTTCCTCCATAGCTTTAATCCACTTGTCATCCTTCATAGCTTCTTTGAATTCTGTAGGTTCTAGGACAACAACATTGCTTCTTTCATAAATTCCAGCTAAGGACCTCATACCTTTTATTGGAACATCATTAATATCATCATCATGTTGTGGAATTTCCATTAGATCCTTCTTTATTGATTCCTCCCAGCTCCATTGTTTATCCTCCATGAATTTGACATCTTTGCTTATAAGAATTCTTCCATTTTGTGGTTGGAAAATTCTATAAGCTTCGGAAGTGAGTGTTGCTATATCCAATGAAAACTCCAGGTTTTGCCTTATCAATTTTGTGGTGGCAACTTTGATTGAAGCAGATTCACATCTAGAAGGATTGAAGCCTAAATTGGTCAACTACTAAATTCAACTTGAGGAATAAAGATGATGGACTGATTTGCATGACAAGGCCCGTGAAGATATAACATCTAGTTTTATTATCTATTAAATAAAGTTGTAATAAGATGTTTGGGCTGCACTACTTTGTTTTAGAACATAGGCCCAAAACATTTGGTTGTTTTTCTTTATTTTATTTTATGTTTTGTGGGCTGCATTAAAATAAAATTTGAATAGGAGTTCCACTTGGAGAGAACTGACTCGCATGGGTTCTTCAGCAAGTCAACCTTTGATTTTATCAAAGGACTTTTAACCCTCGTGGTGATCACTTCCTATGGCTTATCAATTCTTTGGAATTGTGGCGCCTCCCATCTTGTCTCCTTAACCCTTGAAGTGTCTCTTAGAAGCTCTTAGGCGAGAGCCTTTTTCTCCTTTTTTTCTTTTATAAACATATTTGATGTTTTTCTCTATTTTTCTTTCTCTCTTCCACTCTTTTTCTTTTCCCCCTTGTTTTCTTTTATCTCTATTTTTTTTATTGACCTTCACCACTTCTCTTGTAGTCAAAGGTGCAAGATTAGTCTTGTGTTCTTAGAGAACTTATTGGTGTAGTCATCATGCATAACTTTCCTATCATACTACCAAGGTCTCCCAAGAAGCAAATGACAAGCCTCCATGGGCACCACATCACATAAAATTGTAGCATCATACTTCCCCATGGAGAATTCCACTTCCACTTGCTTACTTACAGTCATTTCACCATCCTCACTAAGGTGCCATTGAAGCTTGTATGGTTGTGGGTGAGGTTTAGTCTCCAATCCCAATTTAGACACCATTCTAGCACTTGCAACATTGGTACAACTTCCCCCATCAATAATTAAAGAACATACCTTCCCTTGGATAAGGCATCTAGTATGGAAAATGTTCCCCCTTTGGCCCTCATCCATATCTCTTGCATGGCTACCCAACATCCTTCTTACCACAAACAAATCTCTTTCTGAAAATATTTCCTCATTATACTACTCTTCCTCATTAGATGGGGTATAATTTGAAGAAGATTCACTAGTAATCTCCCCATCCTCCTTAAGTTACACAATCTTCTAAGTTGAACATTGTGAAGCTATGTGACCTCTCCCCAAACACTTGAAGCATTTTATCTCACTACTCCTTGTCTTTTTAGGGACCTCATTGAACTTAATTTGAGTCTTTTGAGGTGCGACAATGGAATTGCTTGAAGAAGTACCTCTCTCCTTCTTATTTCTTTCCTTCCAACTTGGAGAATTAAAGTTAGAAGAGCACCTTCTCATGGCACCTTTTCTCTTGAGTTGTTGTTCTACTTAGTAGCTTGATGCACTAAGTCCTCCAACTCCACAACATTCCTTATATCACTATTTAGCCTATGTAAGAAATGTGCCATAATAGGCTCCCTATCTTCACTAATATTGGCTCTAATCAAGGACACCTCCATCTCTTTATAATACTCATGTACACTCTTGTGACCTTGTGTGAGCCGTCGAAGCCTATTGTGAAGGTCCCTATGATAATGAAAAGGAACAAATCTTCTTCTCATTAACCTTTTCATCCCCTCCTAACTATTCACCAAGGTTCTCCATATCTCGCCCTTTCCTTTTATACTTTGTCCTACCAAATGAGAGCATAATCAATGAATCCCATGGCCGCCACCTTCACCTTCTTATCTTCTATATAGTTGTGATATGCAAATAATTGCTCAATCTTCTGTATAGTTGGTTTAGATTCACATCACAAAATTGAGGGAGTGAAGCTTAACATACCACCTTAAATTTTGTGAAGCTTAAGGTGGTATGTTAAGCTTCACTCCTTCAATTTCGTGATGTGAATTTGAACCAATTGGATATGATCCGAAGGCCTATTTGGAGTGGGAGATGAGGATTGAGCAATTATTTGCATGCCACAACTATACAGAAGATAAGAAGATGAAGGTGGCAGCCATGGGGTTCACTGATTACGCTCTCATTTGGTGGGACCAAGTACAAAAGGAGAGGGCGAGATATGGAGAACCCTTGGTGAATAGTTGGGAGGAGATGAAAACGATAATGAGAAGAAGATTTGTTCCTTTTCATTATCATAGTGACCTTCACAATAAGCTTCAACGACTCACACAAGGTCACAAGAGTGTACATGAGTATTATAAAGAGATGGATGTGTCCTTGATTAGAGCCAATATTAGTGAAGATAAGGAGCCTATTATGGCACGTTTCTTACATGGGCTGGATAGTGATATAAGGGATGTTGTGGAGTTACAAAATTATATGGAGTTGGAGGACTTAGTGCATCAAGTTGCTAAGGTAGAACAACTCCTCAAGAGAAAGGGTGCCAAGAGAAGGAGCTCTTCTAACTTTAATTCTCCAAGTTGGAAGGAAAGAAATAAGAAGGAGGGAGGTACTTCTTCAAGCAATTCCATTGCCGCACCTCAAATTAAGTCTAATGAGGCCCCAAAAAAAATAAGGAGTAGTGAGATAAAAAGCTTTAAGTGTTTGGGGAGAGGTCACACAGCTTCGCAATGTCCAACTAAGAAGACTATGTTACTTAAGGAGGATGGTGAGATTACTAGTGAATATTCTTCAAATCAAACTATAAGTAAGCAAGTGGAATTCTCCATAGGAAAGTATAATGATACAGTTTTATGTGATGTGGTGCCCATAGAGGCTTGTCATTTGCTTCTTAGGAGACCTTGTCAGTATGATAGTAGAGTTATGCATGATGACTACATCAATAAGTTATCTTTTGTACATAAAGAACGCAAGACTACTCTTGCACCTTTGACTCCAAGAGAAGTTGGTGAGGATCAATAAAAAATGAGAGATAAAAGAAAACAAGAGAGAAAAGAAAAAGAGAGTGAAAAGAAAAGGGAGAAGAGAGAGAAAAGAAAAAGAATGGAAGAGAGCAAGAAAAAGAAAGAAAAAATCAAATCTGTTTATAAAAGAAAAAGAGATGAAAAAGGCTATTTCATAAACTGATTTGATGCGTTAAGGCTATTGTGGCACCACAAGGGTTAAGGCCCTTGATAGGATCAAAGGTTGGCTCCATGAAGAACCTAAGAGAGTCACTTCTTTCCAAGTGGAAAAATTCCAAAATTCAATATCCATGTTCTATTTAATAAAATGTGACTTTACATATATATAGGAGGTATTGGTTCCTGCACAAAAAGGCATACCAAGAGGCCTATACACAAATGTAACTCTTATTCAAATATTATTTTAATGCAGCCCACAAAACATAAAATAAAATAAAGAAAAATAATCAAATGTTTTGGGCCTATATTCTAAAACAAATTAGTGCAGCCCAAACATCTTATTACAATTTTATTTAATAGATAATCAAACTAAATGCTATATCTTCGTTGGCATTGTCATGCAAATCTGTCCATCATCATTATTCCTCAAGTTGAATTCAATATTTGACCAATTTGGGCTTCAATCCTTCTAGATGTGAATTTGCTTCAATCAAAGTTGTCACCATTTGGTTAAGGCTTCTTTTGCTTTCTTAGCACATGCCCTTGTCATTGGTCCACCAAGTCCTTGTAGTGCTTCAATGTCTTTATTCTTTGGTTGATCATTATCACAAGAGATAATTAAATTTAATTTCATGAAAAAAAATTTATATGTGTGATTTATTTTATTTTCTCTTAATTGGGAAAGACCCTATAGACTCTACGCACTTACATATACTAGAATTTAAAGCAAATAACTATATCTCCTTTCTTTTTCTTCCATACGAAGATTTAGTTTTAGGAGATTAGAAAAAAAAAATGTAGTGCCAATTGCTTTAAGTGTTACTAGTAGTTGTTGAAAAGTCAAAGAAAGTTGGCTATAGCATTCATGATCCGTTTGGAAAAACAACTTAATTAAGATCTTATTCAATAAGTTCTTATTATGTGAGAGTTTATGTTATAAGTGCTTAAAATTGAATAAGTTATTTGCATTTGGATATACATGTTAAAAAGTGCTTACACAATTTTATAACATTTGGATATACATTAAAAAATGTTTTTTTTTATTTTACAAATTAAAAAAAAATTAAGAATCAAAATATGATTAAAAATAAAATAAAATTTTAAAAGTAACTATTTTTTAAAAAAAATTATATACCACAAAAAATATTAAAAATAAAAAATCGTTGATTACCATTTATCTATTTTTTGTTCATAAAAAAAATAAGAATCATAAATATAAAAAAATTAAAAATAATCATAAAATTGAGAATGGTGTGGGTTATGAGAAAAGAGATTGATGAAAGTTTAAGTTTCCAATAAATAAAAGAATGATTTTTGAGTCATGAAATTTTTGGGGACAAAAATGAAAACTGAAGCGGAAAAAATAAAATTGGTACGCTCACTCACACATAAAGAATGAAAAAACAAAAAGGTAACCAATATGTTACGTGGCACAGAAGAAATGAAAAATAAAAATAAAAAATTGGAATGCTCTGTTGGGTTTAACAGGATTCGAACGTTGGCATACATAAAGTACCGCTTAAGCATTGCTAATAAGCTACCTGGAACAACATATTACTTTTAAACTCAAAAGATCTTATGAGTAATCTATAAGATATTTTTATAAACACATCCAAACACTCACATAAGTCCTTATAACATAAGATAAGTCAATATAAGTTGTTGATAAGCTCTTTCAAACATGCTCTTAGAACTCCTTTTCTTGTTGCATACACGGTAAGTGTGGAGTGTACTACCAAATACATTCCTTCAATTTCTTTTAAGCAAAACAACCATTACACATTGCTATTTAATGGTGAGGTTTAACTTTCTTCACTCTCTCATTCTCTTTGCTTGGTATGTGAATTGTTAGGAGGGTAGGACAAAACAATTTAATGCTTTCCAACTACATATTAGTCATGTACACATATAGAAATAATTTTAAAAGAATGGTTTGTTTCTTTGCATGTACATCTTACGATTTGTTTTTCAACTGTATTAAAGAAATGTAATAATTTTTTTTTACTTTACTCTCCCTATAGCTTCCTCCTACTTACACCTATTGTGGGATATATTGTCAATGTGTTCACACTTTGCTTTTCTATTGTAAGCCTTCCTTGTAGGTACATGATGGTTTCCAATTCAAAGACACATCCTTGAAATTTAGTTGATCAAGTAATGCATGGTCTGACTTGAGAACCAAGCCTCACGTTCTCTCCACTTAGTAAATTGGCAATACAAATTAAAAAAAAAAAAAGTTTGCTATTATAAATAAGCCTCAAATTGATAAAAGTCCTTGTTCTTGATTGGTCCCTGTAAGCAACTAGCCGAACATGTGCTCTAAATCGGAATGCATATTCCCTTTTTATTTTATTTGGTTTTATGAAATTAATAAATAAAACAATAACTTTTTATTTTTATCATTTTGAATCCCAAATATTTTATAAATTTGCTTAAGAATTGTGAAGAGTGGTTTACGGGGTTTTAAAAAGGCTTATAGACTACCCCTCATTTCTTTGTAACCGTGACATTACCAATCCCCCTCTTTCTCATGTTCATTTTTCCCATCCTTTCCAAAGTGCTAGGTGTTCTTCAAACCTTAGGTTCAAATGTTAGTTCTATCTTCTCCTTCACTTGGTTGGTGTTAGCCTTTTGGTGAGTTGCCCTCACTTTCTTTTCTTTCTATATGGCAGCTGAACCTTTTCCCCTCTCTAACGAATTTTTCTTCTTGCTTCTACTCTTGGTGTTAATTATTTCTTTAGTTAGTTCATAGTATTGATTTAAAAGTTTTGTTCAAGAGACTAAGATTCTTTCATTCTTCCCTCCTTCAAGCTCTCATATTTTTAGCGTCTCTTAAGGTAAGGGAGCTTACTCTTTGCTTGTTTCCTTTCCATTCATTGCTTAGTGTTATTATGAAAATATTGAGTTACTGTTTAGTGGTAGAAAATATGGTTTCTAATATGATTTTAAAAAGAAAAATAATTACTTGAGTTGGTAAGATCATTATGCGCTTAGATAAAATTTTAGCATGATACTTAGACCTTATATATGCTACCCGAGAATAGAAGCCATAAGTAAGTCAATACATGTTTACTGTTTTGACATGATAAAGTAGAAAAAAATGTTACACCTAATAGCCTTAACATGAATATTATGGTTATTCTATTGTAAAGTTATAAAATACCTATAATACTCAAGTTTTAAATCGTGAATCATTGAAGTTTTTTTTATATATATATCACTGCATGAGAGTGGAACCGTGAGCCATATAGGGACTGTTTTAAGTCCTGCTGTATGGACTGAAATCAGATACAAAAGTTATAAAGAATAAAGACTTAACTTTATTTAGTTAGATGAAGAATCAGAGAATTTAAACTAAGAACTTAAGTTTAGATGTTAAGATAATTATTTTAAAATAGCAATTCATATTGTTTAAAGTTTCAAACGGTTCTCTTTCTAATAGCTTTTATCCGGTGATTACATAAGGAAAATAAAGGAACTTTGTAAGTCAGAATGGGTCCCAATAAAATCTAGAGAAAGTGACGTGATAGACAAAGATATAAATTTGTATTTTAAATATTCCAGAAAAGTTTACAATAGGTGTAATAATAATAATAATAATAATAATAATAATAACAAATCATTGAAAATTGTATGATCTTTAATAAACTTCAGTAGCTATAAAATATATTAGTTAAAGATGTTTAATATAAAATTATTTAGTAAAAAATGAATAAAAAAAAATAATTATCATTACTAAGTTTCCTATTATTGGAAATATTAATATTTATTTAATAAACTCTTTAGCATATTTAAGCATTTGAAATTTTATATTCTTAAGTGATGTAGGTAATCATAATAATTTTAAGATTTAATACCCTTGATGAATAGGATAATAATTAATAATTTTCTTAGAGAAAACATAATGACATATGTTATTCGACAAATTTAGTAATATCAAAAGCGTGAGGAAAATTGTTGTTGGAAAATCCTAAGCGATTTTTGTTATATAAGACCTTTAGTATAAGGTGATATTTTTGCTTAGTACCTCGTGGAAGGGCTTGACCTATGAGAGGTGGCGGACATGCTTTTGATATGTCTAATCCACGTAAAGGAAAATCTAAGCGGTGATGTTAAAAATTGTTGAATGTTGTGGAGTGACATGCATGAGTCATTGAGGAACGCTGAATAAGCGTTGGGAAGGCTAATAGAGGTACCATTGGTATCCTTGAGGATATATGAAATCGCGAATCCGCATGAGGTTGGGGTCGTTGCAAACCCCATGTTGTGGTGGTTACCACCCACACATGTATATCCTGACGAAGCCACAGTTGCTCCAAGATCAAATCTAGTGTCGCCCCAATGGTTTTTTTTGGCACGTGTCGTTCTTTTTGTGGATCCACGTGGTCCGGTGTTATTGTTGTTGTTGTACCATGCTTAAGGGACACATCAGACTGATCACTCAACCTTTTGGTGATCTCCATGGAGTCGAGTATGCATTTATGGCATGATTGTTATTGTAGACGTATCTACTTTATAATTTTGTCTATTGTCTTTATTGAATGTTAAGTTTCCGTATCTTGGATGTATGAATCGTTAAGCATAGATTATTCTTAATTATCTAAGCTTACCCTTGCGTTGTTTATTTATGTGATTGATTGTGATGATCGCGACGATGTGTTCGTGGGAGTAGATGTCGGAGATGCACCGGTTCCTAGCGAGGCTTTACATTAGATTTCTGAATACCTTCGTAGGATGTAGTGGAAGCATGGAGAAATTCATCCCAATACCGATGCTACTATCAGATTCGATAAGCAGTGGATAGGACGTCTTCAGTTGGATCTCAGTCTTATTTTTCATTTTTGTTATCATTAGAAGTAGTAGATGTGTAGTGGCCAACTAGGGAGTGAGTTAATGTATTAGATTTTCCCTCCCCGTCTGATGTACTACTTATAGGTCATCTCATACTAGTATGGTATGCCATCTTTTGAGATACATTGATGTGTTTGTTATATGGGTTATAGTGCCATAAAGCATAATACTTATGTTTTCTGCTGGTTATGTTATCTATGCATGTGATTCAGTATAAGTTCTTTTACTTTAAATCTTTAATTTGCAAATTTTTCTTGTTGAAAACTAGTTTTGAAATCATAAAAAATTTACACGTATTTTTATATACAAATTTATTAAGGGTTTTAATTAAAATAAAAGAAATTTTGCTATTCCGTTGAAAAGTGTCATGTAGCGACAACAGGTCCTAACACATTCCAAAGGGACAATTTTCCCGGATTTGTGTTGAAATTGATTTATCAAAAAGATTGGTGCCTAATATAATTGTTAGGGGCGTGAAGTTGAACCTTGAATATGAAGGATTACATTCCGTGCATTTTAGATGTAGAAAGTGTGGCCATAAGAAGGATGAACACGTGGAGTTTGGGTTGCATGATAATGTCTTAGTGCATGAGTCCAGCACAAGGTTTGATTCTGCCATTGGTGCTAAGGATTCGAAGCTTGGGGAAAACAATAGGGCTGACGTGGTCTCAGCAGCGGTGAAGGATGCCAATTTAGGTAAATTATAGACCCAATACAAAGGTCAAGGCCCAAATCTTATTTAGAACACTTTTGGGGCAATTACTTAAGGCACCTCCTTTTTTTTCTCGGTGCACCCCATAGTTTTAAATATTCCCATAATACCCTTATTTATTATATGTTTTACTATGTGACTTCTTTATCTTGCTGTCTCTCCTTCGCACCCTATTCTTCTTCACTGCGACTCCAAGTACGGTGTCGTGGTTCCTCCACATTCTCCTTCTCTTTTTGTCACTCTATCGCCTTCATGGTTGATGTGTTTACTTCCACGAAGCTTCCATTTAAGGTGAAGAAGGTGTCATAGGTTCTTCTGTTGTCCTCCTTCGTCCTCTTTCCTCCGTAGACAGCGAGGTTTCTACTTAAGTTCTTCATCTGGTAAAGTTTTTATTTTTATTTTATTTTTTATGGTATATGGATCAAGCAATTTGTAATTCATTTAACAATGTTATGAAATGATGGGTCCGTAATAGAATACACATTACAGAATGCTCAATCCGTAATTATACATTACAGATTGCTCAATCTGTAATTGTATTATAATAATTATGGATTGCTTAATCCGTAATTATTGTAATACAATTACGAATTGAGCAATCCGTAATGTAAATTCTCTTACGGAATTCTCAATCCGTAATATAGTTAGGAATTTTCAAAAAAAAATTCCATTTGCTATGATTAACCTGTTTAACTTCAATGAGTTGAAATTGTATTTTTCAATGCATGTTTAGTTAATGGTAATTAAATTATTGTTTGTAACAATGTGGGCAAGTTGTTGGATGAATTTTTGTGTTTATTTAGTTGACTGTTATTTTTTTGAAATATTAGATTTTATGGAGGACCATTATATGAGCAAGATGTCGGATGAGGTGGACATGGATGTTGATTAGACACTGGATGAAGATATAATGATGCAATATGGACTAGACATTAAAAAAGATGATGATTGTACTGATGTATTCACAAATAAGGTAATTGTTTTGCTTAATTATTTAGTGAAATAATTGGAAAGGTGAATAGGCATACTGATGTTGTATGTTTTAATATGCGGGTGTTTCCCACTCGTGATGAGTTACTGAAATGGGCTCGAGCGGTTGCATTTAAGATGGGTTTTGTCATTGTGATTTTGAGGTTAGACACATCAAATGGGATACCAGGAAGGAAGACATTTATTTTGTTGGGTTGTGAGATGGGTGGAAAGTATAGGCGAAAGAAAAAAGATGTAGTGGGCACGGTGACTAGGACTAGAAAGTGTGATTGTCCCTTTAGATTGAGAGGAACACCACTTAAGAATGGTGAAGGATGGGCATTGAAGTTATTGTGTGGGTCTCATAATCATGATTTAGCTGAGACATTGGTTGGCCATCCATATGCTGGTCATCTAACATCTAAGGAGAAGACAATGCTCGTTGATATGATTAAAGAGTATGGTCAATCCAACAAATATTCTCCTCACATTGAAAGATAACAATGAAAATAATGTGACTACAATAAAACAAGTATATAATGCAAGGAGTGCATATCGGAATGGTGAAAGAGGCCCAAGGACACAAATGCAACATTTGATGAAGCTACTCGAGCGTGATATGTATATTCATTGGCATAGAATCCATGATACATCGAAAGTTGTTTGTGATATTTTCTGGACACATCCTGATGCAGTGAAGTTGGTGAATGCATTTAACATAGTTTTTATGATGGATAGTACATACAAAACAAACAGATATAGACTACCATTACTTGAGATTGTTGGTGTGACACCTACTGGGTTGACTTTTTCTGCAACTTTTGTCTATTTAGAGGCTGAACGACAAGATAACTTTGTTTGGGCACTTGAGAGACTGAGAGGACTTTTTTTGAGACTTGATGGATTGCCTCAAGTGTTTGTGACTGACAGAGATATAGCCCTCATGAATGCAGTGAAAATTGTCTTTCCTGAGTCTATTAATCTATTATGCCATTTTCACATTGACAAGAATGTGAAAGCGAAGTGCAAGACCTACGTGACTCCCAAATAGGCATGGGACCAAGTGATGGATGCACAGGGTAGTGTTATGGATTGTCCGATTGAATCTAAGTATGAAGACCGTGTCACAAAGTTTGAAGTTGTTTGTTCACCATGGACATTCTTTGTCGACTATGTGAAAAATACATGATTATTGCCTCACAAGGAAAGATTTGTAAAGGGATGGATAGATAAAGTTATGCACTTAGGGAATACAACAAGCAACAGGTATGTGAATTTGTTATACATAATGTAATTTTCAAACAAATATGCAAGTATAAGATTCTAACGGAAACTTTATTTATTGTTAGAGTTGAGTCTGCGCATTGGAGCTTAAAAAGGTTACTTCAAACTAGCATAGGGGACTTGTGTAATTGTTGGGATGCCATGAACAATTTGATCACATTGCAACATACCGAAATAAAAGGCTCATTTGATAATAGCATTAATGTCATAGGTCATAGTTTCAATGTGACATTGTATAAGAGAGTGCGCGAATTTGTTTCAAGGTATGCGTTGAATCATATTGCAGATGAGTTTGATCGAGTCAGGTTTGTTGGTGTTGATAGTGCTCATTGTGGATGCATTGTAAGAACCACACATGGTCTCCCATGTGCTTGTGAACTAGCTAGGTATGTCGTGGGTAGCATACCACTGAATGTAGTTCATATTTTTTGGACCAAACTCAGCTTTAATGACATGGGCTCTAATGACGAATATGCAGAATTGTCTGTGCAGCAAGAAGTTGATGTCATGCTTAAACGTTTTAAAGAGGTTGACATTGGTAGGAAAGTGACTATAAAAAGCAAACTTCGCGAAATTGCATACCCTGAGATGACTTCAATGTGTCTGCCTATTGAGAAAGTCAAGACTAAGGATTCACAAAAAGGGCGTGCAGAGCTAAATTGGAAAGATCAACTAAGCGTGACCCTTCGTACTTTGAGCATGTGGATACATTACATTCTATGCATGACAACTCATCTAGTTTGAGGTCTTCCAAAAGATCATCTCAGCAAACAAGATGCTAGAGAAAGCCTCCCACGATCGATCAATTTAATGTAATTATGAACCCATATATATTGGATATTATTGATGTCAAAGCTGATGGACATTGTGGCTACCGTGCAGTTGCGGGACTACTAGGTATTGGTGAAGACTCTTGGCCCTTAGTGCGTAATGATTTGCATAAAGAACTTGGGCAGTGGCATGATGAGTATGCCACTATATTTGGAGGTTATGAGCGTTTTGAGCAACTAAAGCGATCATTGCTTGTTGATGATCTTTCAATGGTAAAATAATATTACTTGCTTTTGTGAAATTTAACCTTTATGTCTTATAATTAGTTCCATTTGAAAAACTTGACTATGAACAAGCATCTGTGGAAAAATGGATGACTATACTAGACATGGGATATGTTATTGCTTCTAGGTATAATGTGATACTTGTTTTCTTATCACAAAAACAAAGCATCACATTCTTCCCTCTTAGAACTCAACCTCCCATAGACAACTCAGTTCATCGTATGATATGTTTAGGCCATGTAAATGGCAATCATTTTGTACAGGTATACCATTGGGTACAACCTCACATTATGTTATAACTATTGTTAAAAAAATACCCATGTTAACTTGCAGGTATTTATTATTATGCAGGTCTTTTTGCAAGATCGTTGTTCGATACCAAATGCTGATGTGTTGTGGTCTACATATTGCCATCCTATTGCCAAAGTATGGGTCTCTCCTTACATTGGACAAATGCAACAATTCTCACAATTAATTGGGGCGACACGTGATTATGTGAACATTACAGAAGATTGATTAGTTATTTGTACTTTATAAAGTTGTATTGCTTAAAAGACAATATACTTATCTGTGATTGTTACTAGATGACATATTTGATTACTTACTTGAGTTGCATGATACTTTTCTATGAAAATGTTAACATTTTTCTACAAAAAATTTAGCAGAACCTCCCCTAAAATATGGACATCCTACAACAGTGCATGTTACCTGTATCAATGAACATAAAACAGTACTAGCAATAGAACAAATGGCATACAAGCCTTTAAGTACCAACACATGGCATAAATGCCTTTAAGTACCAACAAATGTCTAAACATGTCATTTGGATCATAAACTAACAATGGCATAGAAGCCTTAAAGACCGACATCATTAAGTTCATACGATAGTCATGTCTTAAAACAACCGTTGTCCAATTTCAACAACTTAATACATTAAACGCAAATGAGTAATTCATTGTCTTCCTGCCTGACCTTGTTGGCCACCACGACCTCTCCTGTTATACACATTTCCTTCCTCGGTGACCCCTTGAGCTAACAATAATGCTGCATGTGTGGCATCCTAGGCATCAATGCCTTCAGTCACCATCCTTAAATTAATCATACACTGTAACTGTCCAGCTATCTTATAACATACAACCTATGAACATAGAAACATAACAAATAGATCACATATTATTGTCACAAGTAATTACCAATGTATGATAACAATAACTAAAATAAGTACTTACAACAGCAGTGGTATTTGCATGGTTACTAGATTCGGCCTCTTCTACCACATGCTTGGGCTCGTGTCTGTTGTCCGGTATCATTGGTGGGACTATGTGATGGAGACCTGCATTAGGTGGGTCCACAATTGGGTGTGAGATCCTAAAGTACCACGCCATGTACCCTGGGGCACAATCTGAGGGATCCATTGCCTGCTCTCTCGGCCTGATCAAGTGATTTGCAAAATGCAACCACCTTTCATCAACTTCTTCTGCAGATGGATAAACAGTTGTCAAGACATTGGGGTGTCGAGGAATAGTCTGGGTATAACCATATTGGCGTAATACCCTCTTTGGAAAATGCAAGTGCATGTCAAAGGCCCATCTAATGAATCTAGAGAATAAAGATATCAACTCAAATGCACGAACTACACGATGCTCGTCATATGGCCTCCAACAAACTTTATCTGTGGTCAGCTCATCCAACTGTGAATTATAATGGCTTACTGATAACAACTTCCCAGGCACCCAACGACTGCATCATGATAATGACTCATTGTATTTCTTAGCTAGTATACTCAACCCGATAGTAGGGAAATGCTCATAGATCCATGCCTGTGTCAAAACAACGAAGCAAAAATTATGGTAAATACGTTTGGTTTATACACATGAAATATAACATAGGTACCATACTAGTCTGTAGAAGAGTAACATAACCGCCGACCTGCCTTGTCTTAGCAAAACTAGCATCACTCATATGCTCATACATATGAACCAGTGCAGCTGCACCCCATGCATAACCCCCGCACAACTGAAGGTCACGGAAAAGCGGTAAGAATCTCACGTTAACAGTGCCAAAACTCTTGTCAGCAAAGATGGTTGACCCCACTAGATGCAACAAGTATGCTCTAGCAGCCTGCGTCCATTGCATCAACAATAGCCTTAATACGAAGCAAATATTCAGCAACAGGTCGATTTCCCTTTTTAGAGTTGCGAAGTTCAGTTTGCAATTGTTGTGACTTAGCTTTGGTCTAAGAATGAAAATGTGTATGAATTTTGTCCCAAATTTGGAACGAATGTTTGCTACCTATGATGCGAGGTAAAAAAGAAGCAGAGAGAGATGATTGTAACCATGTCAATAGGAGCTGATCTTGAAATTCCCAAACTCGATATGCAGGATTCTTGATTCTGAGATCTCGATCAGACGCAGAGAGATATTGAAGTAGAATTTCTGGATTCACAACAAATCGATGAAGACGATGAGCTTGAATCTCCGGATCGACTTGTTGTTTCCAAACAAGAAAGTTCTTGTCAGAAAGTTTCTCCGAAATCGTGACTCCATAAAATGCTGGAGTAGGAGTAGCGGAAGCAAAAGAAGAACCAACCGCCGCCGTAGAAGTGTTATCAACCAGCGTTGGAGTAGGAATAGGACCAGTGCCACCGCCGTTTGAACCACGATTATTATTTTACTTAATATTATTTAACTATTATTATTTTATTAATACTGGTTCGACCACGATTCAACCACGGTTGAACCATTGAACTTTAAACCAGTACCTTCACCGATTCAATGACCGGTCCGGTTTTAAAAACATTGTTACTCACCGAGAAAGAAGAGAGTACATAGACACAACTCTAAGAAGAGTCTAGAGGAAGCTAACTACAGTGCTGACTCGGCACACTTAACAGAATTGTAACTAACTCAGTTAGTTACAGATAAAAGATCTCCTGTAATGAGGTCTACAGTAAGCTACACTTCGAATATTTACATATTCTATTATATACTCTAATAAGGTCCTTCTTTTGCAAAGCAAGCCTTTTGTAGGAAGTGACAACTGTTGATTCATCTAAGTTTTTGCCTCAAGTGTGTGTTTTTTGATAAATTAAATTTGATTACCTTTTGCTTTTATTGTAATTCTTTTTTTTTTTTTTTTGATACAATGAAACTGTGGAGGTTTGAATCTATTATTTCCTATAAACTATTTAAGTCCCTAACCACCAGTTTACTTTTGTGGCTTGATTGGTTTTATTTGAAGTAGTCTTTAAAATGTTCTCCATGTAAATATCCATGATATATGTCTTCCTTTTGCAGTCATGCATTAAGGTTGCATTGAATTTTGTCTCTCCTGAAAATGTTGGGGAGTGCTTTCGTTTGACAGAGGAGTTTCGCACACTTCCAATAAACCACAGGTCTACTGAGGACAAATTGGAGGTATGCCAAACTTTTATCATTTATTTGATTCTGCCATTTATTTGCTTCTCCATTGTTTTGAGATGTAGCATCTACATTTTTTAGTCTTTGATGGGCTAAGTTTAGTATTAGGCAGTTGTTTTATATATTTATGGTCACATGGTCTTTGGGGCAGTAGCTTGCTGGATGCTTTGAATACGGCCTGATATTTTTGCAGTAACTCTTCCAACCCTTCCACATGTGGCTGCACTGCACCTCTTGTTGTATCAAAGTCATCATCCCCAACACCATGTAACAGGCCTCAGCGTCCCTCTTCAACTCTTTCATTAATGCCTTCAATGATAGCATCCATCTTCAACTCTCTAACTGATGCCTTCAATGATGATCCATTCCTGACAGAGATGGATCTCCCCTAATCTCCACCTTTGCTCCACTTACACTCACTTTAATCACCAACTCTTTAAAATTAGCCTGCACTTCCCTGAGACTTTGTAACCACTCATCCAAGTTTCACATTGACTCCATCCAATTCAAACAAGTCCTGAAGATTGGGTAATTGCAGGACAAATTGTTTGCACACCTCTTGGTTTTCCACTGTCCATCTCCCACCGCCACGTCATATTCTTTGGTACCTTCTGGTTTAATCCCCAATGATTCTAGTATTCTACCACCAGGGGGGGTAGGGGTGAGAATAACATGGGCCTGGACTTATTTTGTAGGAGAAAGATCTAAACTCTTACTCATCAGTTAATTAATAATTTCCTTTCATTTTTGTGAGGAGAATATTAATAATTTGCAAAATTTTGTGGGGTCTTAATGCAAAATCTTTGGCTGTCCCTAGCAACTTGATAGCAGTTCTAGGTTCTGGACTAGGGATGGCAATGGGTAGGGTTTGGGTAGGGTCCTATAGTACCCGTCCTCATACCCGCGTTTAAAAAAAATACCCGTACCCGGCCCCATACCCGCGCGGGTAGCAACTTTAATCCCCATCCCCGTACCCGCTGGGTACCTATATACACATACCCGCACCCGCTACCCGCACTTTACTTATGTATGAAGTTAATAAATCAATAAAAAAATATGCTTAAATGTAATTTTGATCCCCTATTTTGCACAATCCGCAATTTTAGTCATCCTATTTTAAAATAGAGACATTTAGTCATCCTATTTTAAAATAGAGACATTTAGTCCTCCTATTTTGCACAATCAGCAATCTTGGTCCCTCTATAGAGACATGTAGTCTCCCAATTTTGTAAAATCCGTAATTTTGGTCCTTTCATCAAATTGAAAGCATTGACAGTTAAAAGATTAATGTTGACCATGACGTGGCCCAAATATAGTGATGTGACACGATATTATTTATTTATTTTTTAATTATTTTAAATAATGAGTAATAATTATTTGTTTATCTACGTCACTAAAACACATGTCACGTTGATTTTAATGGTTGGGGTAATCGTGAGTCCTAAAATAGAAATCACAAGTCTTAATCATTTATTTTAAATTAGTTCTACATTGTTGAAATACATGGCACATCATAATCAAATAAATGATATTACCTTTTTATAAAATATATTTTTCATCAATTATTCTACTCAGTATTTAAAATAATTAAAAACTAAATAAATAATCTCGTGTCACGTCATTATATTTGGACCACGTTAAGGTTAACGTTAATCTCTTAACAGTCAACGCTTTCAATTTGATGGAAGAACCAAAATTACATATTTTAGAAAATTGGGAGACTAAACGTCTCTATTTTAAAATAGGGGGACCAAAATTGCGGATTATGCAAAATAGATGAACCAAAATTGCATTTAAGCTATAAAAATATTAATTAAAAAATTATTACAAATAAATTGAAAATTCACGCTTAAATAATTCAAACTTAACATTAAAAGCATTCACACATAATATTAAAAATATAAAATATAAAATTATTGTAAGTTATAACATAAATCTTTTACTATTAGTGTTACTTTATGGAAAATATAAAATTATTTTTTTACAAAAAAGTATATATATAACATAATTATTTATTTAAGTTATTTTAATTATATATATATATATGATAGGTGCGGGGCGGGGCGGGGCGGGTACTATAGTACCCGTACCTGTACCCGCACCCGCAAAAAATTGCGGGTAAATACCCGGCCCCGGCCCCAGTCCCAATAAGCGGGTATTTATCCGACCCGCTTGCGGATATTTTTGCGGGTACCCGTAGGGTCCGGGTACACTTTGCCATCCCTATTCTGGACTGGAACATGAAACCATGTTTGTCCAAATCCAAACAGTGCCGTCTGGTGAACTGAACTTAGCACATTGTTTACATCTGTAGACTGCCAAGTGCTGCTGCCAACTACTGGGACAATGGACAATTCACTCTGGTAATTAAAATATAACCTATTAATTACAAAAAAAAAAAATTATGTGAAAAATAAACATTTTTTTGATATAATTCGTAACATTATATTCTTTTATCTGATTGTTTATTCAAAAAATAAAAACACTAATTAAGAAGGAAGACTTTAATAATGGTTTTGGAACTTCAATTTTCATTTTCCTAGTATAATTAGTATTTATGTAATTCAAAAGACTTTAATTTTAACTGAATTTATTTTTATCCAAGTTAAGTCCTGGTTTAGATTTTTGAAGCCCTTGATTTTCAACCTTTACCCATTTTGACTGGTTTTGTCTTCCCTGCCTAGTTTATAGTTTTCTTTCACAGCACTGAATTTGACTCAGATTCTATTAGGGGAAGATTTGCATTTCATAAAGGGTAAAATATGTTTTTGGTCCTTGTACTTTTAGAAAAACTTGGTTTTAGTTCCTGTACTTTCGAATAAACCATTTTAGTCCTCAAACTTTGAAAAACACTTGCTTTTAATCCCTCCCCTCTAATGGTGTTAAAACTGTTAATGGAAATACAGTTTCCAGCGGCTATAAACCACCACAAAACACACATCTTTGCGGCGGTTATAGCTGCCAATAAATGTTGAATTCGAATACAATACACATGTGTGTTTTGTGGCGGTTTATAGCCGCTGGAAACTGTATTTCCGTTAACAGTTTTGACACCATTAGAGGGGAGGGACTAAAAACAAGTGTTTTTCAAAGTTTGAGGACTAAAATGGTTGATTCGAAAATACAGAGACTAAAACCAAGTTTTTTTGAAAGTACAGGCACCAAAAACATATTTTACCCTTTCATAAATGGGTAGGTGCTTAAAGTCAGAAGAACTTAAATGCATGGTCAATGCTAATGTATATGCTGCTTCTGAAACAGGTGAAGAAGATGACAATATATGCTATGCAAGATGCGATAAAAAAATTGGAGGAAGCAGGATTAATAATTTATAACTTCAGTCCCTTTGAGAATGGATTGTGATACTAGCATTTGCTGAGTACGCTGTTTACGTTGCTGTCAGAGGCATTTAGATTATCTCTTATGTACTGTGCTCATTCTGATTATGTTCTTTAGGCTATTGATTCAATTTCACTTGTGAAATTGATGATTGTCATTCAATTTACGGGTCCGGGGAAACCAAGGTTCCAGAGTAAATATATCTGTAACAGATCAAAGCCAATTGGAAGTGTAAATTTTGAGTCAAGCATATACAGGTGTGATGGTGTTGGGTTCTTTATATCGTGACTGTAAGATGGTTCCATATTTTGTTTTCACAACCACACCTGGAAGGTTTTTTTTTTTTTTTTTTTTTTTTTGGAAATATCATATATGACTTGAAGTCTTGAACTGTGTTACACATAATTGTCACATGTTTACCTAGGGTACTTTTTGAGCTTCTGAATGCATAGATTATGAGATTCTAAGGTTCCCTGTTTTATGTGGTAAAATGTTAGGAGTTCTGAACTGCTGTTTTGATTGATATGTCCTTTGTTTTAGCCTCCAACAATGTTCAGCATGAAAGAGAATTAACTACAGTGCCCTTGGCTCTAGTTCAAGGTGGATGGAGATGCTTGATTGTGTTTTAAGTTGTTTTCCAAAACTATTTTATAATATAATTTCTATTTCTAAAAAATGTTTTTCAGAACAAGAAAAAAAATTGTCAACATGTTTTTGAAAATATTTTTTAAAGGAAAAAGACACAATTTAGGATATTTGGAGGTGAGTATGAAATTGATTTTGAATAAAATTAATTTTGTAAAATTGAATTTTGGTTAAAGTTAGTTTTGAAGTGAAATAATTTCTATTTGAATGTTTATATTCTAAAAACAAGTTTGATGTAAAATTTAATATTTTAACTTAAAACAAGCTTTTTTTTTTTTTTAACTTTAAATTGAGGTTTGGGAACAAAAGTAATTTCACTTAATAACTAACCATTTATATAATTCATAAAAAAACTAACCATTTATATTTTTATTAAAATCACGTGAACTACTATGTAAAATTAATAAAATATTTTCTCATGTAAAATTTAAGTCTCATCTCCACTATTCTGGTTGTTGTGGTTAACGAATAGTTTTCTTTTTTTAAGGCCTTTCCCACCACCGTCAATACACTCAAACTAATCTTCTTTCCACTATTATTCAACAGATGGTTTTATTCTTTTAAGGCTTTTCCTACTATTGTGGATATTCTCCTATTGAATTTCACAACATTGACTTATCATCAGTGATAATTTAAAATATTTTTGTTGTTGACGTGTGTCATGCTTTTTGAACACTTCTTTTCATCCAACCCAATATATATTCTGCTATTTTTTTTTTAAGTCTTGTAGTATCTTGAATGCCCTCGTTGTGGAGAGTTATCAAATTCCTCCAATAGTTTAGGGATCAAGGAGAATACACCAAGATAACTACTTGTCCCCAGTGACAGATCTAGTACTCTAGGTCAGGGGTGCAATCTTACCATGTTGTTTTCTAACCCAACTCCTCCCTCAAGAAAAGAAATAGGATAATAGAGATAATTTGTTTAAATTTTCATAATTAAGAAAAATAATAAAATAAAGTCTTAAATAACCTTTTGGTCGCTATAAAATAGGGAGTTTTGATTTTAGTCCTTTAAAGA
The DNA here is from genome assembly GCA_026413185.1 of Pueraria montana var. lobata. Lineage (NCBI taxonomy): Eukaryota > Viridiplantae > Streptophyta > Magnoliopsida > Fabales > Fabaceae > Pueraria > Pueraria montana. Next base: position 46,873,229 of record CM048650.1, on the reverse strand, counting down.
TTTTTTATTTTTATTTTAGTACTTTAAAGATTTTTTGTTTTGTTTTAGTTCTTGTTGTCAGGTAATAACATTAAATGATGACGTAACAACGATGATGTCAGCCATTGACTTGCCAAATCATCGAGAGTTTAACAGAATAGTCACACGTAATTTTTTTTGTTTTGATAAATTATGTTTCTAATCTTCATCTATTCAAAATAGTTGATATGTCAAACTAGTTGATGAGAAATTTAAAAGCATAATTTATCCAAAAAATAAAAATTCACTAGACTGCCCAGTGAGACTTCGATGATGTGACGAGTTAATGGAAATGTCACTATTATGTCATCAGTTAACGCTGTTGCCTGATAGAAGATACTAAAACAAAAAAAAAATTAAACTTTAAAAGACTAAAATAAAATAAAAACACTCTATTTTATAGAGATCCAAATGTTATTTAAGCCTAAAATAAATAAATTAAAGAATGTAATAACACTCTTAACATTCTTTCTTATTTCTTCCTTTTTTTTCCCATGACCAGTGAATCCTATTAATAAATCAAATTGATCTTATCACGTGTATTGTTAAATTCAAAATTAAATTAAATATAAAAATCACTTAATCGAAATTTTGGATGAGATAATCCTGCTTAGTAACCAAAAATAAAACGATGATCTCGCTTATTATAAAAGCACCAGTCTTAAACCGTGCCTCTCACTCAACTCTGCATCCTTCCGTTTTCAAGTTTCAATCCTAAAGCAGGAAGGTGATGGCTCCCAATCCCAAATCCAAATTCAAATCCGATTCAGCCTACTTCGAACCAGGTTCTGCAGTGGAATTCAAGTCACACCGCAAGTGGATCAATAAGAAACCACAACAAGGTATTTCAGATGTTCAGTTTTTCCTTTTAGAAAAATAATAATATTTGTATGATCCATAGCAACTAAGTCCGTGTCACTTTTTGGGTTCAGGTACCAGTACGAGAAACAGAGGGGAGGTTGGTGGTGAAATTGAAGTGAGGCGAAGTAAGAGAAATAGGAAAGACGATTGGATTAGTGAGTTGCCTGACAGTGTTCTGCTCCACATAATGACTTTTATGACTACAAAACAAGCTATTCGGACTTGTGTCTTGTCTAAACGATGGAAGGACCTTTGCAAACGTCTCACTAATCTTACCTTTCGTTGCCCTTACGTTAAAAGTTTTGAGAAATTTGTGTCTTGGGTTCTGTCTAGTCGAGATGACTCTTGTTCCCTACTTAATCTTGTTAGGTTTGATTAATCCTCAAGTCTTAGATAGGGTTATTAAATATGCTCTGATTCACAATGTCCAGAAGTTGACAATGAATGTTAATTCAATCATGGGTCCTACTCTTGAAATCTTTTGCTGTCGGTCTCTGACATCTCTTAAGTTTTGTATTAAAGTCACACTTCCAAAATCTCTGCATTTGCCTGCATTAAGAAGCCTGCATCTTGAAAATGTCATTTTTACTCCAAATAACAGTGACTGTGCTGAGCCTTTCTCAAATTGTCACAGGTTAAATACTTTGATCCTTAAATGCTGTTATGCACGGGTCCTCAACATATCTAATTCTAGCCTTTCCAGTCTGACCATACACAGTTATAAAACAGAAGATTGCGAAATTGCGCTTTCTACTCCAAATCTTAGTTCTTGCACTTTCATGGGTTATGCTAATCACCAACTCTCCTCCACATGCAATCTTTCCTTTCTTGAAAAAGTAAATTTTGACATGTTACCCTGGATTGGATTAAGTTCAATCCTCATAAGATGGCTGCAAGTGCTCGTCAATGTAAAGATATTGACACTAACTTCAGACATCCTTGAAGTAATACTACTTGTAAGTTACTTTAGTATGTTTTTGCTTCTATATTTTTTATTGCTCATAATGTGTCTGCATTCCATGTCAATTTTTGCTTCTAAATTATGTATTTCAAAATATCCATTTAAATCCTATTCACTCTAAATTGTGTAGGATCTCTTAAGCAGTCCAACGAGACCTAAACCTCCATGCTTTGTTAGATTGGTGTCATTGAAAGTGAACAGACAATCACCTATCAACGACATATCTGATGAGCAAGTGGCCAAAGTGGTGGAGTATTTGCTTCAAAACTCTCCCATGGTCAGAGTTGATATCATAACAAGTGCTTAAAGCAATGTCCATGCTTAACTTTTTTAAGTTAGGGATTTTTACATAGTATTCTGATTTTCCTTATTCAATGCTTCCCTTTCAACCTGTCCTAGATGCTCTGTTTTTACTTACATTTAATTTTTATTTGGCATGACTAATGATAAATTTTAAGCTTAAGAAACTGGCACTGTTGAAAACAATGGGTCTTAAAGATACAAATCTTTCATTCTTTTGTTGTTGGAGAAGGATGGTAAGTAAAATATTCTGTTTACAAAAAGAATTTGAGGCTGCAGTATATTTTTACATTACAACAAATATTTTTTTTCGTGGCAATCAGTTTGAATTGTCTTTAAAGTTTTTACATCATATTTATTATAATCTAGATAATCCTTGAAGAACAAAAAAGCTGAAGAAAAAAGGTATGTCACAAACTGGAGAATCTAAATTTACTTCGTTTGCTAGTTGTATCTATTGCATTGTCATTGTCAATTTTTAATTCATGGGAGTGGAACAATTCTTAGAACTCAAACATCACTAACTGCTTAAGCTATGACAAGCAAACTAGACTTAAAACTCCAGAAACCGAAATTGAGTCAAACATCACTAACTGCAATTTTTTGAGGGACTAAAAACATTAAAATAAAATTATGAGGGACTAAAAATAGAAATCAAGATAAAATGAGAGATCAAAATCAAAAACATATTTTTCTCTTTTTTTTTGGAAAAATCATATATGAACAGTGTACATATAATTGTCACATGTTTACCTTGGGTACTTTTTGAGCTTATGAATGCATAGATTATGAGATTCTAAGGTTCCCTGTTGTATTATGAGGCAAAATGTTGGGAGTTCTGAACTGCTGTTTTGATTGATATGTCCTCTGTTTTAGCCTCAAACAATGTTAAGCATAAAAGAGAATTAACTACAATGCCCTTGACTCTAGGTCAAGGTGGACGGAGATGCTTCATTGTGTTTTAAGTTGTTTTTCAAAACTATTTTATAATATAATTTCTATTTCTAAAAAATGTTTTTTAGAACAAGAAAAAAAAATTGTCAACATGTTTTTGACAATAGTTTTTAAAGGAAAGAGACACAATTTAGGGTATTTGGGGGTGAGTATGAAATTGATTTTGAATAAAATTAATTTTGTTAAATTGATTTTGGTTAAAGTTAGTTTCGAAGTGAAATAATTTCTATTTGAATGTTTATATTCTAAAAACAAGTTTGATGTAAAATTTAATATTTTAACCTAAAACAAGCTATTTTTTTTCTTCTTTAAATTGAGGTTTGGGAACAAAAGTAATTAACTAACCATTTATATAATTCATAAAAAAAAAAACTAACCATTTATGTTTTTATTAAAATCACGTGAACTATGATGTAAAATTAGTAATAATATTTTTTTCATGTAAAATACAAGTCTCATCTCCACTATTCTGTTTGTTGCGGTTAAAAATAATTTTCTTCTTGAGTAAATTACACGGACCTCCTGAGATTTGTCCTTATTACACTTGATATCCCTTCATTTTTGAACCCTAAAGATAACTCCCTAATTTTTGGACTTTCATTATACCGACCTCTCCTCTTAGACGTAAATCATTACACCGACCCCCCTCTTATTGTTACACTGACCCCCCTAGGGGTGTTCAAAATAATGTAAAAAAATGGAGGAGTACTAGGTGTAATAAGAGCAAACCTTAGGGGTTTGTGTAATTTACTCTTTCTTCTTTGAAGGCCTTTCCCACTACCATCAATACACTCAAACTAATTTTCTTTCCACCGTTATGTCGTAGTCAACAAATGGTTTTATTCTTCTAAGGCTTTTCTTACTATTGTCAATATTCTCCCGTTGAATTTCACAACAGTGACTTATCATTAGTGATAATTTAAAATATTTTTGTTAGTTTTTTTTTTAAGTCTTTTAGTATTTGAATGCCCTCGTTGTGGAGTTATCGAATTCCTCCAATAGTTTAGGAATCAAGGAGAAGACATAGGGGATAACTACTTGTCCCTTGTACAACAAATCACCCTGTTGATAAGAGAACTCATCCTTAACTCGAGTATTGTATTGGAGATTAACATTTATCTTGCTAAGGTAGGAATCTTGAGCCATGTCTTTTGGTAAGTTTCTTCCTTCAACCCAAGTAGGGAATGAATTTATCAAGGGTTAAGCTAACATGGACATACATGCACGTGTTAAGAATGTTATTATATTCATTAATTAATTTATTTTATTATTATCTTAATTATGAAAATTAATTTTATCTCTTTCAATTAAAATATTTTTTATCTCTATCATAATCTTAATATTAAGATTACATGGGGGACAATTTAGGATTTGAGTAGTGGTCATAAAAAATGAGTTTTTTTTTTTTTTTTTTGTAAAAAGAAGAGTATAATAGAGAAATAATTGGGAGAGAAGAGATAATGAAAGATATAATTTATTTTAATTTTAATAATTAAGACAAAATAATAAAATAAATAAATTAATGAATGTAACAACACTTTTAGAATCTGTTTGGTGGTTAGGATATGATAGGATAACTATACTAAGGAGAGAGCTAGGTTAGAAAGGAACACAATAGGATAAGCTCCCCCCCCCCCCCTCTCTCTATATATATTACGCAACTAGTGTTTTAGCTTGTGTATTGCACGAACTTATTCAAATTTTCACTACCATATTTATATATTCAATAGAAAGAAATTTGAAAAACAAAATAAAGGATTATATAGCACATCGATTTTTTTTTTAAAAAAAAAAGAGATAATTATAAAAGAAATTCGAAACTATAAAATTAAAAAAAGGGAACATTTAACTATGTAACTTTAATTTTTTAATATTAATTTGAAAACTGAAAAGTAAATTGAATTAAGGATTTGAAATTATTGATGAAAGAGAGAAATCTTCGAAATTAAAAAATAGAGTTAGAAAAACGGATAAAAGAAATATTAAAAAAAAACCTAAAGATTAGAGACTATAAAATTTGAAAAAAAGAAAAAGGATTATATAACACATCGAAAGAAATTTTAAAAAAGAGATAATTATAAAAGAAATTAGAAACAATTAGAAACTATAATTTTTTTTATAAAAAAAATAAGGGAAGATGTAACGATGTAACTTTAATTTTTTTTAATTTAACTTTGAAAATTGAAAAGTAAATTGAATTAAGGATTTGAAATTGAAATTATTGATGAAAAGAGAAATCTTCAAAATAAAAAAATAGGGTTAGAAAAACTAATAAAAGAAATATTAAAAAAAAAGATAGCATCAGATAAAGAAGTGAATGAAGCTAGTTATAGAAATATTGTGAATGCGGGTAGAAACAGAAATTGATAAGAGAAATGTTAGGAAAAGTGGAAGAACAAGATCCATGTTGAGAGAGTGAACTACACTACTTTACGCGAGAGGAAAATATTCAAATGAGAGTGAATGTGAGGGAGAGTGGAGTGATGAGAACGCTGATAGACTTATTCATTTATATATATAATATAAGGAGATGTGTTGAATATTATAAGAACTATTAATTATATTATATATTATAATATACACATATTATATAATATATTAAAAATATACATATTAAATTATATATAATTATAATATAATTATATATAAGATTTATATATAATATATAATATATTTTATAAATATAATATATCATAATATATTAATTTAAATAACACAAGTATTTAAATTATATTATAATTAACTAAAATATTAAATTTTAAATAATTATTATTTAAATACTTTTACTTTAATAATAATTATAATTTTAAAAATCCTATAGATTTTTTTATAATTTTAAGAAAAGTAACTAGACAAGTAAAATATAATTTTGTATAACTTAATTAAAATTATAATTTTTTATAATTTTCATAATTCTTAAAAAAAAATCATCCAAGTTAATTTTTAGAAAATTATATGTAATTTTAACGAAACAATAATTGTGTCATTTAAACATAATTTATATTATATTCTATCATTATCCGATTTGTAATTTGGTGTGCACCAAACATTAGATGTGATTAAAGTTTATCTTGCTCTTATCCTGTTATGTTCTTATGTTATCCTATTCTCATATCTTATCATAGTTGTCGACCAAACAAACCCTTAACATGTGCATGCATATACATATATCAATGAATGTAACAACATTCTTAACATATGCATGCACATGTTAGTATTAAGATTACATAGGAACTACTTATGATACGAGTAGTGGAGCTAAATGATATGAGTTTTTTTAACAAAAAAATAAAACAAGATAATATAGAGATAATTGAAGGGGAAGAAATAATGGTAGAGATATAATTTGTTTTAATTTTCATAATTAAGAAAAATAATAAATAAAGGCTTAAATAACCTTTTGGTCGATATAAAATAGGAGGGTTTTGATTTTAGTCCTTTAAATATTTTTGTTTTGATTTTAGTACTTTAAAGTTTTTTTTTGTTTTATTTTAGTTCTTGTTGTCAAGTAATAACGTTTTATGATGATGTAACAACAACGATGTTAGTCATTGACTTGATACATCATCAAGAGTTTGACAGAATAGTCACGTGTAATTTTTTTTGTGGTAAATTATGTTTTTGTGAGACTTCAATGAAGTGACAAATTAAAGGACGGTTAACGTCGTTATTACAACATTAGTAACGTTCGACAACAAAGACTAAAACAAAAAATTTTAAACTTTAAAGGACTAAAAAAAAAACTTTAAAAGACTAAAATAAAAATAAAAAAATACCCTATTTTATAGATACCAAAAAATTATTTAAGTCTAAAATAAATAAATTACATAATGTAATAACACTCTTAATATATATGCATGCATGCACATAAATTAACGAATGTAACATTCTTTCTTATTTCTTCCTTTTTCTCTCCCATGACGGCTAGGAACGGGCAAATAAAAAATTTCAGTGAATCCTATTAATAAATCAAATTGATCTTATCATGTGTATTGTTAAATTCAAAATTAAATTAAATATAAAAATCACTTAATCGAAATTTTGGATGAGATAATCCAGCTTAGTAACCAAAAATAAAACGATGATCTCGCTTAACAGTACTTATATAAGCGCCAGTCTTAACCAGCTCCGGTCACTGCCCCTGCCGGAGAGTCACGTGGAATTCAAGTCTGGCGACAAGGTGGACGCGTTCCACAATGACGGCTGGTGGTCACCGAAGATTTGGGGAATGGAAGGTTTGGTGTGTATTTCAGGTTCTCAAAGGAGAACATGGTGTTTCCGAAGGAACTGCTCAGGGCACACCACGAGTGGATCAATAACAAACCACAAGGTATTTGAGATATTCAGTTTTTTCTTTGAGGAAAATAATACTCTGTTGGAAAGGTTGTTGATATAACAATATTTGTATGTTTCCAAGCAAGTAAGTTTGTGTAACTTTGTGATTCAGGTATGACTATGGCTATGGTGAACCAAGTAACCTATGTGGTTTATAGTGAACCAGTTTTGTTTACCATTAGATTTATTGAATCCTTATAGTTGTATCCTAATGTCTCCACACAGGATTCCTCCCCAATCCTTTCTCTCTCCACCAGTTCACCCCCTCAAGAACCTCACAACCACGACACCCTCCGTAAACCTTCCATTACAGCTAAAATGAATTCGAAACTGGAAAAAAAAAAACTCTAAAATGTTTAATGCCATCAACTTCAACAATCAATCAATAACAGAAATAAGATAAAGGCAATAGATGAGAGAATTCATATTAATAGGCAATCATTCAAAGAACAGTTAACATAAAAGACCAAATTCTAAATCCCTAACGCAATCAAGTTTGTTGTGAAAAAAAATATAAGAGAAACAGCAGAGAAAACGGTATCTTAAGAATTAAGCATGAAAAATAAAATATGCGAAATGGAGAAACCCTAGGATGCGAAATACACCGACAGATAGCGAGGAGCGGGCATGGTTCATTATCGTTTTGAAGAACGATCAGAGTGGTGCGTCCCAGAAACATAATCGTTTTGGTTTGTGGACGTCTACTACGACACCCTCTATGTCCCTTCGGCCTTCCAATCCGAGGCGCCCCTATTCTGGAAACTGTTAGAGCACGTGTGGATCTCCCACCTCGATTCCGTGGTTTGGGAGCAAAACGAAATCAACATTGAAGGAGCGCGGAGGTTTAGGATTGGGTGTCGCCGGAGATGGTGAGGGGTACGCCGAAGACGGTGAGAGATTCAGCGGTGATGAGAAGGGATTCGTTGGTGGCAAAAAGGTAGACAGGGAGAGGGTCAGAAAATAATACTATACCTAAGGTGCACTGTAATAAGGTAGACACAAGATTAATCTAACGGCTAAAAAAATGGTACACCGTGAACCACTTGTGAAAGTGGTCCACGGTAGAAGCCGTCTTCAGGTATTAGTGAGAGGAAAAGAAACATATGGGAGGTTGGTGGTGAAATTGAAGTGAGGCTAAGTATGAGAAATAGGAAAGATGATACTTAGGGATGATAAAGTGTACCGGGACCCTACGGGTATCCGCAAAAGGTTGGATAAATACTCGCTGATTGGGGCTGGGGCCGGATATTTACCCGCATTTTTTCGTGGGTACAGGTCCTATAGTACTAGCCCCACCCCGCTTCGCACATGCCTTATATATATATATATATATATATATGTAGTATAATATAAATATATATTAATATAATTAAAACAACTTAAATAAATATTTTTTTTAAAATATTAATTTTATATTTTTCATAAAATCCCCCTGAGAGTAAAAGAGACTTTTGAACCCTAATTCTTTCTATTCTTCATTGAACAAACACGAGCTCCGGCTGCTCCACGCCTCTGCGATTGTGAGTGCCATGCCTCTACCGGTTGCCGCTTGAACTTTAAACATTGCACACCACCGTCCAAAGCTCCGCGCCACGCTACCACCATCGTCTCAAGCTGTGCGCATGCGACACCAGTACACCACTGTTCGAAGCTGCGCGCCATGCCGCAACCACCGTCTGAAGCTGTGAGACACGCCGACACCATCATCTCATCGTCTGCGCACCACCTCTAGTTCTCTCACTCTCGCCGACTCAGCTGTGCCTCTGCCCTATCAACTCACGTCATTGTGCACCACCGTCTCACCTTTAGCTTCAACGTTTGCACCCCTAATTGGTAGCAAATAGTGAATACTCAGGTGAATCATTGAAATTTACTAAATTACTACTATTGATATGAAATTGTTGCTAAATTGGTACTAATTAATTGAGAAATTTACTTAATATTGATTTTAATTATTGTCGGTGTTAAAGAGTAACATTTTTGTATATTCTTACTTGCCAGTTTAAGGTTTTTTTAATTGTTTTTGGTTTGAAACATGATTCGGTGATGGTGGATAGTAATATGATTGTACACATGGGAGATCCTTTTTGGCGTATGAAGAAGGAAATAAAATCAAATGTAATACATTTAATTAGCAAAAGCTAGGAAAGGAAGATATTAAATGTAAAACATGTAAATGGGGTGCAGTGGTGTTTGTTACATTTTGGTAGACATATTCAATTGTGGGAGGTGTTGTGTTACTTGCTACTTGCTACTAGTAGTTATATATAATTTATGCTGTCAAAAATTAATTCATGAATATTATTTACTTTTATGTATGAATCTATGACTTTGTTAACAAGTTCTTTTAAGAGTGACTTCCAATTCTGAACTGATTTGGTGCTTCAAATTGATAGTGTAGATTTATACTATTTGTACCTATTTAATGCTCTAAATTTGTATTTTTTATGATCTAGGGCAAAATGTAATTTTTTATTGTTTCCTTTTTCATATAATATTAATTATAGATGGAAACTCCACATCAAGAGCTTCCTTCAAAGGAATCTGCAAGTAGTAATCCTGTGGATAGTTATGATGTTAAAGATCAATCTCCATCTGAAGCTGAACCCCCTCCTATTGATGTAGATCATGATGATGATACTGAAGTAACTGAGGATGACAAAAAAAGGAAGATATCTGTTGTTTGGAACCACTTCAAGAAACAAAAGATCAATAACGAAGAGAAGGCAGTGTGCAATTATTGCAACAAGCATTTGATAGCCAAGAGATCTGATGGAACAACTCATTTGCATAAACACTTGAAGACTCGTAAAAGAAAACCATATAGGGATATCAGACAATTACTTTTGTTGAAAGAACAAAAGAAGGCAGATGGGTCAATTACTTATATGAGTAATTACACTTTTGATCCAGAGCAATCAAGAAAAGATCTTGCTTACATGATTATAGTTCATGAGTATCCACTTTCAATGGTGGAACATTTGGGGTTCAGAATATATTCTGAAAGTCTTCAGCCTTTGTTTAAGATTCCAAGTCGGAACACAGTTAAGAGTGATATTATGAAGATATATCAGTATGAAAAAGTGAACATCATGGGATATCTAGACAGCATTGGAAATAGAATTGCTTTAACTACCGACTTGTGGACAGCTACCAATCAAAAGAAAGGGTACATGGCCATCACAAGTCATTTCATTGATGATAATTGGGAATTGCAAAGTCGCATCTTAAGGTATAAATTTAATTATTATTTTTAAATTTCAAATACATAGGACATTTTGCATTGTATTGTTATTTAATTAATTATTTTGCATGATAGGTTTATGTATGTAGCATGTCCACATACGACTGAAGTTCTTTCTAAGGTGTTGTTAGAATGCATTATGGAATGGAATATTGATACAAAGTTGTCCACCATCACTTTGGATAATTGCAGCACTAATGATTCTCTTGTTGGATTGTTGTTAAATCAAATTGATTGTTCTTCTCTTATGCTTGATGGTCAATTATTTCACATGAGGTGTTGTGCACATATTCTAAATTTAATTGCTTAAGATGGGTTGAGTGTTCTTGGAGAGGGCATAGAGAAGGTTAGAAATAGTGTTGCATTTTGGACAGCTTCACCTAAAAGAGAACAAACCTTTAGGGAAGCCACACGTCAAATCCAAGTTTCCATCACAAAGAAACTGATTCTTGATTGCAAAACTAGATGGAATTCTACTTATTGTATGCTTGTTGTTGCATTTGTAACCCCTTTTTTTTTTTTTTTTTACTTAGTTTCTATATAAAATCCATAAACACGAAAATTTACAATTTAAAATAAATACATTCCATTAAGTTTAAAGTTTGTCTTTATAATTTACATTATTAAAATTTACAGAAAATACTATTACAAAATTATTTCTAATTAATACAAAAGTGTCTAAAGCCAAAAACCCCTATTCCTATAGCTCTGGAGTATGTCTGCATCTGTGACTTCTAATTAATCTTCCAATACCTGCAATCACACTCCCCTAGAATCTGGGGACAGCATTACCGGATCAGGCATTTAATTTCTCATACAATAAAACAATTTCAAACAAATACATATCATAACAAATTAATTAATTACACACATAATTAAATGCAGTATGATTTATGCAAATGCAATTTTTGACTCAAATTCATTTTTGACCCTGCTCCATGGAGACTTCCCCTTTGAGTGTTTAGTAAGTAACTGGCCTACCATTACGTACTGCAATTCAGCTATCAGTCCCTACTAAACGCGAATAAGCTAAACAGAATTAGGAGATTAGGATACCCGGAAGGCTACCACGACCGCAACTCAGTCCAGTTTCCAGCCACATGTGGAATTGCCAATATCCTTCACCCCACAGACTATATAATCACAGATTATACGGTCCTGTCTAACAAATTCTACTCAACCCAAAAATCCTTTCTCAATCATTTTCATTTCACATGACTACCGTAATCTCAGTTAGTCAACAATTCATTTCTCAATCAATCTCATTTCACATGACTACCGCAGTCCCGGTTAGTCAACAAAAAGTCATTACTCATAAATCAACTCAATTCTCATGACTACCACAGTCCTGGTTAGTCAACATAATTCTTTCTCATTTGATACTTTTATAAATCCCCCAAAAAGACTCATGCTAATGAATTTTGTTCATGATCACAATCAAACAAATAATTTGTACACATTAACATACAAGGATACAAAAATTTAAGCAATTTACATTATAACATTAGTATTTTTAATAATTTCCGAAAATGCCCTCAATCTTTTTCCAAAATACCCAATGTGTCCCTACATGTAAAATGACCATTTTGCCCTTGGTTTTATAAAAATTTCCACATAATATCCCTTGCAATTAGGGCTGGCCGAATGGTATACACACCATTTCCAACATGTTTTCCAAAGCAACAACTTCCAATTCCAACCAAAAATCAACCAAATCACAATTTCAATCAAAATTCAACAAACCAAATTTCAACCATTACAACACCTTAAAATTCAATCAAACATCATTCCAATCCATGAATTTCAATCACAAGCATCAAAAACACAAAACCCCTAAATCAATTTCAAGTTTTCATGATTCTAGGTCAAAATTTTAATCTAAGCCTACAACATGTTTTCTTCTAATTCCAAGGGTTCTAATTGAAATTAAATGCCTAGATCCTTACCTTAAACTCTTTAATTGAAGAAAAAGCCTTGAATTCCTTTCTCCCTCACTCCTTGGTCTTGTAGGAATTTTTGAGATTTTCTCCAATTTCTTTTCCTTTTTGCCGATTAGCTTAGGGTTTAGGAAGTTTGGATGGTTTGGTTTCTTAATTTGGGATGAGATGATGGGTTTAAGATGTAAAGAAAATTGAAACTGCAGCTGCTGGCTTTGGAGACTCACGGTTCTGTTTTGGGAAAAATACTAGCTTTTGTCACTTTTTGTTTTGTGTTGATTTCTTAAGCTTTAATTAAAAATTTTCTCTACCATATTTAATAAAAGCCTCACGTCTAGCTGCAGTTAGTGGGGCAGCCAATTGGCCAGACTTCTCAGCACACTTGGATGTGCCAAATGGGTGCCTTAGGTGACTAGCCAACTTGCTTCCTCAAAAGTCAAAATTCTAGAATTTTGTAGATTTTTCTTCACTCAATTTTTTTTTTCACACGTACAGCTGCTGCTGCTGCCTTGTTCCAATAGCAGCCAATTTGGACAAAAATCACAATCTGCAGCCCTTTGGACAGCCAAATTAGTTCCCAACGTTGGGTGCTAATACCTTGGTCAATGGGTCAAAAATTGTAGGCTAGTTTAGAGTTTTCTAGATTATTTTTAGGGTTTTAATTATCTTACAAACTAATTAGAATTTAAAGAAAATAACACCACCATTGGATTCCTCACTATCAAAAACCTTGGGGTAGTGTCTTACTTATCTCTTAATCCAAGCCTAATTAGCTTAATTTAGTGACATTAGAAAAGCCTAAGTTGTCACTTTTTGATTGGTTAAGGTTCTAATTTAAATTTTTCTTGGTTAAACATTTTTAATAATTATTCTAAGTATATTACAATTATTAGATAATTCTATAGATATCCTATGAATTTTCTCTAAATTTTCTGTCTTAGAATTTTACCGTAATAATTTCTCAAAGTTCTAACTTTCAGAAAATCCTAACAATTCTGAATAAGCATTTTAATTCTTTATCTGTATATATTTTTAATCTATATTCTATTACCTTTCTTTTAAGTTATAAATGAGTTCAAAATTCTATACTTGAAAATTTATCCTGGACAGTTGTCTGACATAGCAGTCCAGTCAACTATCAATTTCAGTAAAAACAAAGACATTTGCAAATTCAGAAAATTCTTCTGAGTAGAACTGTATTAATTTCATTAAGAAAATATGTTCATAAAGTTCTATGAAATACATTGCATAAGTGTTCATAATGTACATATATAAATGCATACAAATAGTAAAAATAAGGATGTTACAGCATTGGCTTACAAAGATGTTTTTAATCGTTTGAAAACAAGAGAGCCTTTATATACATGTTTGCCTACATCAGATGAGTGGGAAATTGCAAGAGAGATTTGAAGTAGGATGAAAGTTTTTAATCGTGTAACTGAAATGTTTTCTGGGACACAATATCCAACAACCAATGCATTCTTCCCTTTGATGTGTGAAATAAAACTCTCTTTGCAACAGTGGCAGAATTGTCCAATTGTGGCTATTAGAAATATGACTTCAAAAATGGTTGCCAAATTTGAGAAATATTGGTCTGTTATTCATGGAATTATGGGGATTGCTATTATTTTAGATCCAAGATACAAATTGAAGTTGTTGGAGTACTTTTTCCCTAAGCTTTATGGAAGTTCATCTTCAGTTGAAATTAACAATATCAACAAATTGTGCTACTCATTGTTTGAAGATTATCAAGCTAAGGCTAAGGGGATAGTGGAAAATTCAACTTCACATGCAAATGATATTGAGTCAAATTTGGATAATCTGAATGTTAGCAATTTCCTTAGTGATTATGATTCATTTGTGAATGATACAATTGAGACACAAACAAAGTCTGAAATAGATCTCTACTTGGAAGAGAAAGTATTGCCTAGGAGTGCTACTTTTGACATTCTTGGATGGTGGAAAACAAATGGGATCAAGTATCCAATTTTGCAGAAAATTGCTAAGGATGTTTTGGCAATCCCAATTTCAACCGTTGCTTCAAAATCTACTTTTAGCACGGGAGGTAGGTTGTTGAGTCCTCATCATTCTAGGCTTCATAAGGATACTTTGGAGGCTCTTATGTGTGCATAAAGTTGGTTGAAACATAAGCAACAAAGTAATGAATATTGCATTATTTTATTTATTCAATTAGAGTTGTTTTATCTTCTATTGGTAGTTTTAATTATTATTTTAGATAGTCTAATCCTTAGTCTTCTTGTCATGTTCTAGTTTCTATTGGTATTTTTGGACCAAAGCAATATATAGACTTGGGAGATAAGCGTTTGCAAAAATATGGAGAAGTTGATTCTGATGATGAGGTTAAATATCCTATCTATTTGTGTGTGTGTGTGTTTTTTTAATTATATATATAGTTATAAGCTAATTAGTTTCAATTTATTATTTTTTGGCAGGTCTTGGAGAGTACCGTCACCACATGATGTCCAAGTTTAATTAGAGTTTTTGTTAATTGATTAGAACATTAACTTTGAGAATCGCTATGTTAGATGACTATATTTATGATGTTGTTTATTTATGACTTAAGTTTGGACGAATCAATGTTATGTTTGGTTGCTTTCAATATTATGTGTGGACACTTTTAATGTTAAGTTTGAATTATTTAAGTGTGAAATTTCAATTTATTTGTAGTAATTTTTTTAATTAATATTTTTCATTGATTTATTAACTGCATACATAAGTAAAGTGCGGGTATGGGTATATAGGTACCCGACGGGTACATGGATGGGGATAAAAGTTGCTACCCGAGCGGGTATGGGGCTGGGTATGGGTACTTTTTTTAAACGCGGGATGGGGACGGGTACTATAGGACCCTACCTAGAACCTACCCACTGCCATCCCTAGATGATAGGATTAGTGAGTTGCCTGACAGTGTTCTGTTCCACATAATGACTTTTATGGATACAAAAGATGCTATGTGGACTTGTGTCTTGTATAAACGATGGAAGGACCTTTGCAAATGTCTCACTAACCTTACCTTTCGTCGCCCTTATGTTAGAAGTTTTGAGAAATTTGTGTCTTGGGTTTCGTCTAGTCGAGATGACTCTTATTCCCTACTTAGTCTTGTTATCGAGGGTTAGATTAATCCTCAAGTGAGTCAAGTCTTAGATAGGGTCATTAAATATGCTCTGTTTCACATTGTCCAGAAGTTGACAATGAATGTTAATTCAATCATCAGTCCTACTTTCGAAATCTTTTGCTGTCAGTCTCTGACATCTCTTAAGTTTTGTATAAAAGTCACACTTCCAAAATCTCTGCACTTGCCTGCATTAAGAAGCCTGCATATTGAGTATGTCATTTTTACTGCAAATAACAGTGACTGTGCTTAGCCTTTCTCAAATTGTCACATGTTAAATACTTTGATGCTTAAATGTTGTTCTTTGCATTTTGATGCACGGGTCCTCAACATATCTAATTCTAGCCTTTCCAGTTTGACCATACAAAGTTATGGAAGAGAAGATTACGAAATTGCGCTTTTTACTCCAAATCTTAGTTCTTGCACTTTCATGGGTTATGCTAATCACCAACTCTTCTCCACATGCAATCTTTCCTTTCTTGAAAAAGTACATATTTTTGACATGTTACTTCGGGTGGGATTAAGTTCAATCCTCATAAGATGGTTGCAAGTGCTCGCCAATGTAAAGATATTGACACTAACTTCAGGCATCCTTCAAATGACACTATTTGTAAGTTACTTTAGTATGTTTTTGCCTCTATTTTTTAATGCTCATAATGTGTCTGCATTCATATGTCATTTTTTGCTACTATATTTTGTATTTCAAAATATCCATTTAAATCCTATTCACTCTAAATTGTGTCGGATATCTTAACCAGTCCAACGAGACCTAAACCTCCATGCTTTGTTAGATTGGAGTCATTGAAAGTGAAAAGACAATTACCTTTCGACATATCTGATGAAGAAGTAACCAGAGTGGTGGAGTATTTGCTTCAAAACTCTCCCATGGCCAGAGTTGATATCATAACAAGTGATTAAAGCAATGTCTATGCTTTACTTTATAGTCAGGGATTTTTACATGGTATTCTGATATTCCTTATTCAATGGAATCAATGCATATTATAAGTGTCTTTACATGTTTTACAGTTATTTTTATTTGGCATGACTAATGATAAATTTTAAATTTAAGAAACTGGCACTGTTGGAAACAGTGTCTTAAAGATACAAATCTTTCATTCTTTTGTTGTCGGAGAAGGATGGTAAGTAAAATATTCTGTTTACAAAAAGAATTGAGGCTGCAGTTTATTTTTACAATACAACAAATATTTTTTTTCGTGGCAATCAGTTTGAATTGTCTTTAAAGATTTTACATTATATTTATTATAATCTAGATAATCCTTGAAGAACAAAAAAGCTGAAGAAAAAAGGTCATGTCACAAACTGAAGAATCTAAATTGACTTCGTTTGCTGGTGGTATCTATTGCATTGTCATTTTCAATTTTTAATTCATGGGAGTGGAACAATTCTTAGAACTCAAACATCACTAACTGCTTAAGCTATGACAAGGAAACTAAACTTAAAACTCCAGAAACCAAAATTGAGTCAAACATCACTAACTGCAATTTTTTGAGAGACTAAAAATAGAAATCAAGATAAAATAAGAGATCAAAAACATATTTTACTTTTTTTTTTTTTGGAAACATCATATATGAACGGTGTACATATAATTGTCACATGTTTACCTAGGGTACTTTTTGAGTTTTTGAATGCATAGATTATGAGATTCTAAGGTTCCCTGTTGTATGATGTGGCAAAATGTTGGGAGTTCTGAACTGCTGTTTTGATTTATATGTCCTCTGTTTTAGCCTCAAACAATGTTCAGCATAAAAGAGAATTAACTACAATGCCCTTGACTCTAGGTCAAGGTGGATGGAGATGCTTCATTGTGTTTTAAGTTGTTTTCCAAAACTATTTTATAATATAATTTCTATTTCTAAAAAATGTTTTTTAGAACAAGAAAAAAAATTGTCAACATGTTTTTGACAATAGTTTTTAAAGGAAAGAGACACAATTTAGGGTATTTGGGGGTGAGTATGAAATTCATTTTGAATAAAATTAATTTTGTTAAATTGATTTTGGTTAAAGTTAGTTTCGAAGTGAAATAATTTCTATTTGAATGTTTATATTCTAAAAACAAGTTTGATGTAAAATTTAATATTTTAACCTAAAACAAGCTGTTTTTTTTTCCCTTTAAATTGAGGTTTGGGAACAAAAGTAATTAACTAACCATTTATATAATTCATAAAAAAAAACTAACCATTTATATTTTTATTAAAATCACGTGAACTATGATGTAAAATTAATAATAATATTTTTTCATGTAAAATACAAGTCTCATCTCCACTATTCTGTTTGTTGTGGTTAACAAATAATTTTCTTCTTGAGTAAATTACACTGACCCCTTGAGATTTGCCCTTATTATACTTGATATCCCTTCATTTTTGAACCCTAAAGATAACTCCCTAATTTTTGGACTTTCATTACACCGACCTCTCCTTTAGGCATAAATCATTACACCGACCCCCCTCTTATTGTTACACTGACCCTCCTAGGGGTGCTCAAAATAATGTAAAAAAATGGAGGGATACCAGGTGTAATAAGAGCAAATTTTAGGGGATCTGTGTAATTTACTCTTTCTTCTTTGAAGGCCTTTCCCACTACCATCAATACACTCAAACTAATTTTCTTTCCACTGTTATGTCGTAGTCAACAATATTCTTTTAAGGCTTTTCTTACTATTGTCAATATTCTCCCGTTGAATTTCACAACAGTGACTTATCATTAGTGATAATTTAAAATATTTTTGTTAGTTTTTTTGAAGTCTTTTAGTATTTGAATGCCCTCGTTGTGGAGTTATCGAATTCCTCCAATAGTTTAGGGATCAAGGAGAAGACATAGGGGATAACTACTTGTCCCTTGTACAACAAATCACCCTGTTGATAAGAGAACTCATCCTTAACTCGAGTATTGTATTGGAGATCAACATTTATCTTGCTAAGGTAGGAATCTTGAGCCATGTCTTTTGGTAAGCTTCTTCCTTCAACCCAAGTAGGGAATGAATTTATCAAGGGTTAAGCTAACATGGACATACATGCACGTGTTAAGAATGTTATTATATTCATTAATTAATTTATTTTATCATTATCTTAATTATGAAAATTAATTTTATCACTTTCAATTAAAAAAAATTATCTCTATCATAATCTTAATATTAAGATTACATGGGGGACAATTTAGGATTTGAGTAGTGGTCATAAAAAATGAGTTTTTTTTTTTGTAAAAAGAAGAGTATAATAGAGAAATAATTGGGAGAGAAGAGATAATGATAGATATAATTTATTTTAATTTTAATAATTAAGACAAAATAATAAAATAAATAAATTAATGAATGTAACAACACTTTTAGAATCTATTTGGTGGTTAGGATATGATAGGATAACTATCCTAAGGAGAGAGCTAGGTTAGAAAGGAACACAATAGGATAAGCTCCCCCCTCACCCCTCACCCCTCACCCCTCACCTCTCTCTCTCTCTCTCTCTCTCTCTCTCTCTCTCTCTCTCTCTCTATATATATATATATATATATATATATATATATATATATATATATATATATTATGCAACTAGTGTTTTAGCTCGTGTATTGCACGAGCTTATTCAAATTTTCACTACCATATTTATATAGTCAATAAAAGAAATTTGAAAAATAAAATAAAGGATTATATAGCACATCGATTTTTTTTTTTAAAAAAAAAGAGATAATTATAAAAGAAATTAGAAACTATAAAATTAAAAAAAAAAGGGAAGATGTAACTATGTAACTTTAATTTTTTAATATTAATTTGAAAATTGAAAAGTAAATTGAATTAAGGATTCGAAATTATTGATGAAAGAGAGAAATCTTCGAAATTAAAAAATAGAGTTAGAAAAACGGATAAAGGAAATATTAAAAAAAAAACCAAAAGATTAGAGACAATAAAATTTGAAAAAAAGAAAAATGATTATATAGCACATTGAAAGAAATTTTAAAAAAGAGATAATTATAAAAGAAATTAGAAACAATTAGAAATTATATTTTTTTTTATAAAAAAATAAGGGAAGATGTAACGATGTAACTTTAATTTTTTTAATTTAACTTTGAAAATTGAAAAGTAAATTGAATTAAGTATTTGAAATTATTGATGAAAGAGATAAATATTCAAAATTAAAAAATAGAGTTAGAAAAACTGATAAAAGAAATATTAAAAAAAAGATAGCATCAGATAAAGAAGTGAATGAAGCTAGTTATAGAAATATTGTGAATGTGGATAGTAACAGAAATTGATAAGAGAAATGTTAGGAAAAGTGGAAGATCAAGATCCATGTTAAGAGAGTGAATTACACCACTTTACGCAAGAGGAAAGTATTCAAATGAGAGTGAATGTGAGGGAGAGTGGTGAGAGTGGAGTGATGAGAACGCTGATAGACTTATTCATTTATATATATAATATAAGGAGATGTGTTGAATATTATAAGAACTATTAATTATATTATATATTATAATATACACATATTATATAATATATTAAAAATATACATATTAAATTATATATAATTATAATATAATTATATATAAGATTTATATATAATATATAATATATTTTATAAATATAATATATCGCAATATATTAATTTAAATAACACAAGTATTTAAATTATATTATAATTAACTAAAATATTAAATTATAAATAATTATTATTTAAATACTTTTATTTTAATAATAATTATAATTTTAAAAATCCTATAGATTTTTTTTATAATTTTAAGAAAAGTAACTAGATAAGTAAAATATAATTTTGTATAACTTAATTAAAATTATAATTTTTTATAATTTTCATAATTTATAAAAAAAATCATCCAAGTTAATTTTTAGAAAATTATATGTAATTTTAACGAAACAATAATTGTGTCATTTAAACATAATTTATATTATATTCTATCATTATCCGATTTGTAATTTGGTGTGCACCAAACATTAGATGTGATTAAAGTTTATCTTGCTCTTATCCTGTTATGTTCTTATGTTATCCTATTCTCATATCTTATCATAGTTGTCGACCAAATGAACCCTTAACATGTGCATGCATGTACATATATCAATGAATGTAACAACATTCTTAACATATGCATGCACATGTTAGTATTAAGATTACATAGGAACTACTTATGATACGAGTAGTGGAGCTAAATGATATAAGTTTTTTTTAAAAATAAAAAAATAAAACAAGATAATATAGAGATAATTGAAGGAGAAGAAATAATGGTAGAGATATAATTTATTTTAATTTTCATAATTAAGAAAAATAATAAATAAAGGCTTAAATAACCTTTTGGTAGCTATAAAATAGGAGGGTTTTGATTTTAGTCCTTTAAATATTTTTGTTTTGATTTTAGTACTTTAAAGTTTTTTTGTTTTGTTTTAGTTCTTGTTGTCAAATAATAATGTTTTATGATGATGTAACAACAACGATGTTAATCATTGACTTAATATATCATCAAGAGTTTGACAGAATAGTCACGCATAATTTTTTTTTTGGTAAATTATGTTTTTGTGAGACTTCAATGAAGTGACAAATTAAAGGACGGTTAACGTCGTTATTACAACATTAGTAACGTTCGACAACAAAGACTAAAACAAAAAAAATTTAAACTTTAAAGGACTAAAAAAATTTTTTAAAAGACTAAAATAAAAATAAAAAAACACCCTATTTTATAGATACTAAAAAATTATTTAAGCCTAAAATAAATAAATTAAAGAATGTAATAACACTCTTAATATATATGCATGCATGCACATAAATTAACGAATGTAACATTCTCTCTTATTTCTTCCTTTTTCTCTCCCATGACGGCTAGGAACGGGCAAATAAAAAATTCAGTGAATCCTATTAATAAATCAAATTGATCTTATCATGTGTATTGTTAAATTCAAAATTAAATTAAATATATAAATCACTTAATCGAAATTTTGGATGAGATAATCCTGGTTAGTAACCAAAAATAAAACGATGATCTCGCTTAACAGTACTTATTATAAAAGCGCCAGTCTTAAACCGTGCGTCTCACTCAACTCTGCACCCTTCCGTTTTCAATCTCAAAGCGTAAAATCCTAAAGCAGGAAGGTGATGGCTCCCAATCCCAAATCCAAATTCAAATCCGGTTCAGCCTACTTTGAACCAGGTTCTGTAGTGGAAGTGAGCATCGAAAAGGACGGCTTCCGCGGCTCATGATTTTCTGGCACCATCTTCCGCTGTCTTTTTTTTTATCGACCAAATGTTAATTATTAATGTGATAGTTTTTGTTAGTGGGGATTCGAATCTACAACTTATCCCTCCCTCCCTTCTTCCTTCACCACCAAACCAACCTTATAATCATCGTCCGCTGTCTTACCTCCGGCAGGTTCTTGGTTGAGTACCACAACCTCATTGCCGACGAGCAAAGCCGCAAGCCGTTGAGAGAAGTTGTTTTGTCTTCACCAGCTCCGGTCACTGCCCCTGCCGGAGAGTCACGTGGAATTCAAGTCTGGAGACAAGGTGGACGCGTTCCACAATGACGGCTGGTGGGAGGGCCAGGTCACCGAAGATTTGGGGAATGGAAGGTTTGGTGTGTATTTGAGATATTCAGTTTTTTCTTTGAGGAAAATAATAATCTGTTGGAAAAGTTGTTGATATAACAATATTTGTATGTTTCAAAGCAAGTAAGTTTGTGTAACTTTTTGGTTCAGGTATTAGTGAGAGGAAAAGAAACATATGGGAGGTTGGTGGTGAAATTGAAGTGAGGCTAAGTATGAGAAATAGGAAAGACGATAGGATTAGTGAGTTGCCTGACAGTGTTCTGCTCCACATAATGACTTTTATGACTACAAAACAAGCTATTCGGACTTGTGTCTTGTCTAAACGATGGAAGGACCTTTGCAAACGTCTCACTAATCTTATCTTTCGTTAAAAGTTTTGAGAAATTTGTGTCTTGGGTTCTGTCTAGTCGAGATGACTCTTGTTCCCTACTTAATCTTCTTATTGAGGGTTTGATTAATCCTCAAGTGAGTCAAGTCTTAGATAGGGTCATTAAATATGCTCTGTTTCACAATGTCCAGAAGTTGACAATGAATGTTAATTCAATCATCCATCCTACTTGTGAAATCTTTTGTTGTCAGTCTCTGACATCTCTTAAGTTTTGTACAAAAGTCACACTTCCAAAATCTCTGCACTTGCCTGCATCAAGAAGCCTGCATCTTGAGTATGTCATTTTTACTGCATATAACAGTGACTGTGCTGAGCCTTTCTCAAATTGTCACATGTTAAATACTTTGATGCTTAAATGTTGTTCTTTGCATTTTGATGCACGGGTCCTCAACATATCTAATTCTAGCCTTTCCAGTTTGACCATACAAAGTTATGGAAGAGAAGATTACGAAATTGCGCTTTTTACTCCAAATCTTAGTTCTTGCACTTTCATGGGTTATGCTAATCACCAACTCTTCTCCACATGCAATCTTTCCTTTCTTGAAAAAGTACATATTTTTGACATGTTACTTCGGGTGGGATTAAGTTCAATCCTCATAAGATGGTTGCAAGTGCTCGCCAATGTAAATATATTGACACTAACTTCAGGCATCCTTCAAATGACACTATTTGTAAGTTACTTTAGTATGTTTTTGCCTCTATTTTTTAATGCTCATAATGTGTCTGCATTCATATGTCATTTTTTGCTACTATATTTTGTATTTCAAAATATCCATTTAAATCCTATTCACTCTAAATTGTGTCGGATATCTTAACCAGTCCAACGAGACCTAAACCTCCATGCTTTGTTAGATTGGAGTCATTGAAAGTGAAAAGACAATTACCTTTCGACATATCTGATGAAGAAGTAACCAGAGTGGTGGAGTATTTGCTTCAAAACTCTCCCATGGCCAGAGTTGATATCATAACAAGTGATTAAAGCAATGTCTATGCTTTACTTTATAGTCAGGGATTTTTACATGGTATTCTGATATTCCTTATTCAATGGAATCAATGCATATTATAAGTGTCTTTACATGTTTTACAGTTATTTTTATTTGGCATGACTAATGACAAATTTTAAATTTAAGAAACTGGCACTGTTGGAAACAGTGTCTTAAAGATACAAATCTTTCATTCTTTTGTTGTCGGAGAAGGATGGTAAGTAAAATATTCTGTTTACAAAAAGAATTGAGGCTGCAGTTTATTTTTACATTACAACAAATATTTTTTTTCGTGGCAATCAGTTTGAATTGTCTTTAAAGATTTTACATTATATTTATTATAATCTAGATAATCCTTGAAGAACAAAAAAGCTGAAGAAAAAAGGTCATGTCACAAACTGAAGAATCTAAATTGACTTCGTTTGCTGGTGGCATCTATTGCATTGTCATTGTCAATTTTTAATTCATGGGAGTGGAACAATTCTTAGAACTCAAACATCACTAGCTGCTTAAGCTATGACAAGCAAACTAAACATAAAACTCAAGAAACCGAAATTGTAGACATGATTCCTATTTCTACTAAGAATTGTATATACTTCAAATCCCAACAACTAGTTTCATATATGGGTAATTGGTTTGCAGATACTTCTAAAAGAAATTTATTTAGAATAACAACCTTTAGAAGAATGAGTTGTGTTTGTAAATGGTTACTAAATAGTTTTGTTTGGTTAGTATAGTTGGTGATACTGATACTTATATTTCAATTTCCACCGCTCTTCTTCTCTGTAGCCTCTATCAGCAGGTACCTATCGAACATTTTTTTATCTCTTCCATTCCGCTTTCTGCTTTGCCGCGCATGAGTGTGTGATTGTTGGTAGATCAGAAATTTTTGGATGGTATGGATGAGTGTGACAGTAATAATGTAAATAATATCCAGGACTCAATGATCTTAGATAAACATAGCCTGCAATTGCATAGGTTCTGATGAAAATGCACGCAAATCAACATAAGTGAAGTTTAAAACACTAAGGATCGAGTGAAATGTTGATTTGTTGAATGTGATAGTATTAAATGGATTTGAAGTAGGGATCTGTTCATGAGGTTACGTGTAAATTTAATGCTTGATTTGTATGCCAGGCTAATAATATATAGGACCTTGTAAGGTCCCAGAACCCAGTTCACGGAAAATTGTGGAGCATAAATAGCAAATGGGCCAGGTTTGTGTGCTTTAAACATTCAAGCTTCCCTTGCTTTCTGTAGTCTCTAAGTTATTTCTATATTAATCTAACTGATCCCTTCACTCCATTAACGTATGCATTTATGCATAATGCAGATTAATTTACCATGCTTCTCTATGCCGTATACAGTTATACGTTATATATGCTGATATTTTGTTATGTATATACTGCATTAGTTTTGATTAGAGTTGTCAAAATTGGCCTCCAGGCTAAAAAAAATTAGGCTAATTTGACCCGGCCTAACGGGCCAGGTCGGGCCTACAAATTCTTGGCCCGACTTTTTTTTTTTTTTTTTTTTTAAATTTTTTCCTTTTAAAATTAGGCTAATTTAAACAAACAAAAAAATTGGTCAATTTGGCCTGGCCAAAAAATATTTGGCCTACAATAGATTCGGGTCAGGCCGGGCCAGCCCGTTTCAACAACTTGGCCTGACGGACTAGGCCTGCCCGGCCTATTTGACACCTCTAGTTTTGATCAACGCTTCATTTTATACTATTCTTGCAATTTCCACTATTGCATTTCATTTTGTTTTGTTGAGAATATCATTAACAGTAGTAGTTGTTGATGCAGCTTGAACCAGCTTGGAAATATGTCTTCCACAGAAGCCATGCACCTTTTTGTTAAAATATTGGAGGTCATGCTAATAATTTTATTTCACATTTCTTGCATATGTAGCTTTTAGCAACATTTAGTTACTTACATTTTTTTAAATGCTACCAGTAAGACCATTGTGTAACATTTATAAAATTAAATGTTACTACTAAAATGTGATAGTATTACATTTTATTTTTGTTAAAATTTAAAATGTTGCCAAACGCACATATATACGTTTTCGAAGGATATAATTAACCAGGTCGCTTACCTTCTTAAAAAGATTTAATAATTAATAATTAATAATTATAAATAAATCCTTTCCTCTCCCGTTTCACAACCTCATCCCTTAAAATGTTGCCAAACTCTATTATGTTCCTTACCCTATCCTTTCTCGATGATCCTTCTTCTATTTTAGGAATTGCCTCTCGCTACGTTGTTCGTGCATGTTAGGGTTTCAGCTATCACAATTTGTTGATTCTAGTTTTGGATCTGGTAACGTTTCTATTTTTTTTTATATCAAAATTTGTTTCTCTTTTTCATTAGACTTAGATTAATTTAATATGATTCTGCCCTAAATGTTGTGGTTCATCCATGATCGCTGAAATAGGAGAAAGAGTGAAAGATTCATCGTATTTCCTGGAGTGGTGAGTATTTGGTTTGAAATCTAAAATTTGAATCAGATGCTATTGATATAATCGATATTCTGTTTTGTTTTGAGTATCGCTTTATTTTCTGGTTATTGTTTTGATATATAGCCTCGTAAACGGATAATTATAGCCTTTAGTTGTGAGATCCTATTTAGTTGTGAAATTTGGATCACCGATTTTAAATTTGTAATCTGAATCACTATTTGAGATGTTGAAATTGGGGATAAATAAGGTTATACATGAGTTATAATAAGAAGCTTCGTTTCATAACTTTATGGCCTTGTATTTTTTATTTTATTTTATTTGAACAGAGCTTAGAAGTTTCATTTCAAGACTGGAGTCCTCTTGTTTGTGGAAGGCTTGTATCTGGTAATCATTAGTTATACTTTTTTCAGAATAGCTATATTTTTCCTCTGGCATGTCTTTATATTTAGTTATCATAGATATATGAAGTTTGACAATGAACTTCATTTTTGAAGGGGAATGTGATAATAATTCTATTAAGTTCTCTCTATTAATTCTGTTAATTGTGATCTGAAATCACAGATCAGGCTAGGAAACGTGCTAAAGTTGCAAGGTAATGTGCAGTGGATGCTAAATATTTATTAGTTGAAGTTCAACCCAAAACCAGTATGATATACTTGTTTTCTAGGTTGCAGGTAGGGGTGGCACGGATTGGATTTTTAAAAATCTAATCCATATGCACTTTATATCCAATTAAGTGAATTGGATTTAAATCCATATTAATTTTAATTGGATAAAAGTGGCTTGGAATTTTTTAAAACCAGTTTAAATTGGTTTTAAAACTGGTTTGATTTTAAAATCACTTTCAAATCATAAACCAGTTTTTAAATCGACTGGGTTTTAAAAATCAATTTTAAACCATAAATCATTTCAAAAATCAATTTTAAGTATCGTGCATTTTGGATTAAAATTATAACATCTTTAATTTCAATATACTAATTATATTTAATTAATAATTAAAAATATATTAAATATATTTATCCCCTATATATTTTTTGGTCCTAGGTTAAAGACCACGGATGTCCCCCAACCCGTGGCTGCGCTGGTCCAAGAGAATTTTGCACATGAAGGGAATCGAGTACGGGTTCTCCCGCTAAATAGATCGTTCCCCCTCATGTGCAGTGAGTCTTACATCACTGCGCCAACCCTTTGGGTTATTTATCCCCTATATATATAAACATATAAGATTATCTATTTTCTTAGGTCTTTACTCTTCCTTACATTCACTTTTATTTGAATACTCTCACATCATGAAGTGGTGAACTTCACTTTTAACATGTATCTAGTATATCATCTTAATATGCTTTTAATATCAACCAAACGGCTTATCAAGTGGTAACCGAATATCAAAAATCAATTTCAAATGTGTGTGTGTGTGTTTAATATTTGAGATATGATTTTATATTTTTAATATCAATTGAATGGTTTAACTTAATTTCTTATCTCTTCCAAATTATCATTTTCAAGATCTTTAATTCTAACTTTAATTTGAATGTTTTTTAAAATAAATTATCAATAATAATAATAATAATATATCAAAATATAAATTGTTTATCATAAATCTAAAATATAATTTATATGTTAAAAAATATTTATTTATTACATATTTTAATTGTAATATAATCTATATATTATAAATTGTAAATTTTAAGTTGTATAAAATAAATATTTATCTTGTGCAATTCACAAGCTAAAATACTAGTTAATATTATTTATCAAATAATTATTATCAGTATTATCAGAACTGGGCCAGTCATTGATCCGGTCAATGGGTTAGTGGTTGAACCTGTGGGTCACTAATTGAACCGCATGAACCGGTATATACTGAACATTTTTATAAAGTTATATAATAGATATTAATATTATATACAATAAAAAATATAATAGATATCTTATATAAATAACTTTTTTAGTATGCATATTAAATTGATATCATGATTCAGTGGCTAAAAATATTTTAGCTAAACAACACGGCCCTGGTTCAAATCCTAGTAACTTTTAAATTTATTAAATTAAATTTTTCATTGTACACATCCTCAAGGTTTTATTGTGCTTTTTCAAAATGTCTCCCTATTTTGCCTTTTGATATCTATGTGTTTTTTGCCCACTCATTATAAAGAAATAGGCTTCAAATTTAATATTTTTTGTTTTTCTATAATCCGCATGTGTTACAAACATGTGAAATTGTTTAGCTTGAGTTCATGTTTATATTCACCTGTGAAAGGTTATAAAATATGTTTATAGTTGTTTGAAGAGTTTAAGATGAGAGCATAGTTTTTGGTCTAAAGTATTACCCTTATTTTCTCTAAATTTTTAGTAGGTTCTAGTATAAAGTGATTTTTAGTTCTAGTAATAATGAAATCTAAGAAATAGTGCATTTTATGATTGGTGCAGATACATTCTGATGGTAGAGCCCTGGCCACATATTTCTAAATCCTTTGCCTAATTTGGCTTTTGGAACCTAGCCCGCAACATTTCCATTTTCTATATAAAATCAATTCAAAATGAAAAATATATTAGGAAATTCTATCCTAAGGAAGAGGGTCCTATTACTGATATTGGTCCAATTGACAGTTCTCCTATAATCACTCAGAAGGTGAAGTCTCAATTACTAGCTTGCATATGATGTTTGATTGGTTTTCAAAACTTCATATTTGGAGATCAGCTTGCTAGGTCTCTAGTGTGTGTTGAATTGTTACTTTCTTTAAAATATTTATTTATTACTGTGCAGTTAGCTGGATTCCAACTCAGGCTCACTAAGCTTGCTTTGTTGAGTGGACTTCTCACATCTTCACATGTTAGATTATATTGCATATTAGTGATTTTCTATGATGCCTCTTTTGAAGTTGTTGCTTACCTTGAAATTCATGCCAATGTTGCATTGACTCATTACAGGTTTTTGGAGCTATTCTGCAGGCTGTGCAGCATTCTCCTCAATATCTTGGATCCTATAATTTACATGGACTAGTTTGTGAGGCTCGAAATAATTATTAGTTTGTTGCTACTAAAAATTCAAAGAGAGTGTACTTGATACCATAGTTTATAGTACCTTTAATATATTTCACAATATGTTTGGCAGCTTGAAGATGCACTTCACTGGCACAATGCATAAATCTTGAAAGAATGCTTACTGCAAACATAATATCGGGTCTGGTTGCAGTAAGGTACATTAGGCAACCAATTAGGCTTCTATAGTGGTGCTCATCAACCATATCAGCTCCATCATCATCTTTGTTGAATTTTTCCTTCTGATTCATTGGAGTGGTAGTACTTTTGCAATTCTCCATGCAAAACTTTTTTAGTATCTCCTTTGCATACTTCTTTTGGCATATAAAGACTCCATCATGATCTTGTTTTACTTCCATTCCCAGAAAAAAGGACATCAAACCAAGATCTGTTATCCCAAACACTTGGAGCATTCAACTTTGAACTCCATTATTAGTTTCTCATCAATGTCGTTCATAAGGAGGTCATCAACATAGATAAAAACTATGATTAAATCATCACCTGCCAGTTTCACATATAATGTAGCTTCACTTGGACTTTTAACAAATCCAAGGGTTTGAAGATAATCATCGATTTTGCTATTCCAGGCCCTTGGAGCTTGTTTAAGACCATACAAGGCCTTCTTTAGGTTATAGACCTCTCTTCTTGTCCCTTGACCTAAAATCCCTCTGGCTGCTCCACAAGTATCTCCTCCTGCAAATAACCATTTAAGAATGTAGATTTTACATCTAAATGGTAAACTTTTCATCCTATGTGCGCAGTCAAAGCAAGTAACATCCTGTTTGTATCAAGGCATGAAACTGGAGCAATTGTTTATGAAAAATCTACCCTAAACGCTTGAGCATATCCTTTCACTACAAATCTGGCCTTGTATTTATTTATAGAACCATTTGCATTAAGTTTGGTTCTATAATTTGACTCCTATGGGTTGCTTGTGTTGTGGTCTGTCCACCAACTCCTAAGTGTCATTTTTTTCAATCATCCTTAAGTCTTCCTCCATAGCTTTAATCCACTTGTCATCCTTCATAGCTTCTTTGAATTCTGTAGGTTCTAGGACAACAACATTGCTTCTTTCATAAATTCCAGCTAAGGACCTCATACCTTTTATTGGAACATCATTAATATCATCATCATGTTGTGGAATTTCCATTAGATCCTTCTTTATTGATTCCTCCCAGCTCCATTGTTTATCCTCCATGAATTTGACATCTTTGCTTATAAGAATTCTTCCATTTTGTGGTTGGAAAATTCTATAAGCTTCGGAAGTGAGTGTTGCTATATCCAATGAAAACTCCAAGTTTTGCCTTATCAATTTTGTGGTGGCAACTTTGATTGAAGCAGATTCACATCTAGAAGGATTGAAGCCTAAATTGGTCAACTACTAAATTCAACTTGAGGAATAAAGATGATGGACTGATTTGCATGACAAGGCCCGTGAAGATATAACATCTAGTTTTATTATCTATTAAATAAAGTTGTAATAAGATGTTTGGGCTGCACTACTTTGTTTTAGAACATAGGCCCAAAACATTTGGTTGTTTTTCTTTATTTTATTTTATGTTTTGTGGGCTGCATTAAAATAAAATTTGAATAGGAGTTCCACTTGGAGAGAACTGACTCGCATGGGTTCTTCAGCAAGTCAACCTTTGATTTTATCAAAGGCCTTTTAACCCTCGTGGTGATCACTTCCTGTGGCTTATCAATTTTTTGGAATTGTGGCGCCTCCCGTCTTGTCTCCTTAACCCTTGAAGTGTGTCTTAGAAGCTCTTAGGCGAGAGCCTTTTTCTCCATTTTTTCTTTTATAAACATATTTGATGTTTTTCTCTATTTTTCTTTCTCTCTTCCACTCTTTTTCTTTTCCCCCTTGTTTTCTTTTATCTCTATTTTTTTTATTGACCTTCACCACTTCTCTTGTAGTCAAAGGTGCAAGATTAGTCTTGTGTTCTTAGAGAACTTATTGGTGTAGTCATCATGCATAACTTTCCTATCATACTACCAAGGTCTCCCAAGAAGCAAATGACAAGCCTCCATGGGCACCACATCACATAAAATTGTAGCATCATACTTCTCCATGGAGAATTCCACTTCCACTTGCTTACTTACAGTCATTTCACCATCCTCACTAAGGTGCCATTGAAGCTTGTATGGTTGTGGGTGAGGTTTAGTCTCCAATCCCAATTTAGACACCATTCTAGCACTTGCAACATTGGTACAACTTCCCCCATCAATAATTAAAGAACATACCTTCCCTTGGATAAGGCATCTAGTATGGAAAATGTTCCCCCTTTGGCCCTCATCCATATCTCTTGCATGGCTACCCAACATCCTTCTTACCAAAAACAAATCTCCTTATGAAAATATTTCCTCATTATACTACTCTTCCTCATTAGATGGGGTATAATTTGAAGAAGATTCACTAGTAATCTCCCCATCCTCCTTAAGTTACACAATCTTCTAAGTTGAACATTGTGAAGCTATGTGACCTCTCCCCAAACACTTGAAGCATTTTATCTCACTACTCCTTGTCTTTTTAGGGACCTCATTGAACTTAATTTGAGTCTTTTGAGGTGCGACAATGGAATTGCTTGAAGAAGTACCTCTCTCCTTCTTATTTCTTTCCTTCCAACTTGGAGAATTAAAGTTAGAAGAGCACCTTCTCATGGCACCTTTTCTCTTGAGTTGTTGTTCTACTTAGTAGCTTGATGCACTAAGTCCTCCAACTCCACAACATTCCTTATATCACTATTTAGCCTATGTAAGAAATGTGCCATAATAGGCTCCCTATCTTCACTAATATTGGCTCTAATCAAGGACACCTCCATCTCTTTATAATACTCATGTACACTCTTGTGACCTTGTGTGAGCCGTCGAAGCCTATTGTGAAGGTCCCTATGATAATGAAAAGGAACAAATCTTCTTCTCATTAACCTTTTCATCCCCTCCTAACTATTCACCAAGGTTCTCCATATCTCGCCCTTTCCTTTTATACTTTGTCCTACCAAATGAGAGCATAATCAATGAATCCCATGGCCGCCACCTTCACCTTCTTATCTTCTATATAGTTGTGATATGCAAATAATTGCTCAATCTTTTGTATAGTTGGTTTAGATTCACATCACAAAATTGAGGGAGTGAAGCTTAACATACCACCTTAAATTTTGTGAAGCTTAAGGTGGTATGTTAAGCTTCACTCCTTCAATTTCGTGATGTGAATCTGAACCAATTGGATATGATCCGAAGGCCTATTTGGAGTGGGAGATGAGGATTGAGCAATTATTTGCATGCCACAACTATACAGAAGATAAGAAGATGAAGGTGGCAGCCATGGGGTTCATTGATTACGCTCTCATTTGGTGGGACCAAGTACAAAAGGAGAGGGCGAGATATGGAGAACCCTTGGTGAATAGTTGGGAGGAGATGAAAACGATAATGAGAAGAAGATTTGTTCCTTTTCATTATCATAGAGACCTTCACAATAAGCTTCAACGACTCACACAAGGTCACAAGAGTGTACATGAGTATTATAAAGAGATGGAGGTGTCCTTGATTAGAGCCAATATCAGTGAAGATAAGGAGTCTATTATGGCACGTTTCTTACATGGGCTGGATAGTGATATAAGGGATGTTGTGGAGTTACAAAATTATATGCATGGAGTTGGAGGACTTAGTGCATCAAGTTGCTAAGGTAGAACAACTCCTCAAGAGAAAGGGTGCCAAGAGAAGGAGCTCTTCTAACTTTAATTCTCCAAGTTGGAAGGAAAGAAATAAGAAGGAGGGAGGTACTTCTTCAAGCAATTCCATTGCCGCACCTCAAATTAAGTCTAATGAGGCCCCAAAAAAAATAAGGAGTAGTGAGATAAAAAGCTTTAAGTGTTTGGGGAGAGGTCACACAGCTTCGCAATGTCCAACTAAGAAGACTATGTTACTTAAGGAGGATGGTGAGATTACTAGTGAATATTCTTCAAATCAAACTATAAGTAAGCAAGTGGAATTCTCCATAGGAAAGTATAATGATACAGTTTTATGTGATGTGGTGCCCATAGAGGCTTGTCATTTGCTTCTTAGGAGACCTTGTCAGTATGATAGTAGAGTTATGCATGATGACTACATCAATAAGTTATCTTTTGTACATAAAGAACGCAAGACTACTCTTGCACCTTTGACTCCAAGAGAAGTTGGTGAGGATCAATAAAAAATGAGAGATAAAAGAAAACAAGAGAGAAAAGAAAAAGAGAGTGAAAAGAAAAGGGAGAAGAGAGAGAAAAGAAAAAGAATGGAAGAGAGCAAGAAAAAGAAAGAAAAAATCAAATCTGTTTATAAAAGAAAAAGAGATGAAAAAGGCTATTTCATAAACTGATTTGATGCGTTAAGGCTATTGTGGCACCACAAGGGTTAAGGCCCTTGATAGGATCAAAGGTTGGCTCCATGAAGAACCTAAGAGAGTCACTTCTCTCCAAGTGGAAAAATTCCAAAATTCAATATCCATGTTCTATTTAATAAAATGTGACTTTACATATATATAGGAGGTATTGGTTCCTGCACAAAAAGGCATACCAAGAGGCCTATACACAAATGTAACTCTTATTCAAATATTATTTTAATGCAGCCCACAAAACATAAAATAAAATAAAGAAAAATAATCAAATGTTTTGGGCCTATATTCTAAAACAAATTAGTGCAGCCCAAACATCTTATTACAATTTTATTTAATAGATAATCAAACTAGATGCTATATCTTCGTTGGCATTGTCATGCAAATCTGTCCATCATCATTATTCCTCAAGTTGAATTCAATATTTGACCAATTTGGGCTTCAATCCTTCTAGATGTGAATTTGCTTCAATCAAAGTTGTCACCATTTGGTTAAGGCTTCTTTTGCTTTCTTAGCACGTGCCCTTGTCATTGGTCCACCAAGTCCTTGTAGTGGTTCAATGTCTTTATTCTTTGGTTGATCATTATCACAAGAGATAATTAAATTTAATTTCATGAAAAAAAATTTATATGTGTGATTTATTTTATTTTCTCTTAATTGGGAAAGACCCTATAGACTCTACGCACTTACATATACTAGAATTTAAAGCAAATAACTATATCTCCTTTCTTTTTCTTCCATACGAAGATTTAGGTTTAGGAGATTAGAAAAAAAAAATGTAGTGCCAATTGCTTTAAGTGTTACTAGTAGTTGTTGAAAAGTCAAAGAAAGTTGGCTATAGCATTCATGATCC
This sequence comes from Pueraria montana var. lobata, assembly GCA_026413185.1. NCBI lineage: Eukaryota > Viridiplantae > Streptophyta > Magnoliopsida > Fabales > Fabaceae > Pueraria > Pueraria montana. Next base: position 46,838,828 of record CM048650.1, on the reverse strand, counting down.
GTTTGGAAAAACAACTTAATTAAGATCTTATTCAATAAGTTCTTATTATGTGAGAGTTTATGTTATAAGTGCTTAAAATTGAATAAGTTATTTGCATTTGGATATACATGTTAAAAAGTGCTTACACAATTTTATAACATTTGGATATACATTAAAAAATGTTTTTTTTTATTTTACAAATTAAAAAAAATTAAGAATCAAAATATGATTAAAAATAAAATAAAATTTTAAAAGTAACTATTTTTTTAAAAAAATTATATACCACAAAAAATATTAAAAATAAAAAATCGTTGATTACCATTTATCTATTTTTTGTTCATAAAAAAAATAAGAATCATAAATATAAAAAAATTAAAAATAATCATAAAATTGAGAATGGTGTGGGTTATGAGAAAAGAGATTGATGAAAGTTTAAGTTTCCAATAAATAAAAGAATGATTTTTGAGTCATGAAATTTTTGGGGACAAAAATGAAAATTGAAGCGGAAAAAATAAAATTGGTACGCTCACTCACACATAAAGAATGAAAAAACAAAAAGGTAATCAATATGTTACGTGGCACGAAAGAAATGAAAAATAAAAATAAAAAATTGGAATGCTCTGTTGGGTTTAACAGGATTCGAACGCTGGCATACATAAAGTACCGCTTAAGCATTGCTAATAAGCTACCTGGAACAACATATTACTTTTAAACTCAAAAGATCTTATGAGTAATCTATAAGATATTTTTATAAACACATCCAAACACTCACATAAGTCCTTATAACATAAGATAAGTCAATATAAGTTGTTGATAAGCTCTTTCAAACATGCTCTTAGAACTCCTTTTCTTGTTGCATACACGGTAAGTGTGGAGTGTACTACCAAATACATTCCTTCAATTTCTTTTAAGCAAAACAACCATTACACATTGCTATTTAATGGTGAGGTTTAACTTTCTTCACTCTCTCATTCTCTTTGCTTGGTACGTGAATTGTTAGGAGGGTAGGACAAAACAATTTAATGCTTTCCAACTACATATTAGTCATGTACACATATAGAAATAATTTTAAAAGAATGGTTTGTTTCTTTGCATGTACATCTTACGATTTGTTTTTCAACTGTATTAAAGAAATGTAATAATTTTTTTTTACTTTACTCTCCCTATAGCTTCCTCCTACTTACACCTATTGTGGGATATATTGTCAATGTGTTCACACTTTGCTTTTCTATTGTAAGCCTTCCTTGTAGGTACATGATGGTTTCCAATTCAAAGACACATCCTTGAAATTTAGTTGATCAAGTAATGCATGGTCTGACTTGAGAACCAAGCCTCACGTTCTCTCCACTTAGTAAATTGGCAATACAAATTAAAAAAAAAAAAAGTTTGCTATTCTAAATAAGCCTCAAATTGATAAAAGTCCTTGTTCTTGATTGGTCCCTGTAAGCAACTAGCCGAACATGTGCTCTAAATCGGAATGCATATTCCCTTTTTATTTTATTTGGTTTTATGAAATTAATAAATAAAACAATAACTTTTTATTTTTATCATTTTGAATCCCAAATATTTTATAAATTTGCTTAAGAATTGTGAAGAGTGGTTTACGGGGTTTTAAAAAGGCTTATAGACTACCCCTCATTTCTTTGTAACCGTGACATTACCAATCCCCCTCTTTCTCATGTTCATTTTTCCCATCCTTTCCAAAGTGCTAGGTGTTCTTCAAACCTTAGGTTCAAATGTTAGTTCTATCTTCTCCTTCACTTGGTTGGTGTTAGCCTTTTGGTGAGTTGCCCTCACTTTCTTTTCTTTCTATATGGCAGCTGAACCTTTTCCCCTCTCTAACGAATTTTTCTTCTTGCTTCTACTCTTGGTGTTAATTATTTCTTTAGTTAGTTCATAGTATTGATTTAAAAGTTTTGTTCAAGAGACTAAGATTCTTTCATTCTTCCCTCCTTCAAGCTCTCATTTTTTTAGCGTCTCTTAAGGTAAGGGAGCTTACTCTTTGCTTGTTTCCTTTCCATTCATTGCTTAGTGTTATTATGAAAATATTGAGTTACTGTTTAGTGGTAGAAAATATGGTTTCTAATATGATTTTAAAAAGAAAAATAATTACTTGAGTTGGTAAGATCATTATGCGCTTAGATAAAATTTTAGCATGATACTTAGACCTTATATATGCTACCCGAGAATAGAAGCCATAAGTAAGTCAATACATGTTTACTGTTTTGACATGATAAAGTAGAAAAAAATGTTACACCTAATATCCTTAACATGAATATTATGGTTATTCTATTGTAAAGTTATAAAATACCTATAATACTCAAGTTTTAAATCGTGAATCATTGAAGTTTTTTTTATATATATATCACTGCATGAGAGTGGAACCGTGAGCCATATAGGGACTGTTTTAAGTCCTGCTGTATGGACTGAAATCAGATACAAAAGTTATAAAGAATAAAGACTTAACTTTATTTAGTTAGATGAAGAATCAGAGAATTTAAACTAAGAACTTAAGTTTAGATGTTAAGATAATTATTTTAAAATAGCAATTCATATTGTTTAAAGTTTCAAACGGTTCTCTTTCTAATAGCTTTTATCCGGTGATTACATAAGGAAAATAAAGGAACTTTGTAAGTCAGAATGGGTCCCAATAAAATCTAGAGAAAGTGACGTGATAGACAAAGATATAAATTTGTATTTTAAATATTCCAGAAAAGTTTACAATAGGTGTAATAATAATAATAATAATAATAATAATAATAATAATAATAATAACAAATCATTGAAAATTGTATGATCTTTAATAAACTTCAGTAGCTATAAAATATATTAGTTAAAGATGTTTAATATAAAATTATTTAGTAAAAAATGAATAAAAAAAAATAATTATCATTACTAAGTTTCCTATTATTGGAAATATTAATATTTATTTAATAAACTCTTTAGCATATTTAAGCATTTGAAATTTTATATTCTTAAGTGATGTAGGTAATCATAATAATTTTAAGATTTAATACCCTTGATGAATAGGATAATAATTAATAATTTTCTTAGAGAAAATATAATGACATATGTTATTCGACAAATTTAGTAATATCAAAAGCGTGAGGAAAATTGTTGTTGGAAAATCCTAAGGGATTTTTGTTATATAAGACCTTTAGTATAAGGTGATATTTTTGCTTAGTACCTCGTGGAAGGGCTTGACCTATGAGAGGTGGCGGACATGCTTTTGATATGTCTAATCCACGTAAAGGAAAATCTAAGCGGTGATGTTAAAAATTGTTGAATGTTGTGGAGTGACATGCATGAGTCGTTGAGGAACGCTGAATAAGCGTTGGGAAGGCTAATAGAGGTACCATTGGTATCCTTGAGGATATATGAAATCGCGAATCCGCATGAGGTTGGGGTCGTTGCAAACCCCATGTTGTGGTGGTTACCACCCACACATGTATATCCTGACGAAGCCACAGTTGCTCCAAGATCAAATCTAGTGTCGCCCCAATGGTTTTTTTTGGCACGTGTCGTTCTTTTTGTGGATCCACGTGGTCCGGTGTTATTGTTGTTGTTGTACCATGCTTAAGGGACACATCAGACTGATCGCTCAACCTTTTGGTGATCTCCATGGAGTCGAGTATGCATTTATGGCATGATTGTTATTGTAGACGTATCTACTTTATAATTTTGTCTATTGTCTTTATTGAATGTTAAGTTTTCGTATCTTGGATGTATGAATCGTTAAGCATAGATTATTCTTAATTATGTAAGCTTACCCTTGCGTTGTTTATTTATGTGATTGATTGTGATGATCGCGACGATGTGTTCGTGGGAGTAGATGTCGGAGATGCACCGGTTCCTAGCGAGGCTTTACATTAGATTTCTGAATACCTTCGTAGGATGTAGTGGAAGCATGGAGAACTTCATCCCAATACCGATGCTACTATCAGATTCGATAAGCAGTGGATAGGACGTCTTCAGTTGGATCTCAGTCTTATTTTTCATTTTTGTTATCATTAGAAGTAGTAGATGTGTAGTGGCCAACTAGGGAATGAGTTAATGTATTAGATTTTGCCTCCCCGTCTGATGTACTACTTATAGGTCATCTCATACTAGTATGGTATGCCATCTTTTGAGATACATTGATGTGTTTGTTATATGGGTTATAGTGCCATAAAGCATAATACTTATGTTTTCTGCTGGTTATGTTATCTATGCATGTGATTCAGTATAAGTTCTTTTACTTTAAATCTTTAATTTGCAAATTTTTCTTGTTGAAAACTAGTTTTGAAATCATAAAAAATTTACACGTATTTTTATATACAAATTTATTAAGGGTTTTAATTAAAATAAAAGAAATTTTGCTATTCCGTTGAAAAGTGTCATGTAGCGACAACAGGTCCTAACACATTCCAAAGGGACAATTTTCCCGAATTTGTGTTGAAATTGATTTATCAAAAAGATTGGTGCCTAATATAATTGTTAGGGGCGTGAAGTTGAACCTTGAATATGAAGGATTACATTCCGTGCATTTTAGATGTAGAAAGTGTGGCCATAAGAAGGATGAACACGTGGAGTTTGGGTTGCATGATAATGTCTTAGTGCATGAGTCCAGCACAAGGTTTGATTCTGCCATTGGTGCTAAGGATTCGAAGCTTGGGGAAAACAATAGGGCTGACGTGGTCTCAGCAGCGGTGAAGGATGCCAATTTAGGTAAATTATAGACCCAATACAAAGGTCAAGGCCCAAATCTTATTTAGAACACTTTTGGGGCAATTACTTAAGGCACCTCCTTTTTTTTCTCGGTGCACCCCATAGTTTTAAATATTCCCATAATACCCTTATTTATTATATGTTTTACTATGTGACTTCTTTATCTTGTTGTCTCTCCTTCGCACCCCATTCTTCTTCACTACGACTCCAAGTACGGTGTCGTGGTTCCTCCACATTCTCCTTCTCTTTTTGTCACTCTATCGCCTTCATGGTTGATGTGTTTACTTCCATGAAGCTTCCATTTAAGGTGAAGAAGGTGTCATAGGTTCTTCTGTTGTCCTCCTTCGTCCTCTTTCCTCCGTAGAAAGCGAGGTTTCTATTTAAGTTCTTCATCTGGTAAAGTTTTTATTTTTATTTTATTTTTTATGGTATATGGATCAAGCAATTTGTAATTCATTTAACAATGTTATGAAATGATGGGTCCGTAATAGAATACACATTACATAATGCTCAATCCGTAATTATACATTACAGATTGCTCAATCTGTAATTGTATTATAATAATTATGGATTGCTTAATCCGTAATTATTGTAATACAATTACGAATTGAGCAATCCGTAATGTAAATTCTCTTACGGATTTCTCAATCCGTAATATAGTTAGGAATTTTCAAAAAAAAATTCCATTTGCTATGATTAACCTGTTTAACTTCAATGAGTTGAAATTGTATTTTTCAATGCATGTTTAGTTAATGGTAATTAAATTATTGTTTGTAACAATGCGGGCAAGTTGTTGGATGAATTTTTGTGTTTATTTAGTTGACTGTTATTTTTTTGAAATATTAGATTTTATGGAGGACCATTATATGAGCAAGATGTTGGATGAGGTGGACATGGATGTTGATTAGACACTGGATGAAGATATAATGATGCAATATGGACTAGACATTAAAAAAGATGATGATTGTACTGATGTATTCACAAATAAGGTAATTGTTTTGCTTAATTATTTAGTGAAATAATTGGAAAGGTGAATAGGCATATTGATGTTGTATGTTTTAATATGCGGGTGTTTCCCACTCGTGATGAGTTACTGAAATGGGCTCGAGCGGTTGCATTTAAGATGGGTTTTGTCATTGTGATTTTGAGGTTAGACACATCAAATGGGATACCAGGAAGGAAGACATTTATTTTGTTGGGTTGTGAGATGGGTGGAAAGTATAGGCGAAAGAAAAAAGATGTAGTGGGCACGGTGACTAGGACTAGAAAGTGTGATTGTCCCTTTAGATTGAGAGGAACACCACTTAAGAATGGTGAAGGATGGGCATTGAAGTTATTGTGTGGGTCTCATAATCATGATTTAGCTGAGACATTGGTTGGCCATCCATATGCTGGTCATCTAACATCTAAGGAGAAGACAATGCTCGTTGATATGATTAAAGAGTATGGTCAATCCAAGAAATATTCTCCTCACATTGAAAGATAACAATGAAAATAATGTGACTACAATAAAAAAAGTATATAATGCAAGGAGTGCATATCGGAATGGTGAAAGAGGCCCAAGGACACAAATGCAACATTTGATGAAGCTACTCGAGCGTGATATGTATATTCATTGGCATAGAATCCATGATACATCGAAAGTTGTTTGTGATATTTTCTGGACACATCCTGATGCAGTGAAGTTGGTGAATGCATTTAACATAGTTTTTATGATGGATAGTACATACAAAACAAACAGATATAGACTACCATTACTTGAGATTGTTGGTGTGACACCTACTGGGTTGACTTTTTCTGCAGCTTTTGTGTATTTAGAGGCTGAACGACAAGATAACTTTGTTTGGGCACTTGAGAGACTGAGAGGACTTTTTTTTAGACTTGATGGATTGCCTCAAGTGTTTGTGACTGACAGAGATATAGCCCTCATGAATGCAGTGAAAATTATCTTTCCTGAGTCTATTAATCTATTATGCCATTTTCACATTGACAAGAATGTGAAAGCGAAGTGCAAGACCTACGTGACTCCCAAATAGGCATGGGACCAAGTGATGGATGCACAGGGTAGTGTTATGGATTGTCCGACTAAATCTAAGTATGAAGACCGTGTCACAAAGTTTGAAGTTGTTTGTTCACCATGGACATTCTTTGTCGACTATGTGAAAAATACATGATTATTGCCTCACAAGGAAAGATTTGTAAAGGGATGGACAGATAAAGTTATGCACTTAGGGAATACAACAAGCAACAGGTATGTGAATTTGTTATACATATGTAATTTTCAAACAAATATGCAAGTATAAGATTCTAACGGAAACTTTATTTATTGTTAGAGTTGAGTCTGGGCATTGGAGCTTAAAAAGGTTGCTTCAAACTAGCATAAGGGACTTGTGTAATTGTTGGGATGCCATGAACAATTTGATCACATTGCAACATACCGAAATAAAAGGCTCATTTGATAATAGCATTAATGTCATAGGTCATAGTTTCAATGTGACATTGTATAAGAGAGTGCGCGAATTTGTTTCAAGGTATGCGTTGAATCATATTGCAGATGAGTTTGATCGAGTCAGGTTTGTTGGTGTTGATAGTGCTCATTGTGGATGCATTGTAAGAACCACACATGGTCTCCCATGTGCTTGTGAACTAGCTAGGTATGTCGTGGGTAGCATACCACTGAATGTAGTTCATATTTTTTGGACCAAACTCAGCTTTAATGACATGGGCTCTAATGACGAATATGCAGAATTGTCTGTGCAGCAAGAAGTTGATGTCATGCTTAAACGTTTTAAAGAGGTTGACATTGGTAGGAAAGTGACTATAAAAAGCAAACTTCGCGAAATTGCATACCCTGAGATGACTTCAATGTGTCTGCCTATTGAGAAAGTCAAGACTAAGGGTTCACAAAAAGGGCGTGCAGAGCTAAATTGGAAAGGTCAACTAAGCGTGACCCTTCGTACTTTGAGCATGTGGATACATTACATTCTATGCATGACAACTCATCTAGTTTGAGGTCTTCCAAAAGATCATCTCAGCAAACAAGATGCTAGAGAAAGCCTCCCACGATCGATCAATTTAATGTAATTATGAACCCATATATATTGGATATTATTGATGTCAAAGCTGATGGACATTATGGCTACCGTGCAGTTGCGGGACTACTAGGTATTGGTGAAGACTCTTGGCCCTTAGTGCGTAATGATTTGCATAAAGAACTTGGGCAGTGGCATGATGAGTATGCCACTATATTTGGAGGTTATGAGCGTTTTGAGCAACTAAAGCGATCATTGCTTGTTGATGATCTTTCAATGGTAAAATAATATTACTTGCTTTTGTGAAATTTAACCTTTATGTCTTATAATTAGTTCCATTTGAAAAACTTGACTATGAACAAGCATCTGTGGAAAAATGGATGACTATACTAGACATGGGATATGTTATTGCTTCTAGGTATAATGTGATACTTGTTTTCTTATAACAAAAACAAAGCATCACATTCTTCCCTCTTAGAACTCAACCTCCCATAGACAACTCAGTTCATCGTATGATATGTTTAGGCCATGTAAATGGCAATCATTTTGTACAGGTATACCATTGGGTACAACCTCACATTATGTTATAACTATTGTTAAAAAAATACCCATGTTAACTTGCAGGTATTTATTATTATGCAGGTCTTTTTGCAAGATCGTTGTTCGATACCAAATGCTGATGTGTTGTGGTCTACATATTGCCATCCTATTGCCAAAGTATGGGTCTCTCCTTACATTGGACAAATGCAACAATTCGCACAATTAATTGGGGCGACACGTGATTATGTGAACAGTACAGAATATTGATTAGTTATTTGTACTTTATAAAGTTGTATTGCTTAAAAGACAATATACTTATCTGTGATTGTTACTAGATGACATATTTGATTACTTACTTGAGTTGCATGATACTTTTCTATGAAAATGTTAACATTTTTCTACAAAAAAATTAGCAGAACCTCCCCTAAAATATGGACATCCTACAACAGTGCATGTTACCTGTATCAATGAACATAAAACAGTACTAGCAATAGAACAAATGGCATACAAGCCTTTAAGTACCAACACATGGCATAAATGCCTTTAAGTACCAACAAATGTCTAAACATGTCATTTGGATCATAAACTAACAATGGCATAGAAGCCTTAAAGACCGACATCATTAAGTTCATACGATAGTCATGTCTTAAAACAACCGTTGTCCAATTTCAACAACTTAATACATTAAACGCAAATGAGTAATTCATTGTCTTCCTGCCTGACCTTGTTGGCCACCACGACCTCTCCTGTTATACACATTTCCTTCCTCGGTGACCCTTTGAGCTAACAATAATGCTGCATGTGTGGCATCCTAGGCATCAATGCCTTCAGTCACCATCCTTAAATTAATCATACACTGTAACTGTCCAGCTATCCTATAACATACAACCTATGAACATAGAAACATAACAAATAGATCACATATTATTGTCACAAGTAATTACCAATGTATGATAATAATAACTAAAATAAGTACTTACAACAGCAGTGGTATTTGCATGGTTACTAGATTCGGCCTCTTCTACCACATGCTTGGGCTCGTGTCTGTTGTCCGGTATCATTGGTGGGACTATGTGATGGAGACCCGCAGTAGGTGGGTCCACAATTGGGTGGGAGATCCTAAAGTACCACGCCATGTACCCTGGGGCACAATCTGAGGGATCCATTGCCTGCTCTCCCGGCCTGATCAAGTGATTTGCAAAATGCAACCACCTTTCATCATCTTCTTCTGCAGATGGATAAACAGTTGTCAAGACATTGGGGTGTCGAGGAATAGTCTGGGTATAACCATATTGGCGTAATACCCTCTTTGGAAAATGCAAGTGCATGTCAAAGGCCCATCTAATGAATCTAGAGAATAAAGATATCAACTCAAATGCACGAACTACACGATGCTCGTCATATGGCCTCCAACAAACTTTATCTGTGGTCAGCTCATCCAACTGTGAATTATAATGGCTTACTGATAACAACTTCCCAGGCACCCAACGACTGCATCATGATAATGACTCATTGTATTTCTTAGCTAGTATACTCAACCCGATAGTAGGGAAATGCTCATAGATCCATGCCTGTGTCAAAACAACGAAGCAAAAATTATGGTAAATACGTTTAGTTTATACACATGAAATATAACATAGGTACCATACTAGTCTGTAGAAGAGTAACATAACCGCCGACCTGCCTTGTCTTAGCAAAACTAGCATCACTCATATGCTCATACATATGAACCAGTGCAGCTGCACCTCATGCATAACCCCCGCACAACTGAAGGTCACGGAAAAGCGGTAAGAATCTCACGTTAACAGTGTCAAAACTCTTGTCAGCAAAGATGGTTGACCCCACTAGATGCAACAAGTATGCTCTAGCAGCCTGCGTCCATTGCATCAACAATAGCCTTAATACGAAGCAAATATTCAGCAACAGGTCGATTTCCCTTTTTAGAGTTGCGAAGTTCAGTTTGCAATTGTTGTGACTTAGCTTTGGTCTAAGAATGAAAATGTGTATGAATTTTGTCCCAAATTTGGAACGAATGTTTGCTACCTATGATGCGAGGTAAAAAAGAAGCAGAGAGAGATGATTGTAACCATGTCAATAGGAGCTGATCTTGAAATTCCCAAACTCGATATGCAGGATTCTTGATTCTGAGATCTCGATCAGACACAGAGAGATATTGAAGTAGAATTTCTGGATTCACAACAAATCGGTGAAGACGATGAGCTTGAATCACCGGATCGACTTGTTGTTTCCAAACAAGAAAGTTCTTGTCAGAAAGTTTCTCCGAAATCGTGACTCCATAAAATGCTGGAGTAGGAGTAGCGGAAGCAAAAGAAGAACCAAACGCCGCCGTAGAAGTGTTATCAACCAGCGTTGGAGTAGGAATAGGACCAGTGCCACCGCCGTTTGGCGGAAAAGTGGACACAGGTTCAGGACGAAAAGGACCGGAAGCCATAGAAGGAGCTTCTCAAGCTCTGAATACCATATTAGAATTTGTGATTTGAGAGAAAAATAGAAAGTAGAACTAAAGATTATTATTACTCACCATGGTTCTCAGAACCGGACTGGACCGGCCGGTTCAACCGGGAACCGGTTGCTTGTCCGGTCCGTTTGCTCCTTAAAACCGGCCTGCAGTTGAACCGGTCAAGAACCAGTCAAACCGGTATAAAATCGGCCAAAACCGGTCAAGAACCGGTGCTAAAAACCGGTTTGAACCGGTAGTTTTTTAAAAACTTTTATTTTTTTTATTTTCTTTGAAAATTTTAAATTTAATATAAAATAATTTAAAGATAAATAAAAACACATTTTTAATAAATATTTTAAATAGATACAAATTATTTTTATCAATTATTATTAAATTTTTTCTTGTAAAACATATAATTTGCTAATTTATATTTATTTAAAAAAAATTTATATCTTGATTTTTGATAATTTTATATTTTATTAATTTGTCATTTTTTTTGCTATTGTTAATGAAACATTATTGTATTTTATTAAAATTTGAACTTAAGTATTATGGTATATTTGATTAGACTTTTATATATATATTGAATGTTAAAAACGTGTAAAATGGTTTTTTAGGCTTTAATTTAGTTTTTAATGTTTTAAAGTTATGTGATATTATATTTACTTAATATTATTATATAAATTATTTAATTATTATTATTTTATTAATACTGGTTCGACCACGGTTCAACCACGGTTGAACCATTGAACTTTAAACCAGTACCTTCACCGATTCAATGACCGGTCCGGTTTTAAAAACATTGTTACTCACTGAGAAAGAAGAGAGTACATAGACACAACTCTAAGAAGAGTCTAGAGGAAGCTAACTACAGTGCTGACTCGGCACACTTAACAGAATTGTAACTAACTCAGTTAGTTACAGATAAAAGATCCCCTGTAATAAGGTCTACAGTAAGCTACACTTCGAATATTTACATATTCTATTATATACTCTAATAAGGTCCTTCATTTGCAAAGCAAGCCTTTTGTAGGAAGTGACAACTGTTGATCCATCTAAGTTTTTGGCTCAAGTGTGTGTTTTTTGATAAATTAAATTTGATTACCTTTTGTTTTTATTGTAATTCTTTTTTTTTTTTTTATACAATGAAACTGTGGAGGTTTGAATCTATTATTTCCTATAAACTATTTAAGTCCCTAACCACCAGTTTACTTTTGTGGCTTGATTGGTTTTATTTGAAGTAGTCTTTAAAATGTTCTCCATGTAAATATCCATGATATATGTCTTCCTTTTGCAGTCATGCATTAAGGTTGCATTGAATTTTGTCTCTCCTGAAAATGTTGGGGAGTGCTTTCGTTTGACACAGGAGTTTCGCACACTTCCAATAAACCACAGGTCTACTGAGGACAAATTGGAGGTATGCCAAACATTTATCATTTATTTGATTCTGCCATTTATTTGCTTCTCCATTGTTTTGAGATGTAGCATCTACGTGTTTTAGTCTTTGATGGGCTAAGTTTAGTATTAGGCAGTTGTTTTATATATTTATGGTCACATGGTCTTTGGGGCAGTAGCTTGCTGGATGCTTTGAATACGGCCTGATATTTTTGTAGTAACTCTTCCAACCCTTCCACATGTGGCTACACCTCTTGTTGTATCAAAGTCATCATCCCCAACACCATGTAACAGGCCTCAGCGTCCCTCTTCAACTCTTTCATTAATGCCTTCAATGATAGCATCCATTTTCAACTCTCTCACTGATGCCTTCAATGATGATCCATTCCTGACAGAGAAGGATCTCCCCTAATCTCCACCTTTGCTCCACTTACACTCACTTTAATCACCAGCTCTTCAAAATTAGCCTGCACTTCCCTGAGACTCTGTAACCACTCATCCAAGTTTCACATTGACTCCACCCAATTCAAACAAGTCCTGAAGATTGGGTAATTGCAGGACAAATGTTTGCACACCTCTTGGTACCTTCTGGTTTAATCCCCAATGATTCTAGTATTCTACCACCAGGGGGGGTAGGGGTGAGAATAACATGGGCCTGGACTTATTTTGTAGGAGAAAGATCTAAACTCTTACTCATCAGTTAATTAATAATTTCCTTTCATTTTTGTGAGGAGAATATTAATAATTTGCAAAATTTTGTGGGGTCTTAATGCAAAATCTTTGGCTGTCCCTAGCAACTTGATAGCAGTTCTAGGTTCTGGACTGGAACATGAAACCATGTTTGTCCAAATCCAAACAGTGCCGTCTGGTGAACTGAACTTAGCACATTGTTTACATCTGTAGACTGCCAAGTGCTGCTGCCAACTACTGGGACAATGGACAATTCACTCTGGTAATTAAAATATAACCTATTAATTACAAAAAAAAAATGATGTGAAAAATAAACATTTTTTTAATATAATTCGTAACATTATATTCTTTTATCTGATTGTTTATTCAAAAAATAAAAACACTAATTAAGAAGGAAGACTTTAATAATGGTTTTGGAACTTCAATTTTCATTTTCCTAGTATAATTAGTATTTATGTAATTCAAAAGACTTTAATTTTAACTGAATTTATTTTTATCCAAGTTAAGTCCTGGTTTAGATTTTTGAAGCCTTGATTTTCAACCTTTACCCATTTTGACTGGTTTTGTCTTCCCTGCCTAGTTTATAGTTTTCTTTCACAGCACTGAATTTGACTCAGATTCTATTAGGGGAAGATTTGCATTTCATAAAGGGTAAAATATGTTTTTGGTCCTTGTACTTTTAGAAAAACTTGGTTTTAGTTCCTGTACTTTCGAATAAACCATTTTAGTCCTCAAACTTTGAAAAACACTTGCTTTTAATCCCTCCCCTCTAATGGTGTTAAAATTGTTAATGGAAATACAGTTTCCAGCGGCTATAAACCACCACAAAACACACATCTTTGCGGCGGTTATAGCTGCCAATAAATGTTGAATTCGAATACAATACACATGTGTGCTTTGTGGCGGTTTATAGCCGCTGGAAACTGTATTTCCGTTAACAGTTTTGACACCATTAGAGGGAAGGGACTAAAAACAAGTGTTTTTCAAAGTTTGAGGACTAAAATGGTTGATTCGAAAATACAGAGACTAAAATCAAGTTTTTCTGAAAGTACAGGGACCAAAAACATATTTTACCCTTTCATAAATGGGTAGGTGCTTAAAGTCAGAAGAACTTAAATGCATGGTCAATGCTAATGTATAAACTTTCTTCAGCCCACTTAAAACTGTGTTTTACCACTGGCCAATTAATTTCCCTGCAAGGCTCTAATAACTGGTTTTATAGAACCCATTTCGATCATTAAAAAATGTAAGTATTTTCTTGTTGGTACTGTCAACTTTTGGTCTCAACTTGGTCTTTTAAATTCAATGTTTCTTTGGCATCAAATTGGTCTTGAAGGACTATTTTGGGGAATGGAAATGGGTATTTACACTTGACCTTAAGGCATGTGGTTAGAAGAGTCCAAATTGTGAGCTATTTCCCTCAGCTTATGATGGGGGTGTGGTTTCTGCTTATTTAGGTGTTTGGTTCTGAGAAGTTAAGTAACAAACTTATTGCAAACAGTTGTATTATATTGTCATGTCAACAGTTTCGTGCTGTGATATTATGTAACTTTACTCCAAATAACAGTGACTGTGCTGAGCCTTTCTCAAATTGTCACAGGTTGAATACTTTGATCCTTAAATGCTGTTATGCACGGGTCCTCAACATATCTAATTCTAGCCTTTCCAGTCTGACCATACACAGTTATAAAACAGAAGATTGTGAAATTGCGCTTTCTACTCCAAATCTTAGTTCTTGCACTTTCATGGGTTATGCTAATCACCAACTCTCCTCCACATGCAATCTTTCCTTTCTTGAAAAAGTAAATTTTGACATGTTACCCTGGATTGGATTAAGTTCAACCCTCATAAGATGGCTGCAAGTGCTCGTCAATGTAAAGATATTGACACTAACTTCAGACATCCTTGAAGTAATACTACTTGTAAGTTACTTTAGTATGTTTTTGCTTCTATATTTTTTATTGCTCATAATGTGTCTGCATTCCATGTCAATTTTTGCTACTAAATTATGTATTTCAAAATATCCATTTAAATCCTATTCACTCTAAATTGTGTAGGATCTCTTAAGCAGTCCAACGAGACCTAAACCTCCATGCTTTGTTAGGTTGGTGTCATTGAAAGTGAACAGACAATCACCTATCAACGACATATCTGATGAGCAAGTGGCCAAAGTGGTGGAGTATTTGCTTCAAAACTCTCCCATGGTCAGAGTTGATATCATAACAAGTGCTTAAAGCAATGTCCATGCTTAACTTTTTTAAGTTAGGGATTTTTACATAGTATTCTGATTTTCCTTATTCAATGCTTCCCTTTCAACCTGTCCTAGATGCTCTGTTTTTACTTACATTTAATTTTTATTTGGCATGACTAATGATAAATTTTAAGCTTAAGAAACTGGCACTGTTGAAAACAATGGGTCTTAAAGATACAAATCTTTCATTCTTTTGTTGTTGGAGAAGGATGGTAAGTAAAATATTCTGTTTACAAAAAGAATTTGAGGCTGCAGTATATTTTTACATTACAACAAATATTTTTTTTCGTGGCAATCAGTTTGAATTGTCTTTAAAGTTTTTACATCATATTTATTATAATCTAGATAATCCTTGAAGAACAAAAAAGCTGAAGAAAAAAGGTCATGTCACAAACTGGAGAATCTAAATTTACTTCGTTTGCTAGTTGTATCTATTGCATTGTCAATTTTTAATTCATGGGAGTGGAACAATTCTTAGAACTCAAACATCACTAACTGCTTAAGCTATGACAAGCAAACTAGACTTAAAACTCCAGAAACCGAAATTGAGTCAAACATCACTAACTGCAATTTTTTGAGGGACTAAAAACATTAAAATAAAATTATGAGGGACTAAAAATAGAAATCAAGATAAAATGAGAGATCAAAATCAAAAACATATTTTACTCTTTTTTTTTTGGAAAAATCATATATGAACAGTGTACATATAATTGTCACATGTTTACCTAGGGTACTTTTTGAGCTTATGAATGCATAGATTATGAGATTCTAAGGTTCCCTGTTGTATTATGAGGCAAAATGTTGGGAGTTCTGAACTGCTGTTTTGATTGATATGTCCTCTGTTTTAGCCTCAAACAATGTTAAGCATAAAAGAGAATTAACTACAATGCCCTTGACTCTAGGTCAAGGTGGACGGAGATGCTTCATCGTGTTTTAAGTTGTTTTTCAAAACTATTTTATAATATAATTTCTATTTCTAAAAAATGTTTTTCAGAACAAGAAAAAAAAATTGTCAACATGTTTTTGACAATAGTTTTTAAAGGAAAGAGACACAATTTAGGGTATTTGGGGGTGAGTATGAAATTGATTTTGAATAAAATTAATTTTGTAAAATTGATTTTGGTTAAAGTTAGTGTCGAAGTGAAATAATTTCTATTTTGAATGTTTATATTCTAAAAAAGAGTTTGATGTAAAATTTAATATTTTAACCTAAAACAAGCTGTTTTTTCTTCTTCTTTATATTGAGGTTTGGGAACAAAAGTAATTAACTAACCATTTATATAATTCATAAAAAAAACTAACCATTTATATTTTTATTAAAATCACGTGAACTATGATGCAAAATTAATAATAATATTTTTTCATGTAAAATCCAAGTCTCATCTCCACTATTTTGCTTGTTGTGGTTAACAAATAATTTCTTCTTTAATAAATTACACGGATCCCTCCTGAGGTTTATCCTTATTACACTTGATATCCCTCCATTTTTGAACCCTACAGATAACTCCCTAATTTTTGGACTTTCATTACACCGACCTCCCCTCTTAGGCGTAAATCATTACACCAACCCCTCTCTTAATGTTACATTGACCCCCCCTTAGGAGTGTTCAAAGTAATGTAAAAAATGGAGGGGTACCAGGTGTAATAAGAGCAAACCTCAGGAGGGTCTGTCTAATTTACTCTTTTTCTTTGAAGGCCTTTCCTACTACCATCAATACACTCAAACTAATTTTCTTTCCATTATTATATCGTAGTCAACAGATGGTTTTATTCTTTTAAGGCTTTTCTTACTATTGTCAATATTCTCCCGTTGAATTTCACAACAATGACTTATCATCAGTGATAATTTAAAATATTTTTGTTAGTTTTTTTTTAAGTCTTGTAGTATTTGAATGCCCTCGTTGTGGAGTTATCGAATTCCTCCAATAGTTTAGGGATCAAGGAGAAGACACAGGGGATAACTACTTGTCCCTTGTACAACAAATCACCCTGTTGATAAGAGAACTCATCCTTAACTCGAGTATTGTATTGGAGATTAACATTTATCTTGCTAAGGTAAGTTTCTTCCTTCAACCCAAGTAGGGAATGAATTTATCAAGGGTTAAGCTAACATGGACACACATGCACGTGTTAAGAATGTTATTATATTCATTAATTAATTAATTTTATTATTATCTTAATTATGAAAATTAATTTTATATCTTTCAATTAAAAAAAATTATCTCTATCATAATCTTAATATTAAGATTACATGGGAGACAATTTAGGATTTGAGTAGTGGTGATAAAAAATAAGTTTTTTTATTTTAAAAAAAGGAGTATAATAGAGAAATAATTGGGAGAGAAGAGATAATGATAGATATAATTTATTTTAATTTTAATAATTAAGACAAAATAATAAAATAAATAAATTAATGAATGTAACAACACTTTTAGAATCTATATGGTGGTTAGGATATGATAGGATAACTATCCTAAGGAGAGAGCTAGGTTAGAAAGGAACACAATAGGATAAGCTCCCCCCTATCTATTACGCAACTAGTGTTTTAGTCCGTGTATTGCACGGGTTTATTCAAATTTTCACTACCATATTTATATAGTCAATAGAAAGAAATTTGAAAAAAGAAAGGATTATATAGCACATCGATTTTTTTAAAAAAAAAAGAGATAATTATAAAAGAAATTAGAAACTATAAAATTAAAAAAAGGGAAGATGTAACGATATTGACACTAACTTCAGGCATCCTTCAAATGACACTATTTGTAAGTTACTTTAGTATGTTTTTGCCTCTATTTTTTAATGCTCATAAAGTGTCTGCATTCATATGTCATTTTTTGCTACTATATTTTGTATTTCAAAATATCCATTTAAATCCTATTCACTCTAAATTGTGTCGGATATCTTAACCAGTCCAACGAGACCTAAACCTCCATGCTTTGTTAGATTGGAGTCATTGAAAGTGAAAAGACAATTACCTTTCGACATATCTGATGAAGAAGTAACCAGAGTGGTGGAGTATTTGCTTCAAAACTCTCCCATGGCCAGAGTTGATATCATAACAAGTGATTAAAGCAATGTCTATGCTTTACTTTATAGTCAGGGATTTTTACATGGTATTCTGATATTCCTTATTCAATGGAATCAATGCATATTATAAGTGTCTTTACATGTTTTACAGTTATTTTTATTTGGCATGACTAACGATAAATTTTAAATTTAAGAAACTGGCACTGTTGAACAGTGTCTTAAAGATACAAATATTTCGATCTTTTGTTGTTGGAGAAGGATTGTAAGTAAAATATTCTGTTTACAAAAAGAATTGAGGCTGCAGTTTATTTTTACATTACAACAAATATTTTTTTCGTGGCTGGATCCTTGAAGAACAAAAAAGCTGAAGAAAAAAGGTCATGTCACAAACTGAAGAATCTAAATTGACTTCGTTTGCTTGTGGTATCTATTGCATTGTCAAGCAATAGATACCACAAGCAAACTGAAGAACTCAAACATCACTAACTGCTTAAGCTATGTCAAGCAAACTAAACATAAAACTCAAGAAACCCAAATTTTAGACATGATATAGGAAATTAGTGTAGTAATTTGGATGATTATATTAGATCATGTCAAGTTTTGTTTTGTTTTTTTCCTAAAGACGATCTATTGCCACTATCAGGTAAGGCATGGTGTAAAACCGTAAATATAATTGAGAAGTCATTTTTTATTTTTTCTTTCAGGAAGAACAAAGTAAGAGACAAAAAAAAAAATCGTGCATAATATATTGGTGTAAGTATAGGATCTGAGAATTGAATAAGAATTGGAGTGAGTGAAGATGGCTATGGCAAGAGCAAGTTATCTGCCAAATGTTAGTTGTTAATATGTTAGTTTTTGTTAGCGAGAGATTCGAATCCACGACTTATCCTTCATTCCCTTCTTCCTTTACCACCAAACCAGTATTATAATTCTTAAGTCCTAACATAAGTGAAGTTTAAAATGCTAAGGAGTCAAATGTTGATTTGCCAATGCTGTGATCCATCCATCCCACCATTCTAGCTCCCTCTATCGAATGGTTTTTTGTTGTTTTGTTGAATGTGATAGTATTATATGGATTTGAAGTAGGGATTTGTTCATGAGGTTACGTGTAAATTTAATGCTTGATTTGTATGCCAGGCTAATATAGGACCTTGTAAGGTCCCAGAACCCAGTTCACGGAAAATTGTGGAGCATAGCAAATGGGCCAGGTTTGTGTGCTTTAAACATTCAAGCTTCCCTTGCTTTCTGTAGTCTCTAAGCTATTTCTATATTAATCTAACTGATCCCTTAACTCCATTAACGTATACATTTATGCATAATGCAGATTTTACCATGCTTCTCTATGCCATATACAGTTATACGTTATATATGCTGATATTTTGTTATGTATATACTGCATTAGTTTTGATCAACGCTTATTTTATACTATTCTTGCAATTTGCACTATTGCATTTCATTTTGTTTTGTTGGAAATCTTTATATATATAAAAGTAAGTGTCGTGGATAATTTAGTAAATTCAATTTTCCCACTCATTTTAAGGGTAAGTATGTAATTATACAGCCTCATGTTTTTTAAGGTATTAATGATATTTCTAGAGCAATTAATGATACTTAAATGTAAATTAAATACAAACTAATTTAAAAATCTATGTTTTTTTATATTAAAACATATTCAAATTAATTATAATTAATTATAAAAATCTAAAATAAAAATTTCTACATACTAAAATCAAAATATAAATAAACAACTAGACTATATTATAAATTTGATAAATTAAAAAAATCATTATTTTGATATTCGATAAATGCTTATATTATTTTTTTACTTAAGAATAAAAAAAATGTTAATTAATACTTTAAAGATATTGATTAATGTATTCCATCATTCATATTTTAAAATATAAAAAGAAATATATAATCTAAATATAATATAAAAATACTATTTAATATGTTATCAGTTTTTAAAATCAATTACAGGGGTAATCAATAGAATCAAATTTTATTAAATTGGGTAAGTTGATCATTTATGGTTTTATTTTTTCATTTTTATTTTTTCATCATAAATAAGGTATATGTGTATTTTTGTTGTTTAACTTGCAATTTTCAATTATTTCAATATAACATAAACATTGTTAAATTTATTATATCATACACTCATAAATTTGGATGTGAATTTTATGAAATTGTTACTGTTTAGGAATATAATTTTAAAGAATATAAATGGTATAAACAAAATCCATGGCGTCATCTACGAAAAGTCATTAGAAAATTAACAATCTTTTTATATTGATGTCTAATTTTTTTTAATTGTTTTGTGATACATCATGAGAGGCAATGACTTACAAAAATATTCAAATAAACGAAGTTAAGTGTATTAGAATAAAAGATAAGTATTATTTCATATTTTTAATAACAGAGGAAATTAAAGAAGTTGCACTCCTCACAATTCACTCGTGCGTCGCACAAATTCATATACTTTCTTTGTTTAAGTGGTGAAATTATATTATTTTTTATAGTAATTTTAATTTAAATGTATTTTTAATTGTTGTCTCTTTCTTGTCTAAAATAATTATTGAATGTTTCATTTTACGAACATAAAAAATATGAAAAAATATAAAAATGGGGTGAATATTTTTTTTTTTGAAAATATGAAGAGAAATTTAGATTTGACTTACCAAATTAGATATATAAACTATAATACACAAGGATGAACATTTTTTTATTAAAACAAGTAAGAAAATTTATATTGAATTCACGGGGATAAACTTTTTTACCAAAGATTTTCCTCCAATCAAAATTAAAATTTCTTATACATAATTAATATATATTTAATAAGATAACAAAAACTGAATTAAATCAACATAACTACTATTATTTTATCCACTCAAAATTAGTGTCTAAAATTATTTTTTAAGCAAATAACTATTCATTTTTTATTTATTATCTTCTCACTTAAACAAATTATTCAAGATTTCTTCTACCTGAACAAATTTTAATTTTCTTTTATGCAATGATATGTATGTGCTAATATATTAAAACAAAAATTATATATAAAATGAAACACATAGCAATGAATATATATATATATATATATATATATATATATATATATATATATATATATATATAAACAAGTAGAAAATTTTCATTTAATTCACAGGGATGAACAATTTAACATAAGTCACATTAATATCTAAATTATTATGGTGAAATTATATATTTTTATTATTATAATTTTAATTTGAATGTATTTTTTATAGCTGTCTCTTTCCTTATTTAAATAATTTATTAAATATTTTATATTACAAACATAGAAAGTATGAAAAAAAATATAACAAATGGTATGAATATTTTTCATGAAAGTATGAAGAGAAATTTAGACTTAATTTATCATATAAAATATGACACATGGGGAAGAACATTTTTTTATAAAAAATAAGTAGAAAAATTTACACTGAATTCATAGGAATAAACTTTTTTACTAAATATTTTTGTCCAATAAAAGCTAAATTTTCTTTTAGATAATCAATATATATTTTATTACATAACAAAAATCAAATTAAATAAAGATAATCACTATTTATTATTTTTTACATGCAAAATTAGTGTATATAATTAATTTTTAAGCAAATAAATATTCATTTTTTATCTATTATCTTCTCACTTAAATAAATGAGTTAAATGGTCATGTACTGACAGTGTAAAACTATTTTACATTGTTAACCAATAAGAAATAATCGTTAGTATGACTTCTAAGGTAGTTATTGTAAAAGTCAACAAACTTACCATACATGATAGTTGTGATTGGAGGACAGTGTTGTTTTACACTGTTAGCACATAGCTTTTTTTCCCCCCTAAATAAATCATTCATGATTTTCTTCTACCTAAACAAATTTTAATTTGATTTTATACATTGATATTTATATGTCAATGTATTAAAATAAAAAGTATATATAAAAATACTTTTTATATATAAAATATAATACATAGAAATTAATATTTTTTCTTATAAAAGCAAGTAGAAATTTCCACTTAATTCACGAGGATAAACAATTTACCTGAAGTCACATTAATATTTAAATTACTATGGTGAAATTATATTTTTTTATTATAATAATTTTAATTTCAATGTATTTTTTTATGGCTGTCTCTTTACTTATTTATTAAATATTTTATTTTAAGAACATAGAAAGTATGAAAAAATATAACAAATGGGGATTGTTCTTACCAAGTTTTGGTAAGTCTTCCGGTACGGTGGCTCCGTCGGGATCTTCTCCGTGACTGGTAGGGGATGTACCTGCAAAGACACTCCGACGCTCAAGTTAGAGGCGCAGAGATAGGAGACAGGTATCACAATTGGGATTAGAATTTTCGTACCTTGATAGGAGTGAATTGTTTTGTATTTATAGAAGGTAAATAGATAGATTTGATAGGGTTATTTTCCTATCAAATCTTATCCAATCTCCTTAATTGTGATAGAGATAGGTTTATCTTCTATCATTATCTTTTATCTTAATCTTTGTGTATCTTATCTTTTAGTAAGATATACTTTCCGTTATAATTGTTTTGGTATGAGTCTATCTTCGTTTTCTCGGCGGGTCCCTTGACTCGGTGCTGGGCCGAGTCCGAGTAGTACATATGCTCCCCAAGCTCTGAAGTAGACTGTAAGAGCTTATAAGATATTTTTACATAGCCGAGCTTCATTATGCTCTGACAACTGATCATACTAGTCGAGTTGCAGGTGCTTTGAGCTCGTGGTTGATCTGAGGATGCTTAAGGTGTCTAGCCGAACTCAAGATGATCTAAGCGTGAGGCCGAGTTGAAAATGCTCTATAGGCTCAAGGCGTAAAGCTGAGGTAAAGAATCTCAGGTGGCAAGGCCGAGCTGAAGATGCCCAAAGCATAAAATCGAGTCGAAGATGCTCAAGGCGAGTGATCAAGATGAGGATGCTCTAGGCACGAGGTCGAGCTGAAGATGCTCTAGGCTTATGACCTAAGGTTGAGCTAATGATATCCAAGATGGCATGGCCGAGCTGAACATGCTCAAGTCTCGAGATGCAGATGAAGACTCATAAAGTGTGAGGCGAGTTGAGTATTAGATAATTGAGGCTAAGTTCGTTGAGTTGAAGATACTCTAAGTGGAACTGGCTGAGTGTAAGGTACTCAAGGCCGAGTTGAAGTCACTCGAGGAAGAATTGGACAATGGCATTGGAAATGCTCAAGGCAATTTAAGACACTCGAGGCTTTTTGAATGATTTCCAACTAGTCATAGTGTATTTTTGTTGTTGATCATTGGAGGTGATTTTGTCCATGTTTGGATTTGATAATTCAAATGTCAGTGTCCCACTTCCCTCTTTCGCGTATTGTAAGGTTGGGTGGTATTCGACCCTGGGTCCCTTGAACTGTGTGCCATTCGGTAGGTCCCAATCACTAATCGGTCAAGTGCCTTCTTAAGGTGCCTTGCCAAGACTAAGTAGTGCCCATGCCCCAAAGCTTCGAGTCATGGTAAGAAAGCTGAGTAGAAGTACCCTGCCTTGGGTTCCTTGAACCGAGTGTTGGTCATTTAATTCATGCTGGGATGTTTAATGGTCAATCGGAATGATATGTGATTCTCAACTTGTCTTTGGATCAAGTTGGAACGCTAAAGCGGTCAAACCGAAATGCTGAGAGGTCAAACTGAAATGTCGAGAGGTCAGACTGGAATGCCGAGAGGTCATACCAGAATGCCGAGAGGTAAGACTGGAATGCCGAGAGTTCAATTCAGAATGTCGAGGGGTCAAACCGAAATGCCGAGGGGTCAATTTGAAATGTCGAGAGGTCAATTTGGAATGCCGAGAGGTCAAACCGAAATGCTGAGGGGTCAATTCGGAATGGCGAAAGGTCAAACCGAAATGCCAAGGGGTCAATTCGGAATGCCGAAAGGTCAAATCGAAATGCCAAGAGGTCAAACTAAAATGCCAAAAGGTCAAACTAGAATGTTGAGAGGTCAAATCGGAATGTCGAGGGGTCAATTCAGAATGCCGAGAGGTCCAATTGAAATGTCGAGGGGTCAATTCGGAGGAGTCAATTCGGAATGCCGAGTGGTCAAACCGAAATGCCGAGGGGTCAATTCGGAATGCCGAGAGGTCAAATCAAAATGTCGAGGAGTTAATTCGGAATGCCGAGAGGTCAAACCGAAATGCTGAGGGGTCAATTCGGAATGTTGAGAGGTCAAATCAGAATGCTGAGAGGTCAAACCGGAATGTCGAGGGGTCAATTCGGAATGCCAAAAGGTCAAACCAAAATGCCAAGAGGTCAAACTAGAATGCCAAAAGGTCAAACCAGAATGCCGAGAGTCAAACCGAAATGCCAAGGGGTCAATTCGAAATGCCGAAAGGTCAAATCGAAATGCCAAGAGGTCAAACTAGAATGCCGAGAGGTCAAACCGGAATGCCGAGGGGTCAATTCAGAATGCCTAGAGGTCAAATCGAAATGCCGAGGGATCAATTCGGAAGGGTCAATTCGGAATGCCGAGTGGTCAATCAATTCGGAATGTCGAGAGGTCAAACCGAAATGCCGAGGGGTCAATTCGGAGGGGTCAATTCGGAATACTGAGTGGTCAAATCGAAATGCCGAGGGGTCAATTCGGAATGCCGAGAGGTCAAACCGAAATGCCGAGGGGTCAATTCGGAATGCCAAAAGGTCAAACCGGAATGCCGAGAGTCAGACTGGAATGCCGAGAGGTCATACTAGAATGCCGAGTTTAATAGATAATCATGGTGTGAGGTTGAGTAGAAAATACTCGAAGCGCGAGACCAAAGACGAAGCTAAGTGCTTAAGGGCGTTGCTGAGCTGAATGCTCAAGGCGCGAAGCCAAGCTTTGGGTGCTTCTGGTGCGGAAGGTCGAGCTTTAGATGTCGGTCCAAGATAAGTTAAGCTCCTAGCATGTAGTGTTGTTGAAAATTCAAGGTGTGAGGTCGTGCAATAATGCTTGTTTCTTGGTATAGCCAGCTTGGTTTTTTGTTGCCTAGGGTGCAAGGATTTGCTCTAGGTCAGGTTCAAGTCGACTTTGATGGAAGCCGATCTAAGGTAGTTACGCTCGAGGTGGGATACGTAAGCCGACTCTCGGGTGTTGACATAGCACATCCTGCAAAATAATATATATTAGCTAGAAGTCAGTCGGCAAAAGTCATTAAAGAGCTCAATCTTCGGGGTTGGATCAAAGTCATCTTAAATCCAATCACAAGTTTGTCTAAGAAGGCGATGTGCTGATCTTGATATTCTTTAAACATGGTATAGTATCAAGTGAATTTGCTCGATTTTTTCCTATATTCGAGCTGTGATAAAGCTTGTCGCCGTAAAAGTACTTATAGCATGCTTGACTTAGTCGCTATTTTGAGCGTAGGTCTTTTGCTTCACCATTTGTCCCCCGTGTTATATGTAGATAGTCCCTGTAAATGTGTTGGGATCTATAATATATGTCATTCAACGAAGCTAATTCCAACAATCTTTGATTGAAATTTGCCTCGAGTCAATGATCATAAGTGTGGCAGGCTTAATGCTTATGTCTTTATCTCACACGACTTCAACGGAAAGCGTAGCATATGCCACATTGTAATTCTTTATTTGTTGGGAAGATTTTTCTAGTGTATCACTTGGCACCATCATGAATTTTCCAATCGGGGTGAGATGAAATCCTCCTCATTTGGAGCAAGATGTGGCGCATATTTTCTAATTACATCCAAACAATGGCACATGACAATTATGCAGATGCAACATAGCATGTATGATGTCATCCTTACATGCCATGGCATGATATAATCCCCCCAACATGATATGTTGCATAAATTTTACATCTATGATAATATGACAATTTGTATCATGATATGGCATATGAAACATAATATGTATCATGGCGTGATGACATTTGAAAATAATAATTACCATTATCATGTGAAAATAAATGGTTGGCATATAATGCTTTAGATGTGAGTATTTATATCTTAAAGCATTTTATATGCTCTTGAAAAAGTCCAGTGATCTTGCGCATATGCATATTACTGATAAACCATACCTTAACGCTTGTAGCTTTATACAAAAATATAGTATGTTTGTACCGTCACAACCTATGTGGCGTGTAGGCCACATGGTGTGTGCACATGGCTGCTCGGGGTATAAGCAAATCAAATGCGTGTTTTGTCAAAATGTTGTAGCGGCGCAATGACGGGACATGATCTCGAATCCATGCCAAGAGGTTATGAAATCTGCACCTGGATCGACCGACAAACTAATCATTGCAATTCAAAGCTTTCCTCCTTCGAGTCGCTATGTTGGTGCCAATCACGATACCACTCAAAGACATGATGATATATTTAGGAAATTCAAGCTTGATGCCTCTCGGTGTTGGAGGGCGTGGCAGGGCATCAGATGCAAACCTACTGTGCGTTGTACCTATTATTCTCCTTCACAAAAGAGCTTTGCAAATATTATAATATTAAGGATAGCAAGATACTAGGATGTTGGCACCATTCATGCGATCTTCACTGAAATTTCTAATTGAAGTCACAGTTATGTGGCAATGCCAAACATACAATAACAATTTGAATTGTGAATAAAATGTTTTGTGAAGGGAATTCAATATCAAAGGTCACAATATCTAGTGCTTTAATTATGGATATTGTTGCTATTATGCGGGATTCATATATTCCATAATATTAGTGCTCCAAGATATTGATAGCATCAGCTAAAATATTAGCAGCATAGGCCAAGTATCAATGGTATAATTTTTTGAATGTTATACACATGGTAAGATAAATTAATTAGGAGTATGAATGATATAACCATGTTTGAGGCAACAAAACATCCAAGGAATGTCTTGGTGTGACAAATTTGGGGGCGAGATCTGTTACCAATTAATGAATGTTGCCCACCTTATAAAGTATTCGACTCCCATCCACGGCTTTGGTTTGCTATGTCAGCACCATGTTGCATAAGGTTTTACCTGTTAGCATTAAAAAGCTATCCAAGACATGATTGGTATGTCAATACCAAAATCAAGGTATTAAAATAATATCACATAATAAGATAGTCAAATGATATAGGCATATTGCGTTGCAACATGTAGGATGATAATGCTGGATAGTATTATATCAATATAAAGATTGGCACATAAATTGGTACCATCCGTGAGCCATTATTGGCAGGAGCTAATGGTCATGGCCGTGTAATTTTTAACCACATCACAAACTATGCATGTATATGACATTGAATGGGCATTCCCCAGATTAAGAGGAGTTGATGCCATGTTCATGGTGCATGTCGGTGGCATACACTAGCACGTTAGATATATATCAAATATAGTATGTGATGAGTTAACTATGCATACAATGTTCTGATGCATATAGGAAAGAAGTAGAGAAAATAATAAGGGGTTGAAGAGATAGAACCGTGTTGGAGACTGAGTAGTCAAACGGTTAAAAGAAGAGTCAAGGCTCTTGTTCGTGTGGTCGGGCAAAGTTTTACCAGGCCCCACGGTGGGCGCCAAATGTTCTTACCAAGTTTTGGTAAGTCTTCCGGTACGGTGGCTCCGCCGGGATCTTCTCCGTGACTGGTAGGGGGTGTACCTGCAAAGACACTCCGACGCTCAAGTTAGAGGCGCAGAGGTAGGAGACATGTATCACAATTGGGATTAGAATTTTCGTACCTTTATAGGAGTGAATTGTTTTGTATTTATAGAAGGTAAATAGATAGATTTGATAGGGTTATTTTCCTATCAAATCTTATCCAATCTCCTTAATTGTGATAGAGATAGGTTTATCTTCTATCATTATCTTTTATCTTAATCTTTGTGTATCTTATCTTTTAGTAAGATATATTTTCCGTTATAATTGTTTTGGTATGAGTCTATCTTCGTTTTCTCGGCGGGTCCCTTGACTCGGTGCTGGGCCGAGTCCGAGTAGTACAGGATCATTTTTTATGAAAGTATCAAAATAAATTTAGACTTAACATACCATATAAAATATAACACACGGGGATAAACATTTTTTATAAAAACAAGTAGAAAAATTTACATTGAATTCAAGAGGATAAAATTTTTTACTAAAGATTTTTGTCCAATCAAAGTTAAAATTTCTTTTACATAATTAATATATTTAATTACATAACAAAAATCAAATTAAATCATATATAACAAAATTTACTTTTCTTTTATACATTGATATGTTTATGCCAATATATTAAAATAAAAATCATATATAACATATAACACATGGATGAATTTTTTTTTTCTTATAAAAAAAAGTAGAAATTTCTACTTAATTCACAAAATGAACAATTTATCTGAAGTCGCATTAATATTTAAATTATTATGGTAAAATTGTATTTTTTATTATAATAATTTTAATTTGAATGTATTTTTTATGATTGTCTTTTTCTTGATTTAAATGATTTATTGAATACTTTATTTTACAAATATAGAAAGTATGAAAAAAATATAACAAATGGGGATGAATATTTTTCATGAAAGTATCAAGAGAAATTTAGACTTAATTTACCATATAAAATATAACACACGGGGATGAACATGTTTTATAAAAATAAGTAGAAAAATTTACTTTGAATTCACGAAGATAAACTTTTTTACTAAAGATTTTTGTCCAATCAAAGTTAATATTTTTACATAATTAATATATATTTAATTACATATCAAAAATCAAATTAAATCAACATAATCACTATTATTTTCTCCACGCAAATTTAGTGTCTAAAATTAATTTTAAGCAAATAATTATTTATTTTTTATTTATTATCTTCTCATTTAAATAAATTATTCGTGATTTTCTTCTACCTAGACAAATTTTAATTTTCTCTTATACATTGATATGTATATGCCAATATATCAAAATAAAAATTATATATAAAATATAACACATAGGAATGAATATTTTTTCTTATAAAAGCAAGTAGTAACCTCACAATTCACCCGTACATCGCACATGCTCACATACTTTATTTGTTTAAGTGATGAAATTATATTTTTTATTATAATAATAATTTTAATTTGAATGTATTTTTTTATGGCAATCTGTTTCTTGATTTAAATTATTTATTGAATGTTTTATTTTACGAACATAGAAAGTATGAAAAAAATATACAAATGGAGATGAATATTTTTTTTATGAAAGTATGAAAATAAAAGTATAACAAATTACATTACATATAATATAAAATTCAAATAAATTTTTAGACATTTTGTTTATCCCGTGCAATGCACGGGCCAAAATCTTGTATCATTAACAGTAGTAGTTGTTGATGCAGCTTGAACCAGCTTGGAAATATGTCTTCCACAGAAGCCATGCACCTTTTTGTTAAAATATTGGAGGTCATGCTAATAATTTTATTTCACATTTCTTGCATATGTAGCTTTTAGCAACATTTAGTTACTTACATTTTTTTAAATGCTACCAGTAAGACCATTGTGTAACATTTATAAAATTAAATGTTACTACTAAAATGTGATAGTATTACATTTTATTTTTGTTAAAATTTAAAATGTTGCCAAACGCACATATATACGTTTTCGAAGGATATAATTAACCAGTTCGCTTACCTTCTTAAAAAGATTTAATAATTAATAATTAATAATTATAAATAAATTCTTTCCTCTCCCGTTTCATAACCTCATCCCTTAAAATGTTGCCAAACTCTATTATGTTCCTTACCCTATCCTTTCTCGATGATCCAACCTCTCGTGCATGTTAGGGTTCAGCTATCACAATTTGTTGATTCTAGTTTTGGATCTGGTAACGTTTCTATTTTTTTTTTTTATATCAAAATTTGTTTCTCTTTTTCATTAGACTTAGATCAATTTAACATGATTCTGCCCTAAATGTTGTGGTTCATCCATGATCGCTGAAATAGGAGAAAGAGTGAAAGATTCATCGTATTTCCTGGAGTGGTGAGTATTTGGTTTGAAATCTAAAATTCGAATCAGATGCTATTGATATAATCGATATTCTGTTTTGTTTTGAGTATCGCTTTATGTTCTGGTTATTGTTTTGATATATAGCCTCGTAAACGGATAATTATAGCCTTTAGTTGTGAGATCCTATTTAGTTGTGAAATTTGGATCACCGATTTTAAATTTGTAATCTGAATCACTATTTGAGATGTTGAAATTGGGGATAAATAAGGTTACACATGTGAGTTATAATAAGAAGCTTCGTTTCATAACTTTATGGCCTTGTATTTTTTATTTTATTTTATTTGAACAGAGCTTAGAAGTTTCATTTCAAGACTGTAGTCCTCTTGTTTGTGGAAGGCTTGTATCTGGTAATCATTAGTTATACTTTTTTCAGATTAGCTATATTTTCATTTCAAGGCTTGAACCAGTATGATATACTTGTTTTCTAGGTTGCAGGTAGGGGTGGCACGGATTGGATTTTTAAAAATCTAATCCATATGCACTTTATATCCAATTAAGTGAATTGGATTTAAATCCATATTGATTTTAATTGGATAAAAGTGGCCTGGAACTTTTTAAAACCAGTTTAAATTGGTTTTAAAACTGGTTTGATTTTAAAATCACTTTCAAATCATAAACCAGTTTTTAAATCGACTGGGTTTTAAAAATCAATTTTAAACCATAAATCATTTCAAAAATCAATTTTAAGTATCGTGCATTTTGGATTAAAATTATAACATCTTTAATTTCAATATACTAATTATATTTAATTAATAATTAAAAATATATTAAATATATTTATCCCCTATATATTTTTTGGTCCTAGGTTAAAAAGACCACGGATATTTATACATGGAGGGAACCGAGTACGGGTTCTCCCGCTAAATAGATCGTTCCCCCTCATGTGAATGCAGTGGGTCTTACATCACTGCACCAACCCTTTGGGTTATTTATCCCCTATATATATAAACATATAAGATTATCTATTTTCTTAGGTCTTTACTCTTCCTTACATTCACTTTTATTTGAATAGTCTCACATCATGAAGTGGTGAACTTCACTTTTAACATGTATCTAGTATATCATCTTAATATGCTTTTAATATCAACCAAACGGCTTATCAAGTGGTAACCAAATATCAAAAATCAATTTCAAATGTGTGTGTGTTTAATATTTGAGATATGATCTTATGTTTTTAATATCAATTGAATGGTTTAACTTAATTTCTTATCTCTTCCAAATTATCATTTTCAAGATCTTTAATTCTAACTTTAATTTGAATGTTTTTTAAAATAAATTATCAATAATAATAATAATAATATCAAAATATAAATTGTTTATCATAAATCTAAAATATAATTTACATGTTCAAAAATATTTATTTATTACATATTTTAATTGTAATATAATCTATATATTATAAATTGTAAATTTTAAGTTGTATAAAATAAATATTTATCTTGTGCAATTACAAGCTAAAATACTAGTTAATATTATTTATCAAATAATTATTATCAGTATTATCAGAACTGGACCGGTCATTGACCCGATCAATGGGTTACTGGTTGAACCTGTGGGTCACTCATTGAACCGCATGAACCGGTATATACTGAACATTTTTATAAAGTTATATAATAGATATTAATATTATATACAATAAAAAAATATAATAGATATCTTATATAAATAACTTTTTTAGTATGCATATTAAATTGATATCATGATTCAGTGGCTAAAAATATTTTAGCTAAACAACACGGCCCTGGTTCAAATCCTAGTAACTTTTAAATTTATTAAATTAAAATTTTCATTGTACACATCCTCAAGGTTTTATTGTGCTTTTTCAAAATTTCTCCCTATTTTGCCTTTTGATATCTATGTGTTTTTTGCCCACTCATTATAAAGAAATAGGCTTCAAATTTAACATTTTTTTATTTTTCTATAATCCGCATGTGTTACAAACATGTGAAATTGTTTAGCTTGAGTTCATGTTTATATTTACCTGTGAAAGGTTATAAAATATGTTTATAGTTGTTTGAAGAGTTTAAGATGAGAGCATAGTTTTTGGTCTAAAGTATTACCCTTATTTTCTCTAAATTTTTAGTAGGTTCTAGTATAAAGTGATTTTTAGTTCTAGTAATAATGAAATCTAAGAAATAGTGCATTTTATGATAGGTGCAGATACATTCTGATGGTAGAGCCCTGGCCACATATTTGTAAATCCTTTGCCTAATTTGGCTTTTGGAACCTAGCCCGCAACATTTCCATTTTCTATATAAAATCAATTCAAAATGAAAAATATATTAGGAAATTCTATCCTAAGGAAGAGGGTCCTATTACTGATATTGGTCCAATTGACAATTCTCCTATAATCACTCAGAAGGTGAAGTCTCAATTACTAGCTTGCATATGATGTTTGATTGGTTTTCAAAACTTCATATTTGGAGATCAGCTTGCTAGGTCTCTAGTGTGTGTTGCATTGTTACTTTCTTTAAAATATTTATTTATTACTGTGCAGTTAGCTGGATTCCAACTCAGGCTCACTAAGCTTGCTTTGTTGAGTGGACTTCTCACATCTTCACATGTTAGATTATATTGCATATTAGTGATTTTCTATGATGCCTCTTTTGAAGTTGTTGCTTACCTTGAAATTCATGCCAATGTTGCATTGACTCATTACAGGTTTTTGGAGCTATTCTGCAGGCTGTGTGCAGCATTCTCCTCAATATCCTGGATCCTATAATTTACATGGACTAGTTTGTGAGGCTCGAAATAATTATTAGTTTGTTGCTACTAAAAATTCAAAGAGAGTGTACTTGATACCATAGTTTATAGTACCTTTAACATATTTCACAATATGTTTGGCAGCTTGAAGATGCACTTCACTGACACAATGCATAAATCTTGAAAGAATGCTTACTGCAAACATAATATCGGGTCTGGTTGCAGTAAGGTACATTAGGCAACCAATTAGGCTTCTATAGTGGTGCTCATCAACCATATCAGCTCCATCATCATCTTTGTTGAATTTTTCCTTCTGATTCATTGGAGTGGTAGTACTTTTGCAATTCTCCATGCAAAACTTTTTTAGTATCTCCTTTGCATACTTCTTTTGGCATATAAAGACTCCATCATGATCTTGTTTTACTTCCATTCCTAGAAAAAAGGACATCAAACCAAGATCTGTTATCCCAAACACTTGGAGCATTCAACTTTGAACTCCATTATTAGTTTCTCATCAATGTCGGTCATAAGGAGGTCATCAACATAGATAAAAACTATGATTAAATCATCACCTGCCAGTTTCACATATAATGTAGCTTCACTTGGACTTTTAACAAATCCAAGGGTTTGAAGATAATCATCGATTTTGCTATTCCAGGCCCTTGGAGCTTGTTTAAGACCATACAAGGCCTTCTTTAGGTTATAGACCTCTCTTCTTGTCCCTTGACCTAAAATCCCTCTGGCTGCTCCACAAGTATCTCCTCCTGCAAATAACCATTTAAGAATGTAGATTTTACATCTAAATGGTAAACATTTCATCCTATGTGCGCAGTCAAAGCAAGTAACATCCTGTTTGTATCAAGGCATGAAACTGGAGCAATTGTTTCTGAAAAATCTACCCTAAACGCTTGAGCATATCCTTTCACTACAAATCTGGCCTTGTATTTATTTATAGAACCATTTGCATTAAGTTTGGTTCTATAATTTGACTCCTATGGGTTGCTTGTGTTGTGGTCTGTCCACCAACTCCTAAGTGTCATTTTTTTTCAATCATCCTTAAGTCTTCCTCCATAGCTTTAATCCACTTGTCATCCTTCATAGCTTCTTTGAATTTTGTAGGTTCTAGGACAACAACGTTGCTTCTTTCATAAATTCCAGCTAAGGACCTCATACCTTTTATTGGAACATCATTAATATCATCATCATGTT
Organism: Pueraria montana var. lobata; assembly: GCA_026413185.1. Classification (NCBI taxonomy): domain Eukaryota; kingdom Viridiplantae; phylum Streptophyta; class Magnoliopsida; order Fabales; family Fabaceae; genus Pueraria; species Pueraria montana. Next base: position 46,804,873 of record CM048650.1, on the reverse strand, counting down.
GTGGAATTTCCATTAGATCCTTCTTTATTGATTCCTCCCAGCTCCATTGTTTATCCTCCATGAATTTGACATCTTTGCTTATAAGAATTCTTCCATTTTGTGGTTGGAAAATTCTATAAGCTTTGGAAGTGTTGCTATATCCAATGAAAACTCCAGGTTTTGCCTTATCAATTTTGTGGTGGCAACTTTGATTGAAGCAGATTCACATCTAGAAGGATTGAAGCCTAAATTGGTCAACTACTAAATTCAACTTGAGGAATAAAGATGATGGACTGATTTGCATGACAAGGCCCGTGAAGATATAACATCTAGTTTTATTATCTATTAAATAAAGTTGTAATAAGATGTTTGGGCTGCACTACTTTGTTTTAGAACATAGGCCCAAAACATTTGGTTGTTTTTCTTTATTTTATTTTATGTTTTGTGGGTTGCATTAAAATAAAATTTGAATAGGAGTTCCACTTGGAGAGAACTGACTCGCATGGGTTCTTCAGCAAGTCAACCTTTGATTTTATTAAAGGCCTTTAACCCTCGTGGTGATCACTTCCTGTGGCTTATCAATTCTTTGGAATTGTGGCGCCTCCCGTCTTGTCTCCTTAACCCTTGAAGTGTGTCTTAGAAGCTCTTAGGCGAGAGCCTTTTTCTCCTTTTTTTTCTTTTATAAACATATTTGATGTTTTTCTCTATTTTTCTTTCTCTCTTCCACTCTTTTTCTTTTCCCCCTTGTTTTCTTTTATCTCTATTTTTTTTATTGACCTTCACCACTTCTCTTGTAGTCAAAGGTGCAAGATTAGTCTTGTGTTCTTAGAGAACTTATTGGTGTAGTCATCATGCATAACTTTCCTATCATACTACCAAGGTCTCCCAAGAAGCAAATGACAAGCCTCCATGGGCACCACATCACATAAAATTGTAGCATCATACTTCCCCATGGAGAATTCCACTTCCACTTGCTTACTTACAGTCACTTCACTATCCTCACTAAGGTGCCATTGAAGCTTGTATGGTTGTGGGTGAGGTTTAGTCTCCAATCCCAATTTAGACACCATTCTAGCACTTGCAACATTGGTACAACTTCCCCCATCAATAATTAAAGAACATACCTTCCCTTGGATAAGGCATCTAGTATGGAAAATGTTCCCCCTTTGGCCCTCATCCATATCTCTTGCATGGCTACCCAACATCCTTCTTACCACAAACAAATCTCCTTCTGAAAATATTTCCTCAATATACTACTCTTCCTCATTAGATGGGGTATAATTTGAAGAAGATTCACTAGTAATCTCCCCATCCTCCTTAAGTTACACAATCTTCTAAGTTGAACATTGTGAAGCTATGTGACCTCTCCCCAAACACTTGAAGCATTTTATCTCACTACTCCTTGTCTTTTTAGGGACCTCATTGAACTTAATTTGAGTCTTTTGAGGTGCGACAATGGAATTGCTTGAAGAAGTACCTCTCTCCTTCTTATTTCTTTCCTTCCAACTTGGAGAATTAAAGTTAGAAGAGCACCTTCTCATGGCACCTTTTCTCTTGAGTTGTTGTTCTACTTAGTAGCTTGATGCACTAAGTCCTCCAACTCCACAACATTCCTTATATCACTATTTAGCCTATGTAAGAAATGTGCCATAATAGGCTCCCTATCTTCACTAATATTGGCTCTAATCAAGGACACCTCCATCTCTTTATAATACTCATGTACACTCTTGTGACCTTGTGTGAGCCGTCGAAGCCTATTGTGAAGGTCCCTATGATAATGAAAAGGAACAAATCTTCTTCTCATTAACCTTTTCACCGCCTCCTAACTATTCACCAAGGTTCTCCATATCTCGCCCTCTCCTTTTATACTTTGTCCTACCAAATGAGAGCATAATCAATGAATCCCATGGCCGCCACCTTCACCTTCTTATCTTCTATATAGTTGTGATATGCAAATAATTGCTCAATCTTCTGTATAGTTGGTTTAGATTCACATCACAAAATTGAGGGAGTGAAGCTTAACATACCACCTTAAATTTTGTGAAGCTTAAGGTGGTATGTTAAGCTTCACTCCTTCAATTTCGTGATGTGAATCTGAACCAATTGGATATGATCCGAAGGCCTATTTGGAGTGGGAGATGAGGATTGAGCAATTATTTGCATGCCACAACTATACAAAAGATAAGAAGATGAAGGTGGCAGCCATGGGGTTCACTGATTACGCTCTCATTTGGTGGGACCAAGTACAAAAGGAGAGGGCGAGATATGGAGAACCCTTGGTGAATAGTTGGGAGGAGATGAAAACGATAATGAGAAGAAGATTTGTTCCTTTTCATTATCATAGAGACCTTCACATTAAGCTTCAACGACTCACACAAGGTCACAAGATAGTACATGAGTATTATAAAGAGATGGAGGTGTCCTTGATTAGAGCCAATATTAGTGAAGATAAGGAGCCTATTATGGCACGTTTCTTACATGGGCTGGATAGTGATATAAGGGATGTTGTGGAGTTACAAAATTATATGGAGTTGGAGGACTTAGTGCATCAAGTTGCTAAGGTAGAACAACTCCTCAAGAGAAAGGGTGCCAAGAGAAGGAACTCTTCTAACTTTAATTCTCCAAGTTGGAAGGAAAGAAATAAGAAGGAGGGAGGTACTTCTTCAAGCAATTCCATTGCCGCACCTCAAATTAAGTCTAATGAGGCCCCAAAAAAAATAAGGAGTAGTGAGATAAAAAGCTTTAAGTGTTTGGGGAGAGGTCACACAACTTCACGATGTCCAACTAAGAAGACTATGTTACTTAAGGAGGATGGTGAGATTACTAGTGAATATTCTTCAAATCAAACTATAAGTAAGCAAGTGGAATTCTCCATAGGAAAGTATAATGATACAGTTTTATGTGATGTGGTGCCCATAGAGGCTTGTCATTTGCTTCTTAGGAGACCTTGTCAGTATGATAGTAGAGTTATGCATGATGACTACATCAATAAGTTATCTTTTGTACATAAAGAACGCAAGACTACTCTTGCACCTTTGACTCCAAGAGAAGTTGGTGAGGATCAATAAAAAATGAGAGATAAAAGAAAACAAGAGAGAAAAGAAAAAGAGAGTGAAAGGAAAAGGGAGAAGAGAGAGAAAAGAAAAAGAATGGAAGAGAGCAAGAAAAAGAAAGAAAAAATCAAATCTGTTTATAAAAGAAAAAGAGATGAAAAAGGCTATTTCATAAACTGATTTGATGCGTTAAGGCTATTGTGGCACCACAAGGGTTAAGGCCCTTGATAGGATCAAAGGTTGGCTCCATGAAGAACCTAAGAGAGTCACTTCTCTCCAAGTGGAAAAATTCCAAAATTCAATATCCATGTTCTATTTAATAAAATGTGACTTTACATATATATAGGAGGTATTGGTTCCTGCACAAAAAGGCATACCAAGAGGCCTATACACAAATGTAACTCTTATTCAAATATTATTTTAATGCAGCCCACAAAACATAAAATAAAATAAAGAAAAATAATCAAATGTTTTGGGCCTATATTCTAAAACAAATTAGTGCAGCCCAAACATCTTATTACAATTTTATTTAATAGATAATCAAACTAGATGCTATATCTTCGTTGGCATTGTCATGCAAATCTGTCCATCATCATTATTCCTCAAGTTGAATTCAATATTTGACCAATTTGGGCTTCAATCCTTCTAGATGTGAATTTGCTTCAATCAAAGTTGTCACCATTTGGTTAAGGCTTCTTTTGCTTTCTTAGCACGTGCCCTTGTCATTGGTCCACCAAGTCCTTGTAGTGCTTCAATGTCCTTATTCTTTGGTTGATCCTTATCACAAGAGATAATTAAATTTAATTTCATGAAAAAAAAATTTATATGTGTGATTTATTTTATTTTCTCTTAATTGGGAAAGACCCTATAGACTCTACGCACTTACATATACTAGAATTTAAAGCAAATAACTATATCTCCTTTCTTTTTCTTCCATACGAAGATTTAGTTTTAGGAGATTAGAAGAAAAAAAAATGTAGTGCCAATTGCTTTAAGTGTTACTAGTAGTTGTTGAAAAGTCAAAGAAAGTTGGCTATAGCATTCATGATCCATTTGGAAAAACAACTTAATTAAGATCTTATTCAATAAGTTCTTATTATGTGAGAGTTTATGTTATAAGTGCTTAAAATTGAATAAGTTATTTGCATTTGGATATAAATGTTAAAAAGTGCTTACACAATTTTATAACATTTGGATATACATTAAAAAATGTTTTTTTTTTATTTTACAAATTAAAAAAAAATTAAGAATCAAAATATGATTAAAAATAAAATAAAATTTTAAAAGTAACTATTTTTTAAAAAAAATTATATACCACAAAAAATATTAAAAATAAAAAATCGTTGATTACCATTTATCTATTTTTTGTTCATAAAAAAAATAAGAATCATAAATATAAAAAAATTAAAAATAATCATAAAATTGAGAATGTTGTGGGTTATGAGAAAAGAGAATGATGAAAGTTTAAGTTTCCAATAAATAAAAGAATGATTTTTGAGTCATGAAATTTTTGGGGACAAAAAATGAAAACTGAAGCGGAAAAAATAAAATTGGTACGCTCACTCACACATAAAGAATGAAAAAACAAAAAGGTAACCAATATGTTACGTGGCACGGAAGAAATGAAAAATAAAAATAAAAAATTGGAATGCTCTGTTGGGTTTAACAGGATTCGAACGCTGGCATACATAAAGTACCGCTTAAGCATTGCTAGTAAGCTACCTAGAACAACATATTACTTTTAAGCTCAAAAGATCTTATGAGTAATCTATAAGATATTTTTATAAACACATCCAAACACTCACATAAGTCCTTATAACATAAGATAAGTCAATATAAGTTGTTGATAAGCTCTTTCAAACATGCTCTTAGAACTCCTTTTCTTGTTGCATACACGGTGAGTGTGGAGTATACTACCAAATAACATTCCTTCAATTTCTTTTAAGCAAAACAACCGTTACACATTGCTATTTAATGGTGAGGTTTAACTTTCTTCACTCTCTCATTCTCTTTGCTTGGTACGTGAATTGTTAGGAGGGTAGGACAAAACAATTTAATGCTTTCCAACTACATATTAGTCATGTACACATATAGAAAGCATTTTAAAAGAATGGTTTGTTTCTTTGCATTTACATCTTACGATTTGTTTTTCAACTGTATTAAAGAAATGTAATAATTTTTTTTTTACTTTACTCTCCCTATAGCTTCCTCCTACTTACAACTATTGTGGGATATATTGTCAATGTGTTCACACTTTGCTTTTCTATTGTAAGCCTTCCTTGTAGGTACATGATGGTTTCCAATTCAAAGACACATCCTTGAAATTTAGTTGATCAAGTAATGCATGGTCTGACTTGAGAACCAAGCCTCACGTTCTCTCCACTTAGTAAATTGGCAATACAAATTAAAAAAAAAAAAAGTTTGCTTTATAAATAAGCCTCAAATTGATAAAAGTCCTTGTTCTTGATTGGTCCCTGTAAGCAACTAGCCGAACATGTGCTCTAAATCGGAATGCATATTCCCTTTTTATTTTATTTGGTTTTATGAAATTAATAAATAAAACAATAACTTTTTATTTTTATCATTTTGAATCCCAAATATTTTATAAATTTGCTTAAGAATTGTGAAGAGTGGTTTACGGGGTTTTAAAAAGGCTTATAGACTACCCCTCATTTCTTTGTAACCGTGACATTACCAATCCCCCTCTTTCTCATGTTCATTTTTCCCATCCTTTCCAAAGTGCTAGGTGTTCTTCAAACCTTAGGTTCAAATGTTAGTTCTATCTTCTCCTTCACTTGGTTGGTGTTAGCCTTTTGGTGAGTTGCCCTCACTTTCTTTTCTTTCTATATGGCAGCTGAACCTTTTCCCCTCTCTAACGAATTTTTCTTCTTGCTTCTACTCTTGGTGTTAATTATTTCTTTAGTTAGTTCATAGTATTGATTTAAAAGTTTTGTTCAAGAGACTAAGATTCTTTCATTCTTCCCTCCTTCAAGCTCTCATATTTTTAGCGTCTCTTAAGGTAAGGGAGCTTACTCTTTGCTTGTTTCCTTTCCATTCATTGCTTAGTGTTATTATGAAAATATTGAGTTACTGTTTAGTGGTAGAAAATATGGTTTCTAATATGATTTTAAAAAGAAAAATAATTACTTGAGTTGGTAAGATCATTATGCGCTTAGATAAAATTTTAGCATGATACTTAGACCTTATATATGCTACCCGAGAATAGAAGCCATAAGTAAGTCAATACATGTTTACTGTTTTGACATGATAAAGTAGAAAAAAATGTTACACCTAATAGCCTTAACATGAATATTATGGTTATTCTATTGTAAAGTTATAAAATACCTATAATACTCAAGTTTTAAATCGTGAATCATTGAAGTTTTTTTTATATATATATATCACTGCATGAGAGTGGAACCGTGAGCCATATAGGGACTGTTTTAAGTCCTGCTGTATGGACTGAAATCAGATACAAAAGTTATAAAGAATAAAGACTTAACTTTATTTAGTTAGATGAAGAATCAGAGAATTTAAACTAAGAACTTAAGTTTAGATGTTAAGATAATTATTTTAAAATAGCAATTCATATTGTTTAAAGTTTCAAACGGTTCTCTTTCTAATAGCTTTTATCCGGTGATTACATAAGGAAAATAAAGGAACTTTGTAAGTCAGAATGGGTCCCAATAAAATCTAGAGAAAGTGACGTTATAGACAAAGATATAAATTTGTATTTTAAATATTCCAGAAAAGTTTACAATAGGTGTAATAATAATAATAATAATAATAATAATAATAACAAATCATTGAAAATTGTATGATCTTTAATAAACTTCAGTAGCTATAAAATATATTAGTTAAAGATGTTTAATATAAAATTATTTAGTAAAAAATGAATAAAAAAATAATAATTATCATTACTAAGTTTCCTATTATTGGAAATATTAATATTTATTTAATAAACTCTTTAGCATATTTAAGCATTTGAAATTTTATATTCTTAAGTGATGTAGGTAATCATAATAATTTTAAGATTTAATACCCTTGATGAATAGGATAATAATTAATAATTTTCTTAGAGAAAACATAATGACATATGTTATTCGACAAATTTAGTAATATCAAAAGCGTGAGGAAAATTGTTGTTGGAAAATCCTAAGGGATTTTTGTTATATAAGACCTTTAGTATAAGGTGATATTTTTGCTTAGTACCTCGTGGAAGGGCTTGACCTATGAGAGGTGGCGGACATGCTTTTGATATGTCTAATCCACGTAAAGGAAAATCTAAGCGGTGATGTTAAAAATTGTTGAATATTGTGGAGTGACATGCATGAGTCGTTGAGGAACGCTGAATAAGCATTGGGAAGGCTAATAGAGGTACCATTGGTATCCTTGAGGATATATGAAATCGCGAATCCGCATGAGGTTGGGGTCGTTGCAAACCCCATGTTGTGGTGGTTACCACCCACACATGTATATCCTGACGAAGCCACAGTTGCTCCAAGATCAAATCTAGTGTCCCCCCAATGGTTTTTTTTGGCATGTGTCGTTCTTTTTGTGGATCCACGTGGTCCGGTGTTATTGTTGTTGTTGTACCATGCTTAAGGGACACATCAGACTGATCGCTCAACCTTTTGGTGATCTCCATGGAGTCGAGTATGCATTTATGGCATGATTGTTATTGTAGACGTATCTACTTTATAATTTTGTCTATTGTCTTTATTGAATGTTAAGTTTTCGTATCTTGGATGTATGAATTGTTAAGCATAGATTATTCTTAATTATGTAAGCTTACCCTTGCGTTGTTTATTTATGTGATTGATTGTGATGATCGCGACGATGTGTTCGTGGGAGTAGATGTCGGAGATGCACCGGTTCCTAGAGAGGCTTTACATTAGATTTCTGAATACCTTCGTAGGATGTAGTGGAAGCATGGAGAACTTCATCCCAATACCGATGCTACTATCAGATTCGATAAGCAGTGGATAGGACGTCTTCAGTTGGATCTCAGTCTTATTTTTCATTTTTGTTATCATTAGAAGTAGTAGATGTGTAGTGGCCAACTAGGGAGTGAGTTAATGTATTAGATTTTCCCTCCCCGTCTGATGTACTACTTATAGGTCATCTCATACTAGTATGGTATGCCATCTTTTGAGATACATTGATGTGTTTGTTATATGGGTTATAGTGCCATAAAGCATAATACTTATGTTTTCTGCTGGTTATGTTATCTATGCATGTGATTCAGTATAAGTTCTTTTACTTTAAATCTTTAATTTGCAAATTTTTCTTGTTGAAAACTAGTTTTGAAATCATAAAAAATTTACACGTATTTTTATATACAAATTTATTAAGGGTTTTAATTAAAATAAAAGAAATTTTGCTATTCCGTTGAAAAGTGTCATGTAGCGACCACAGGTCCTAACACATTCCAAAGGGACAATTTTCCTGGATTTGTGTTGAAATTGATTTATCAAAAAGATTGGTGCCTAATATAATTGTTAGGGGCGTGAAGTTGAACCTTGAATATGAAGGATTACATTCCGTGCATTTTAGATGTAGAAAGTGTGGCCATAAGAAGGATGAACACGTGGAGTTTGGGTTGCATGATAATGTCTTAGTGCATGAGTCCAGCACAAGGTTTGATTCTGCCATTGGTGCTAAGGATTCGAAGCTTGGGGAAAACAATAGGGCTGACGTGGTCTCAGCAGCGGTGAAGGATGCCAATTTAGGTAAATTATAGACCCAATACAAAGGTCAAGGCCCAAATCTTATTTAGAACACTTTTGGGGCAATTACTTAAGGCACCTCCTTTTTTTTCTCGGTGCACCCCATAGTTTTAAATATTCCCATAATACCCTTATTTATTATATGTTTTACTATGTGACTTCTTTATCTTGCTGTCTCTCCTTCGCACCCCATTCTTCTTCACTGCGACTCCAAGTACGGTGTCGTGGTTCCTCCACATTCTCCTTCTCTTTTTGTCACTCTATCGCCTTCATGGTTGATGTGTTTACTTCCACGAAGCTTCCATTTAAGGTGAAGAAGGTGTCATAGGTTCTTCTGTTGTCCTCCTTCGTCCTCTTTCCTCCGTAGACAGCGAGGTTTCTATTTAAGTTCTTCATCTGGTAAAGTTTTTATTTTTATTTTATTTTTTATGGTATATGGATCAAGCAATTTGTAATTCATTTAACAATGTTATGAAATGATGGGTCCGTAATAGAATACACATTACAGAATGCTCAATCCGTAATTATACATTACAGATTGCTCAATCTGTAATTGTATTATAATAATTATGGATTGCTTAATCCGTAATTATTGTAATACAATTACGAATTGAGCAATCTGTAATGTAAATTCTCTTACGGATTTCTCAATCCGTAATATAGTTAGGAATTTTCAAAAAAAAATTCCATTTGCTATGATTAACCTGTTTAACTTCAATGAGTTGAAATTGTATTTTTCAATGCATGTTTAGTTAATGGTAATTAAATTATTGTTTGTAACAATGTGGGCAAGTTGTTGGATGAATTTTTGTGTTTATTTAGTTGACTGTTATTTTTTTGAAATATTAGATTTTATGGAGGACCATTATATGAGCAAGATGTCGGATGAGGTGGACATGGATGTTGATTAGACACTGGATGAAGATATAATGATGCAATATGGACTAGACATTAAAAAAGATGATGATTGTACTGATGTATTCACAAATAAGGTAATTGTTTTGCTTAATTATTTAGTGAAATAATTGGAAAGGTGAATAGGCATACTAATGTTGTATGTTTTAATATGCGGGTGTTTCCCACTCGTGATGAGTTACTGAAATGGGCTCGAGCGGTTGCATTTAAGATGGGTTTTGTCATTGTGATTTTGAGGTTAGACACATCAAATGGGATACCAGGAAGGAAGACATTTATTTTGTTGGGTTGTGAGATGGGTGGAAAGTATAGGCGAAAGAAAAAAGATGTAGTGGGCACGGTGACTAGGACTAGAAAGTGTGATTGTCCCTTTAGATTGAGAGGAACACCACTTAAGAATGGTGAAGGATGGGCATTGAAGTTATTGTGTGGGTCTCATAATCATGATTTAGCTGAGACATTGGTTGGCCATCCATATGCTGGTCATCTAACATCTAAGGAGAAGACAATGCTCGTTGATATGATTAAAGAGTATGGTCAATCCAAGAAATATTCTCCTCACATTGAAAGATAACAATGAAAATAATGTGACTACAATAAAACAAGTATATAATGCAAGGAGTGCATATCGGAATGGTGAAAGAGGCCCAAGGACACAAATGCAACATTTGATGAAGCTACTCGAGCGTGATATGTATATTCATTGGCATAGAATCCATGATACATCGAAAGTTGTTTGTGATATTTTCTGGACACATCCTGATGCAGTGAAGTTGGTGAATGCATTTAACATAGTTTTTATGATGGATAGTACATACAAAACAAACAGATATAGACTACCATTACTTGAGATTGTTGGTGTGACACCTACTGGGTTGACTTTTTCTGCAGCTTTTGTGTATTTAGAGGCTGAACGACAAGATAACTTTGTTTGGGCACTTGAGAGACTGAGAGGACTTTTTTTGAGACTTGATGGATTGCCTCAAGTGTTTGTGACTGACAGAGATATAGCCCTCATGAATGCAGTGAAAATTGTCTTTCCTGAGTCTATTAATCTATTATGCCATTTTCACATTGACAAGAATGTGAAAGCGAAGTGCAAGACCTACGTGACTCCCAAATAGGCATGGGACCAAGTGATGGATGCACAGGGTAGTGTTATGGATTGTCCGACTGAATCTAAGTATGAAGACCGTGTCACAAAGTTTGAAGTTGTTTGTTCACCATGGACATTCTTTGTCGACTATGTGAAAAATACATGATTATTGCCTCACAAGGAAAGATTTGTAAAGGGATGGACAGATAAAGTTATGCACTTAGGGAATACAACAAGCAACATGTATGTGAATTTGTTATACATAATGTAATTTTCAAACAAATATGCAAGTATAAGATTCTAACGGAAACTTTATTTATTGTTAGAGTTGAGTCTGCGCATTGGAGCTTAAAAAGGTTGCTTCAAACTAGCATAGGGGACTTGTGTAATTGTTGGGATGCCATGAACAATTTGATCACATTGCAACATACCGAAATAAAAGGCTCATTTGATAATAGCATTAATGTCATAGGTCATAGTTTCAATGTGACATTGTATAAGAGAGTGCGCGAATTTGTTTTAAGGTATGCGTTGAATCATATTGCAGATGAGTTTGATCGAGTCAGGTTTGTTGGTGTTGATAGTGCTCATTATGGATGCATTGTAAGAACCACACATGGTCTCCCATGTGCTTGTGAACTAGCTAGGTATGTCGTGGGTAGCATACCACTGAATGTAGTTCATATTTTTTGGACCAAACTCAGCTTTAATGACATGGGCTCTAATGACGAATATGCAGAATTGTCTGTGCAGCAAGAAGTTGATGTCATGCTTAAACGTTTTAAAGAGGTTGACATTGGTAGGAAAGTGACTATAAAAAGTAAACTTCACGAAATTGCATACCCTGAGATGACTTCAATGTGTCTGCCTATTGAGAAAGTCAAGACTAAGGGTTCACAAAAAGGGCGTGCAGAGCTAAATTAGAAAGGTCAACTAAGCGTGACCCTTCGTACTTTGAGCACGTGGATACATTACATTCTATGCATGACAACTCATCTAGTTTGAGGTCTTCCAAAAGATCATCTCAGCAAACAAGATGCTAGAGAAAGCCTCCCACGATCGATCAATTTAATGTAATTATGAACCCATATATATTGGATATTATTGATGTCAAAGCTGATGGACATTGTGGCTACCGTGCAGTTGCGGGACTACTAGGTATTGGTGAAGACTCTTGGCCCTTAGTGCGTAATGATTTGCATAAAGAACTTGGGCAGTGGCATGATGAGTATGCCACTATATTTGGAGGTTATGAGCGTTTTGAGCAACTAAAGCGATCATTGCTTGTTGATGATCTTTCAATGGTAAAATAATATTACTTGCTTTTGTGAAATTTAACCTTTATGTCTTATAATTAGTTCCATTTGAAAAACTTGACTATGAACAAGCATCTGTGGAAAAATGGATGACTATACTAGACATGGGATATGTTATTGCTTCTAGGTATAATGTGATACTTGTTTTCTTATCACAAAAACAAAGCATCACAGTCTTCCCTCTTAGAACTCAACCTCCCATAGACAACTCAGTTCATCGTATGATATGTTTAGGCCATATAAATGGCAATCATTTTGTACAGGTATACCATTGGGTACAACCTCACATTATGTTATAACTATTGTTAAAAAAATACCCATGTTAACTTGCAGGTATTTATTATTATGCAGGTCTTTTTGCAAGATCATTGTTCGATACCAAATGCTGATGTGTTGTGGTCTACATATTGCCATCCTATTGCCAAAGTATGGGTCTCTCCTTACATTGGACAAATGCAACAATTCGCACAATTAATTGGGGCGACACGTGATTATGTGAACATTACAGAAGATTGATTAGTTATTTGTACTTTATAAAGTTGTATTGCTTAAAAGACAATATACTTATCTGTGATTGTTACTAGATGACATATTTGATTACTTACTTGAGTTGCATGATACTTTTCTATGAAAATGTTAACATTTTTCTACAAAAAATTTAGCAGAACCTCCCCTAAAATATGGACATCCTACAACAGTGCATGTTACCTGTATCAATGAACATAAAACAGTACTAGTAATAGAACAAATGGCATACAAGCCTTTAAGTACCAACACATGGCATAAATGCCTTTAAGTACCAACAAATGTCTAAACATGTCATTTGGATCATAAACTAACAATGGCATAGAAGCCTTAAAGACCGACATCATTAAGTTCATACGATAGTCATGTCTTAAAACAACCGTTGTCCAATTTCAACAACTTAATACATTAAACGCAAATGAGTAATTCATTGGCTTCCTTCCTGACCTTGTTGGCCACCACGACCTCTCCTGTTATACACATTTCCTTCCTCGATGACCCCTTGAGCTAACAATAATGCTGCATGTGTGGCATCCTAGGCATCAATGCCTTCAGTCACCATCCTTAAATTAATCATACACTGTAACTGTCCAGCTATCCTATAACATACAACTTATGAACATAGAAACATAACAAATAGATCACATATTATTGTCACAAGTAATTACCAATGTATGATAACAATAACTAAAATAAGTACTTACAACAGCAGTGGTATTTGCATGGTTACTAGATTCGGCCTCTTCTACCACATGCTTGGGCTTGTGTCTGTTGTCCGGTATCATTGGTGGGACTATGTGATGGAGACCCGCATTAGGTGGGTCCACAATTGAGTGGGAGATCCTAAAGTACCACGCCATGTACCCTGGGGCACAATCTGAGGGATCCATTGCCTGCTCTCCCGGCCTGATCAAGTGATTTGCAAAATGCAACCACCTTTCATCAACTTCTTCTGCAGATGGATAAACAGTTGTCAAGACATTGGGGTGTCGAGGAATAGTCTGGGTATAACCATATTGGCGTAATACCCTCTTTGGAAAATGCAAGTGCATGTCAAAGGCCCATCTAATGAATCTAGAGAATAAAGATATCAACTCAAATGCATGAACTACACGATGCTCGTCATATGGCCTCCAACAAACTTTATCTGTGGTCAGCTCATCCAACTGTGAATTATAATGGCTTACTGATAACAACTTCCCAGGCACCCAACGACTGCATCATGATAATGACTCATTGTATTTCTTAGCTAGTATACTCAACCCGATAGTAGGGAAATGCTCATAGATCCATGCCTGTGTCAAAACAACGAAGCAAAAATTATGGTAAATACGTTTAGTTTATACACATGAAATATAACATAGGTACCATACTAGTCTGTAGAAGAGTAACATAACCGCCGACCTGCCTTGTCTTAGCAAAACTAGCATCACTCATATGCTCATACATATGAACCAGTGCAGCTGCACCCCATGCATAACCCCCGCACAACTGAAGGTCACGGAAAAGCGGTAAGAATCTCACGTTAACAGTGCCAAAACTCTTGTCAGCAAAGATGGTTGACCCCACTAGATGCAACAAGTATGCTCTAGCAGCCTGCGTCCATTGCATCAACAATAGCCTTAATACGAAGCAAATATTCAGCAACAGGTCGATTTCCCTTTTTAGAGTTGCGAAGTTCAGTTTGCAATTGTTGTGACTTAGCTTTGGTCTAAGAATGAAAATGTGTATGAATTTTGTCCCAAATTTGGAACGAATGTTTGCTACCTATGATGCGAGGTAAAAAAGAAGCAGAGAGAGATGATTGCAACCATGTCAATAGGAGCTGATCTTGAAATTCCCAAACTCGATATGCAGGATTCTTGATTCTGAGATCTCGATCAGACGCAGAGAGATATTGAAGTAGAATTTCTGGATTCACAACAAATCGATGAAGACGATGAGCTTGAATCACCGGATCGACTTGTTGTTTCCAAACAAGAAAGTTCTTGTCAGAAAGTTTCTCCGAAATCGTGACTCCATAAAATGCTGGAGTAGGAGTAGCGGAAGCAAAAGAAGAACCAAACGCCGCCGTAGAAGTGTTATCAACCAGCGTTGGAGTAGGAATAGGACCAGTGCCACCGCCGTTTGGCGGAAAAGTGGACACAAGTTCGTGACGAAAAGGACCGGAAGCCATAGAAGGAGCTTTTCAAGCTCTGAATACCATATTAGAATTTGTGATTTGAGAGAAAAACAGAAAGTAGAACTAAAGATTATTATTACTCACCATGGTTCTCAGAACCGGACCGGACCGGCCGGTTCAACCGGGAACCGGTTGCTTGTCCGGTCCGTTTGCTCCTTAAAACCGGCCTGCAGTTGAACCGGTCAAGAACCAGTCAAACCGGTATAAAATCGGCCAAAACCGGTCAAGAACCGGTGCTAAAAACCGGTGCTAAAAACCGGTTTGAACCGGTAGTTTTTTAAAAACTTTTATTTTTTTTTATTTTCTTTGAAAATTTTAAATTTAATATAAAATATTTTAAAGATAAATAAAAACACATTTTTAATAAATATTTTAAATAGATACAAATTATTTTTATCAATTATTATTAAATTTTTTCTTGTAAAACATATAATTTGCTAATTTATATTTATTTAAAAAAAATTTATATCTTGATTTTTGATAATTTTATATTTTATTAATTTGTCATATTTTTTGTTATTGTTAATGAAACATTATTGTATTTTATTAAAATTTGAACTTAAGTATTATGGTATATTTGATTAGACTTTTATATATATATTGAATGTTAAAAACGTGTAAAATGGTTTTTAGGTTTTAATTTAGTTTTTAATGTTTTAAAGTTATGTGATATTATATTTACTTAATATTATTATATAAATTATTTAATTATTATTATTTTATTAATACTGGTTCGACCACGGTTCAACCACGGTTGAACCATTGAACTTTAAACCAGTACCTTCACCGATTCAATGACCGGTCCGGTTTTAAAAACATTGTTACTCACTAAGAAAGAAGAGAGTACATAGACACAACTCTAAGAAGAGTCTAGAGGAAGCTAACTACAGTGCTGACTCGGCACACTTAACAGAATTGTAACTAACTCAGTTAGTTACAGATAAAAGATCCCATGTAATAAGGTCTACAGTAAGCTACACTTCGAATATTTACATATTCTATTATATACTCTAATAAGGTCCTTCATTTGCAAAGCAAGCCTTTTGTAGGAAGTGACAACTGTTGATTCATCTAAGTTTTTGGCTCAAGTGTGTGTTTTTTGATAAATTAAATTTGATTACCTTTTGTTTTTATTGTAATTCTTTTTTTTTTTTTATACAATGAAACTGTGGAGGTTTGAATCTATTATTTCCTATAAACTATTTAAGTCCCTAACCACCAGTTTACTTTTGTGGCTTGATTGGTTTTATTTGAAGTAGTCTTTAAAATGTTCTCCATGTAAATATCCATGATATATGTCTTCCTTTTGCAGTCATGCATTAAGGTTACATTGAATTTTGTCTCTCCTGAAAATGTTGGGGAGTGCTTTCGTTTGACAGAGGAGTTTCGCACACTTCCAATAAACCACAGGTCTACTGAGGACAAATTGGAGGTATGCCAAACTTTTATCATTTATTTGATTCTGCCATTTATTTGCTTCTCCATTGTTTTGAGATGTAGCATCTACATTTTTTAGTCTTTGATGGGCTAAGTTTAGTATTAGGCAGTTGTTTTATATATTTATGGTCACATGGTCTTTGGGGGCAGTAGCTTGCTGGATGCTTTGAATACGGCCTGATATTTTTGCAGTAACTCTTCCAACCCTTCCACATGTGGCTGCACCTCTTGTTGTATCAAAGTCATCATCCCCAACACCATGTAACAGGCCTCAGCGTCCCTCTTCAACTCTTTCATTAATGCCTTCAATGATAGCATCCATCTTCAACTCTCTAACTGATGCCTTCAATGATGATCCATTCCTGACAGAGAAGGATCTCCCCTAATCTCCACCTTTGCTCCACTTACACTCACTTTAATCACCAGCTCTTCAAAATTAGCCTGCACTTCCCTGAGACTCTGTAACCACTCATCCAAGTTTCACATTGACTCCACCCAATTCAAACAAGTCCTGAAGATTGGGTAATTGCAGGACAAATGTTTGCACACCTCTTGGTACCTTCTGGTTTAATCCCCAATGATTCTAGTATTCTACCACCAGGGGGGGTAGGGGTGAGAATAACATGGGCCTGGACTTATTTTGTAGGAGAAAGATCTAAACTCTTACTCATCAGTTAATTAATAATTTCCTTTCATTTTTGTGAGGAGAATATTAATAATTTGCAAAATTTTGTGGGGTCTTAATGCAAAATCTTTGGCTGTCCCTAGCAACTTGATAGCAGTTATAGGTTCTGGACTGGAACATGAAACCATGTTTGTCCAAATCCAAACAGTGCCGTCTGGTGAACTGAACTTAGCACATTGTTTACATCTGTAGACTGCCAAGTGCTGCTGCCAACTACTGGGACAATGGACAATTCACTCTGGTAATTAAAATATAACCTATTAATTACAAAAAAAAAAAAATGATGTGAAAAATAAACATTTTTTTAATATAATTCGTAACATTATATTCTTTTATCTGATTGTTTATTCAAAAAATAAAAACACTAATTAAGAAGGAAGACTTTAATAATGGTTTTGGAACTTCAATTTTCATTTTCCTAGTATAATTAGTATTTATGTAATTCAAAAGACTTTAATTTTAACTGAATTTATTTTTATCCAAGTTAAGTCCTGGTTTAGATTTTTGAAGCCTTGATTTTCAACCTTTACCCATTTTGACTGGTTTTGTCTTCCCTGCCTAGTTTATAGTTTTCTTTCACAGCACTGAATTTGACTCAGATTCTATTAGGGGAAGATTTGCATTTCATAAAGGGTAAAATATGTTTTTGGTCCTTGTACTTTTAGAAAAACTTGGTTTTAGTTCCTGTACTTTCGAATAAACCATTTTAGTCCTCAAACTTTGAAAAACACTTGCTTTTAATCCCTCCCCTCTAATGGTGTTAAAACTGTTAATGGAAATACAGTTTCCAGCGGCTATAAACCACCACAAAACACACATCTTTGCGGCGGTTATAGCTGCCAATAAATGTTGAATTCGAATACAATACACGTGTGTTTTGTGGTGGTTTATAGCCGTTGGAAACTGTATTTCCGTTAACAGTTTTGACACCATTAGAGGGGAGGGACTAAAAACAAGTGTTTTTCAAAGTTTGAGGACTAAAATGGTTGATTCGAAAATACAGAAACTAAAACCAAGTTTTTCTGAAAGTACAGGGACCAAAAACATATTTTACCCTTTCATAAATGGGTAGGTGCTTAAAGTCAGAAGAACTTAAATGCATGGTCAATGCTAATGTATAAACTTTCTTCAGCCCACTTAAAACTGTGTTTTACCACTGGCCAATTAATTTCCCTGCAAGGCTCTAATAACTGGTTTTATAGAACCCATTTCGATCATTAAAAAATGTAAGTATTTTCTTGTTGGTACTGTCAACTTTTGGTCTCAACTTGGTCTTTTAAATTCAATGTTTTTTTGGCATCAAATTGGTCTTGAAGGACTATTATGGGGAATGGAAATGGGTATTTACACTTGACCTTAAGGCATGTGGTTAGAAGAGTCCAAATTGTGAGCTATTTCCCTCAGCTTATGATGGGGGTGTGGTTTCTGCTTATTTAGGTGTTTGGTTCTGAGAAGTTAAGTAACAAATTTATTGCAAACAGTTATATTATATTGTCATGTCAACAGTTTCGTGCTGTGATATTATGTAACTTTTCACCTTAATTGCTGCTTCTAAAACAGGTGAAGAAGATGACAATATATGCTATGCAAGATGCGATAAAAAAATTGGAGGAAGCAGGATTAATAATTTATAACTTCAGTCCCTTTGAGAATGGATTGTGATACTAGCATTTGCTGAGTACGCTGTTTACTTTGCTGTCAGAGGCATTTAGATTATCTCTTATGTACTGTGCTCATTCTGATTATGTTCTTTAGGCTATTGATTCAATTTCACTTGTGAAAATGATTGTCATTCAATTTACAGGTCCGGGGAAACCAAGGTTCCAGAGTAAATATATCTGTAACAGATCAAAGCCAATTGGAAGTGTAAATTTTGAGTCAAGCATATACAGGTGTGATGGTGTTGGGTTCTTTATATCGTGACTGTAAGATGGTTCCATATTTTGTTTTCACAACCACACCTGGAAGGTTTTTTTTTTTTTTTTTTTTTTTTTTTTGGAAATATCATATATGACTTGAACTGTGTTACACATAATTGTCACATGTTTACCTAGGGTACTTTTTGAGCTTCTGAATGCATAGATTATGAGATTCTAAGGTTCCCTGTTTTATGTGGCAAAATGTTAGGAGTTCTGAACTGCTGTTTTGATTGATATGTCCTTTGTTTTAGCCTCAAACAATGTTCAGCATGAAAGAGAATTAACTACAGTGCCCTTGGCTCTAGTTCAAGGTGGATGGAGATGCTTGATTGTGTTTTAAGTTGTTTTCCAAAACTATTTTATAATATAATTTCTATTTCTAAGAAATGTTTTTCAGAACAAGAAAAAAAATTGTCAACATGTTTTTGAAAATAGTTTTTAAAGGAAAAAGACACAATTTAGGATATTTGGAGGTGAGTATGAAATTGATTTTGAATAAAATTAATTTTGTAAAATTGAATTTTGGTTAAAGTTAGTTTTGAAGTGAAATAATTTCTATTTGAATGTTTATATTCTAAAAACAAGTTTGATGTAAAATTTAATATTTTAACTTAAAACAAGCTTTTTTTTTTTTTTAACTTTAAATTGAGGTTTGGGAACAAAAGTAATTTTACTTAATAACTAACCATTTATATAATTCATAAAAAAACTAACCATTTATATTTTTATTAAAATCACGTGAACTACTATGTAAAATTAATAAAATATTTTCTCATGTAAAATTTAAGTCTCATCTCCACTATTCTGGTTGTTGTGGTTAACGAATAGTTTTCATTTTTTAAGGCCTTTCCCACCACCGTCAATACACTCAAACTAATCTTCTTTCCACTATTATTCAACAGATGGTTTTATTCTTTTAAGGCTTTTCCTACTATTGTGGATATTCTCCCATTGAATTTCACAACATTGACTTATCATCAGTGATAATTTAAAATATTTTTGTTGTTGACGTGTGTCATGCTTTTTTGAACACTTCTTTTCATCCAACCCAATATATATTCTGCTATTTTTTTTTTAAGTCTTGTAGTATCTTGAATGCCCTCGTTGTGGAGAGTTATCAAATTCATCCAATAGTTTAGGGATCAAGGAGAATACACCAAGATTACTACTTGTCCCCAGTGACAGATCTAGTACTCTAGGTCAGGGGTGCAATCTTACCATGTTGTTTTCTAACCCAACTCCTCCCTCAAGAAAAGAAATAGGATAATAGAGATAATTTGTTTAAATTTTCATAATTAAGAAAAATAATAAAATAAAGTCTTAAATAACCTTTTGGTCGCTATAAAATAGGGAGTTTTGATTTTAGTCCTTTAAAGATTTTTTATTTTTATTTTAGTACTTTAAAGATTTTTTGTTTTGTTTTAGTTCTTGTTGTCAGGTAATAACATTAAATGATGACGTAACAACGACGATGTCAGCCATTGACTTGCCAAATCATCGAGAGTTTAACAGAATAGTCACACGTAATTTTTTTTGTTTTGGTAAATTATGTTTCTAATCTTCATCTATTCAAAATAGTTGATATGTCAAACTAGTTGATGAGGAATTTAAAAGCATAATTTATCCAAAAAATAAAAATTCATGAGACTGCCCAGTGAGACTTCGATGATGTGACGAGTTAATGAAAATGTCACTATTATGTCATCAGTTAACGCTGTTGTCTGACAGAAGATACTAAAACAAAAAAAATTTAAACTTTAAAAGACTAAAATAAAAAAAAAAAAACTCTATTTTATAGAGATCCAAATGTTATTTAAGCCTAAAATAAATAAATTAAAGAATGTAATAACACTCTTAACATTCTTTCTTATTTCTTCCTTTTTTTTCCCATGACCAGTGAATCCTATTAATAAATCAAATTGATCTTATCATGTGTATTGTTGATAATTTAAAATATTTTTGTTGTTGACGTGTGTCATGCTTTTTTGAACACTTCTTTTCATCCAACCCAATATATATTCTGCTATTTTTTTTTTTAAGTCTTGTAGTATCTTGAATGCCCTCGTTGTGGAGAGTTATCAAATTCCTCCAATAGTTTAGGGATCAAGGAGAAGACACCAAGATTACTACTTGTCCCCAGTGACAGATCTAGTACTCTAGGTCAGGGGTGCAATCTTACCATGTTTTCTAACCCAACTCCTCCCTCAAGAAAAGAAATAGGATAATAGAGATAATTTGTTTAAATTTTCATAATTAAGAAAAATAATAAAATAAAGTCTTAAATAACCTTTTGGTCGCTATAAAATAGGGAGTTTTGATTTTAATCCTTTAAAGATTTTTTATTTTTATTTTAGTACTTTAAAGATTTTTTGTTTTGTTTTAGTTCTTGTTGTCAGGTAATAACATTAAATGATGACGTAACAACGACGATGTCAGCCATTGACTTGCCAAATCATCAAGAGTTTAACAGAATAGTCACACGTAATTTATTTTGTTTTGGTAAATTATGTTTCTAATCTTCATCTATTCAAAATAGTTGATATGTCAAACTAGTTGATGAGGAATTTAAAAGCATAATTTATCCAAAAAATAAAAATTCACGAGACTGCCCAGTGAGACTTCGATGATGTGACGAGTTAATGGAAATGTCACTATTATGTCATCAGTTAACGCTGTTGCCTGACAGAAGATACTAAAACAAAAAAAATTTAAACTTTAAAAGACTAAAATAAAAAAAAAACACTCTATTTTATAGAGATCCAAATGTTATTTAAGCCTAAAATAAATAAATTAAAGAATGTAATAACACTCTTAACATTCTTTCTTATTTCTTCCTTTTTTTTCCCATGACCAGTGAATCCTATTAATAAATCAAATTGATGTTATCATGTGTATTGTTAAATTCAAAATTAAATTAAATATAAAAATCACTTAATCGAAATTTTGGATGAGATAATCCTGCTTAGTAACCAAAAATAAAACGATGATCTCGCTTATTATAAAAGCACCAGTCTTAAACCGTGCCTCTCACTCAACTCTGCATCCTTCCGTTTTCAAGTTTCAATCCTAAAGCAGGAAGGTGATGGCTCCCAATCCCAAATCCAAATTCAAATCCGATTCAGCCTACTTCGAACCAGGTTCTGCAGTGGAATTCAAGTCACACCGCAAGTGGATCAATAAGAAACCACAACAAGGTATTTCAGATGTTCAGTTTTTCCTTTTAGAAAAATAATAATCTGTTGGAAAAGTTGTTAATATAACAATATTTGTATGATCCATAGCAACTAAGTCCGTGTCACTTTTTGGGTTCAGGTACTGAAATTGAAGTGAGGCGAAGTAAGAGAAATAGGAAAGACGATTGGATTAGTGAGTTGCCTGACAGTGTTCTGCTCCACATAATGACTTTTATGACTACAAAACAAGCTATTCGGACTTGTGTCTTGTCTAAACGATGGAAGGACCTTTGCAAACGTCTCACTAATCTTACCTTTCGTTGCCCTTACGTTAAAAGTTTTGAGAAATTTGCTTCTATATTTTTTATTGCTCATAATGTGTCTGCATTCCATGTCAATTTTTGCTACTAAATTATGTATTTCAAAATATCCATTTAAATCCTATTCACTCTAAATTGTGTAGGATCTCTTAAGCAGTCCAACGAGACCTAAACCTCCATGCTTTGTTAGATTGGTGTCATTGAAAGTGAACAGACAATCACCTATCAACGACATATCTGATGAGCAAGTGGCCAAAGTGGTGGAGTATTTGCTTCAAAACTCTCCCATGGTCAGAGTTGATATCATAACAAGTGCTTAAAGCAATGTCCATGCTTAACTTTTTTAAGTTAGGGATTTTTACATAGTATTCTGATTTTCCTTATTCAATGCTTCCCTTTCAACCTGTCCTAGATGCTCTGTTTTTACTTACATTTAATTTTTATTTGGCATGACTAATGATAAATTTTAAGCTTAAGAAACTGGCACTGTTGAAAGCAATGGGTCTTAAAGATACAAATCTTTCATTCTTTTGTTGTTGGAGAAGGATGGTAAGTAAAATATTCTGTTTACAAAAAGAATTTGAGGCTGCAGTATATTTTTACATTACAACAAATATTTTTTTTCGTGGCAATCAGTTTGAATTGTCTTTAAAGTTTTTACATCATATTTATTATAATCTAGATAATCCTTGAAGAACAAAAAAGCTGAAGAAAAAAGGTCATGTCACAAACTGGAGAATCTAAATTTACTTCGTTTGCTAGTTGTATCTATTGCATTGTCATTGTCAATTTTTAATTCATGGGAGTGGAACAATTCTTAGAACTCAGACATCACTAACTGCTTAAGCTATGACAAGCAAACTAGACTTAAAACTCCAGAAACCGAAATTGAGTCAAACATCACTAACTGCAATTTTTTGAGGGACTAAAAACATTAAAATAAAATTATGAGGGACTAAAAATAGAAATCAAGATAAAATGAGATATCAAAATCAAAAACATATTTTACTCTTTTTTTTTGGAAAAATCATATATGAACAGTGTACATATAATTGTCACATGTTTACCTAGGGTACTTTTTGAGCTTATGAATGCATAGATTATGAGATTCTAAGGTTCCCTGTTGTATTATGAGGCAAAATGTTGGGAGTTCTGAACTGCTGTTTTGATTGATATGTCCTCTGTTTTAGCCTCAAACAATGTTAAGCATAAAAGAGAATTAACTACAATGCCCTTGACTCTAGGTCAAGGTGGACGGAGATGCTTCATTGTGTTTTAAGTTGTTTTTCAAAACTATTTTTATAATATAATTTCTATTTCTAAAAAATGTTTTTCAGAACAAGAAAAAAAAATTGTCAACATGTTTTTGACAATAGTTTTTAAAGGAAAGAGACACAATTTAGGGTATTTGGGGGTGAGTATGAAATTGATTTTGAATAAAATTAATTTTGTAAAATTGATTTTGGTTAAAGTTAGTGTCGAAGTGAAATAATTTCTATTTTGAATGTTTATATTCTAAAAAAAAGTTTGATGTAAAATTTAATATTTTAACCTAAAACAAGCTGTTTTTTCTTCTTCTTTAAATTGAGGTTTGGGAACAAAAGTAATTAACTAACCATTTATATAATTCATAAAAAAAACTAACCATTTATATTTTTATTAAAATCACGTGAACTATGATGCAAAATTAATAATAATATTTTTTCATGTAAAATCCAAGTCTCATCTCCACTATTTTGTTTGTTGTGGTTAACAAATAATTTCTTCTTTAGTAAATTACACGGATCCCTTCTGAGGTTTATCCTTATTACACTTGATATCCCTCCATTTTTGAACCCTACAGATAACTCCATAATTTTTGGACTTTCATTACACCGACCTCCCCTCTTAGGCGTAAATCATTACACCAACCCCCCTCTTAATGTTACACTGACCCCCTTAGGAGTGTTCAAAGTAATGTAAAAAAATGGAGGGGTACCAAGTGTAATAAGAGCAAACCTCAGGAGGGTCTGTCTAATTTACTCTTTTTCTTTGAAGGCCTTTCCCACTACCATCAATACACTCAAACTAATTTTCTTTCCATTATTATATCGTAGTCAACAGATGGTTTTATTCTTTTAAGGCTTTTCTTACTATTGTCAATATTCTCCCGTTGAATTTCACAACAATGACTTATCATCAGTGATAATTTAAAATATTTTTGTTAGTTTTTTTTAAGTCTTGTAGTATTTGAATGCCCTCGTTGTGGAGTTATCGAATTCCTCCAATAGTTTAGGGATTAAGGAGAAGACACAGGGGATAACTACTTGTCCCTTGTACAACAAATCACCCTGTTCCAATTGATAAGAGAACTCATCCTTAACTCGAGTATTGTATTGGAGATTAACATTTATCTTGCTAAGGTAAGTTTCTTCCTTCAACCCAAGTAGGGAATGAATTTATCAAGGGTTAAGCTAACATGGACACACATGCACGTGTTAAGAATGTTATTATATTCATTAATTAATTAATTTTATTATTATCTTAATTATGAAAATTAATTTTATATCTTTCAATTAAAAAAAATTATCTCTATCATAATCTTAATATTAAGATTACATGGGAGACAATTTAGGATTTGAGTAGTGGTGATAAAAAATAAGTTTTTTTATTTTAAAAAAAGATAGCTAATAGAGAAATAATTGGGAGAGAAGAGATAATGATAGATATAATTTATTTTAATTTTAATAATTAAGACAAAATAATAAAATAAATAAATTAATGAATGTAACAACACTTTTAGAATCTATATGGTGGTTAGGATATGATAGGATAACTATCCTAAGGAGAGAGCTAGGTTAGAAAGGAACACAATAGGATAAGCTCCCCCCTATCTATTACGCAACTAGTGTTTTGTTGAATGTGATAGTATTATATGGATTTGAAGTAGGGATTTGTTCATGAGGTTACGTGTAAATTTAATGCTTGATTTGTATGCCAGGCTAATATAGGACCTTGTAAGGTCCCAGAACCCAGTTCACGGAAAATTGTGGAGCATAGCAAATGGGCCAGGTTTGTGTGCTTTAAACATTCAAGCTTCCCTTGCTTTCTGTAGTCTCTAAGCTATTTCTATATTAATCTAACTGATCCCTTAACTCCATTAACGTATGCATTTATGCATAATGCAGATTTTACCATGCTTCTCTATGCCATATACAGTTATACGTTATATATGCTGATATTTTGTTATGTATATACTGCATTAGTTTTGATCAACGCTTATTTTATACTATTCTTGCAATTTGCACTATTGCATTTCATTTTGTTTTGTTGAAAATATTTATATATATAAAAGTAAGTGTCGTGGATAATTTAGTAAATTCAATTTTCCCACTCATTCTAAGGGTAAGTATGTAATTATACAACCTCATGTTTTTTAAGGTATTAATGATATTTCTAGAGCAATTAATGATACTTAAATGCAAATTAAATACAAACTAATTTAAAAATCTATGTTTTTTTATATTAAAACATATTCAAATTAATTATAATTAATTATAAAAATCTAAAATAAAAATTTCTACATACTAAAATCAAAATATAAATAAACAACTAGACTATATCATAAATTTGATAAATTAAAAAAATCATTATTTTGATATTCGATAAATGCTTATATTATTTTTTTACTTAAGAATAAAAAAAATGTTAATTAATACTTTAAAGATATTGATTAATGTATTCCATCATGCATATTTTAAAATATAAAAAGAAATATATAATCTAAATATAATATAAAAATACTATTTAATGTGTTATCAGTTTTAAAAATCAATTACAAGGGTAATCAATAGAATCAAATTTTATTAAGTTGGGTAAGTTGATCATTTATGGTTTTATTTTTTCATCATAAATAAGGTATATGTGTATTTTTGTTGTTTAACTTGCAATTTTCAATTATTTCAATATAACATAAACATTGTTAAATTTATTATATCATACACTCATAAATTTGGATGTGAATTTTATGAAATTGTTATTGTTTAGGAATATAATTTTAAAGAATATAAATGGTATAAACAAAATCCATGGCGTCATCTACGAAAAGTCATTAGAAAATTAACAATCTTTTTATATTGATGTCTAATTTTTTTTAATTGTTTTGTGATACATCATGAGAGGCAATGACTTACAAAAATATTCAAATAAACGAAGTTAAGTGTATTAGAATAAAAGATAAGTATTATTTCATATTTTTAATAACAGAGAAAACTAAAGAAGTTGCACTCCTCACAATTCACTCGTGCGTCGCACAAATTCATATACTTTCTATGTTTAAGTGGTGAAATTATATTATTTTTTATAGTAATTTTAATTTAAATGTATTTGTTATTGTTGTCTCTTTCTTGTCTAAAATAATTATTGAATGTTTCATTTTACGAACATAGAAAATATGAAAAAATATAAAAATGGGGTGAATATTTTTTTTTTGAAAATAGGAAGAGAAATTTAGATTTGACTTACCAAATTAGATATATAAACTATAATACACAAGGATGAACATTTTTTTATTAAAACAAGTAAGAAAATTTATATTGAATTCACGGGGATAAACTTTTTTACCAAAGATTTTCCTCCAATCAAAATTAAAATTTCTTATACATAATTAATATATATTTAATTAGATAAAAAAACTGAATTAAATCAACATAACTACTATTATTTTCTCCACTCAAAATTAGTGTCTAAAATTATTTTTTAAGCAAATAATTATTCATTTTTTATTTATTATCTTCTCACTTAAACAAATTATTCAAGATTTCTTCTACCTGAACAAATTTTAATTTTCTTTTATGCATTGATATGTATGTGCTAATATATTAAAACAAAAATTATATATAAAATGAAACACATAGCAATGAATATATATATATATATATATATATATATATATATATATATATATATATATATATATATATAAACAAGTAGAAAATTTTCATTTAATTCACAGGGATGAACAATTTAACATAAGTCACATTAATATCTAAATTATTATGGTGAAATTATATATTTTTATTATTATAATTTTAATTTGAATGTATTTTTTTTTATAGCTGTCTCTTTCCTTATTTAAATAATTTATTAAATATTTTATATTACAAACATAGAAAGTATGAAAAAAAATATAACAAATGGTATGAATATTTTTCATGAAAGTATGAAGAAAAATTTAGACTTAATTTATCATATAAAATATGACACATGGGGAAGAACATTTTTTTATAAAAATAAGTAGAAAAATTTACACTGAATTCATAGGAATAAACTTTTTTACTAAATATTTTTGTCCAATAAAAGCTAAATTTTCTTTTAGATAATCAATATATATTTAATTACATAACAAAAATCAAATTAAATAAAGATAATCACTATTATTTTTTACATGAAAAATTAGTGTATATAATTAATTTTTAAGCAAATAAATATTCATTTTTTATCTATTATCTCCTCACTTAAATAAATGAGTTAAATGGTCATGTACTGACAGTGTAAAACTATTTTACATTGTTAACCAATAAGAAATAATCATTAGTATGACTTCTAAGGTAGTTATTGTAAAAGTCAACAAACTTACCATACATGATAGTTGTGATTGGAGGACAGTGTTGTTTTACACTGTTAGCACATAGCTTTTTTTCCCCCCTAAATAAATCATTCATGATTTTCTTCTAGCTAAACAAATTTTAATTTGATTTTATACATTGATATTTATATGTCAATGTATTAAAATAAAAAGTATATATAAAATATAATACATAGAAATTAATATTTTTTCTTATAAAAGCAAGTAGAAATTTCCACTTAATTCACGAGGATAAACAATTTACCTGAAGTCACATTAATATTTAAATTACTATGGTGAAATTATATTTTTTTATTATAATAATTTTAATTTCAATGTATTTTTTTATGGCTGTCTCTTTACTTATTTATTAAATATTTTATTTTAAGAACATAGAAAGTATGAAAAAATATAACAAATGGGGATCATTTTTTATGAAAGTATCAAAATAAATTTAGACTTAACATACCATATAAAATATAACACACGGGGATAAACATTTTTTATAAAAACAAGTAGAAAAATTTACATTGAATTCAAGAGGATAAAATTTTTTACTAAAGATTTTTGTCCAATCAAAGTTAAAATTTCTTTTACATAATTAATATATTTAATTACATAACAAAAATCAAATTAAATCATATATAACAAATTTTACTTTTCTTTTATACATTGATATGTTTATGCCAATATATTAAAATAAAATCATATATAACATATAACACATGGATGAATTTTTTTTTCTTATAAAAAAAGTAGAAATTTCTACTTAATTCACAAAATGAACAATTTATCTGAAGTAGCATTAATATTTAAATTATTATGGTAAAATTATATTTTTTATTATAATAATTTTAATTTGAATGTATTTTTTATGATTGTCTTTTTCTTGATTTAAATGATTTATTGAATATTTTATTTTACAAATATAGAAAATATGAAAAAAATATAACAAATGGGGATGAATATTTTTCATGAAAGTATCAAGAGAAATTTAGACTTAATTTACCATATAAAATATAACACACGGGGATGAACATGTTTTATAAAAATAAGTAGAAAATTTTACTTTGAATTCACGAAGATAAACTTTTTTACTAAAGATTTTTGTCCAATCAAAGTTAATATTTTTACATAATTAATATATATTTAATTACATATCAAAAATCAAATTAAATCAACATAATCACTATTATTTTCTCCACGTAAATTTAGTGTCTAAAATTAATTTTAAGCAAATAATTATTTATTTTTTATTTATTATCTTCTCATTTAAATAAATTGTTCGTGATTTTCTTCTACCTAGACAAATTTTAATTTTCTCTTATACATTGATATGTATATGCCAATATATCAAAATAAAAATTATATATAAAATATAACACATAGGAATGAATACTTTTTCTTATAAAAGCAAGTAGTAACCTCACAATTCACCCGTGCATCGCACATGCTCACATACTTTATTTGTTTAAGTGATGAAATTACATTTTTTATTATAATAATAATTTTAATTTGAATGTATTTTTTTATGGCAATCTGTTTCTTGATTTAAATTATTTATTGAATGTTTTATTTTACGAACATAGAAAATATGAAAAAAAATATACAAATGGAGATGAATATTTTTTTTTATGAAAGTATGAAAATAAAAGTATAACAAATTACATTACATACAATATAAAATTCAAATAAATTTTTAAACATTTTGTTTATCCTGTATAATGCACGGGTCAAAATCTTGTATCATTAACAGTAGTAGTTGTTGATGCAGCTTGAACCAGCTTGGAAATATGTCTTCCACAGAAGCCATGCACCTTTTTGTTAAAATATTGGAGGTCATGCTAATAATTTTATTTCACATTTCTTGCATATGTAGCTTTTAGCGACATTTAGTTACTTACATTTTTTTAAATGCTACCAGTAAGACCATTGTGTAACATTTATAAAATTAAATGTTACTACTAAAATGTGATAGTATTACATTTTATTTTTGTTAAAAATTTAAAATGTTGCCAAACGCACATATATACGTTTTGGAAGGATATAATTAACCAGTTCGCTTACCTTCTTAAAAAGATTTAATAATTAATAATTAATAATTATAAATAAATCCTTTCCTCTCCCGTTTCACAACCTCATCCCTTAAAATGTTGCCAAACTCTATTATGTTCCTTACCCTATCCTTTCTCGATGATCCTTCTTCAATTTTAGGAATTGCCTCTCGCTACGTTGTTCGTGCATGTTAGGGTTTCAGCTATCACAATTTGTTGATTCTAGTTTTGGATCTGGTAACGTTTCTATTTTTTTTTTTATATCAAAATTTGTGTCTCTTTTTCATTAGACTTAGATCAATTTAACATGATTCTGCCCTAAATGTTGTGGTTCATCCATGATCGCTGAAATAGGAGAAAGAGTGAAAGATTCATCGTATTTCCTGGAGTGGTGAGTATTTGGTTTGAAATCTAAAATTTGAATCAGATGCTATTGATATAATCGATATTCTGTTTTGTTTTGAGTATCGCTTTATTTTCTGGTTATTGTTTTGATATATATAGCCTCGTAAACGGATAATTATAGCCTTTAGTTGTGAGATCCTATTTAGTTGTGAAATTTGGATCACCGATTTTAAATTTGTAATCTGAATCACTATTTGAGATGTTGAAATTGGGGATAAAT
The DNA here is from genome assembly GCA_026413185.1 of Pueraria montana var. lobata. Lineage (NCBI taxonomy): Eukaryota > Viridiplantae > Streptophyta > Magnoliopsida > Fabales > Fabaceae > Pueraria > Pueraria montana. Next base: position 46,774,260 of record CM048650.1, on the reverse strand, counting down.
AAGGTTATACATGTGAGTTATAATAAGAAGCTTCGTTTCATAACTTTATGGCCTTGTATTTTTTATTTTATTTTATTTGAACAGAGCTTAGAAGTTTCATTTCAAGACTGGAGTCCTCTTGTTTGTGGAAGGCTTGTATCTGGTAATCATTAGTTATACTTTTTTCAGATTAGCTATATTTTCCTCTGGCATGTCTTTATATTTAGTTATCATAGATATATGAAGTTTGACAATGAACTTCATTTTTGAAGGGGAATGTGATAATAATTCTATTAAGTTCTCTCTATTAATTCTGTTAATTGTGATCTGAAATCACAGATCAGGCTAGGAAACGTGCTAAAGTTGCAAGGTAATGTGCAGTGGATGCTAAATATTTATTAGTTGAAGTTCAACCCAAAACCAGTATATTTATATCTACTTGTTTTCTAGGTTGCAGGTAGGGGTGGCACGGATTGGATTTTTAAAAATCTAATCCATATGCACTTTATATCCAATTAAGTGAATTGGATTTAAATCCATATTGATTTTAATTGGATAAAAGTGGCCTGGAACTTTTAAAAACCAGTTTAAATTGGTTTTAAAACTGGTTTGATTTTAAAATCACTTTCAAATCATAAACCAGTTTTTAAATCGACTGGGTTTTAAAAATCAATTTTAAACCATAAATCATTTCAAAAATCAATTTTAAGTATCGTGCATTTTGGATTAAAATTATAACATCTTTAATTTCAATATACTAATTATATTTAATTAATAATTAAAAATATATTAAATATATTTATCCCCTATATATTTTTTGGTCCTAGGTTAAAAAGACCACGGATATTTATACATGGAGGGAATCGAGTACGGGTTCTCCCGCTAAATAGATCGTTCCCCCTCATGTGAATGCAGTGGGTCTTACATCACTGCACCAACCCTTTGGATTATTTATCCCCTATATATATAAACATATAAGATTATCTATTTTCTTAGGTCTTTACTCTTCCTTACATTCACTTTTATTTGAATACTCTCACATCATGAAGTGGTGAACTTCACTTTTAACATGTATCTAGTATATCATCTTAATATGCTTTTAATATCAACCAAACGGCTTATCAAGTGGTAACCAAATATCAAAAATCAATTTCAAATGTGTGTGTGTTTAATATTTGAGATATGATCTTATGTTTTTAATATCAATTGAATGATTTAACTTAATTTCTTATCTCTTCCAAATTATCATTTTCAAGATCTTTAATTCTAACTTTAATTTGAATGTTTTTTAAAATAAATTATCAATAATAATAATAATAATATCAAAATATAAATTGTTTATCATAAATCTAAAATATAATTTACATGTTCAAAAATATTTATTTATTACATATTTTAATTGTAATATAATCTATATATTATAAATTGTAAATTTTAAGTTGTATAAAATAAATATTTATCTTGTACAATTCACAAGCTAAAATACTAGTTAATATTATTTATCAAATAATTATTATCAGTATTATCAGAACTGGACCGGTCATTGACCCGATCAATGGGTTACTGGTTGAATCTGTGGGTCACTCATTGAACCGCATGAACCGGTATATACTGAACATTTTTATAAAGTTATATAATAGATATTAATATTATATACAATAAAAAAATATAATAGATATCTTATATAAATAACTTTTTTAGTATGCATATTAAATTGATATCATGATTCAGTGGCTAAAAATATTTTAGCTAAACAACACGGCCCTGGTTCAAATCCTAGTAACTTTTAAATTTATTAAATTAAAATTTTCATTGTACACATCCTCAAGGTTTTATTGTGCTTTTTCAAAATTTCTCCCTATTTTGCCTTTTGATATCTATGTGTTTTTTGCCCACTCATTATAAAGAAATAGGCTTCAAATTTAACAGTTTTTTATTTTTCTATAATCCGCATGTGTTACAAACATGTGAAATTGTTTAGCTTGAGTTCATGTTTATATTTACCTGTGAAAGGTTATAAAATATGTTTATAGTTGTTTGAAGAGTTTAAGATGAGAGCATAGTTTTTGGTCTAAAGTATTACCCTTATTTTCTCTAAATTTTTAGTAGGTTCTAGTATAAAGTGATTTTTAGTTCTAGTAATAATGAAATCTAAGAAATAGTGCATTTTATGATTGGTGCAGATACATTCTGATGGTAGAGCCCTGGCCACATATTTGTAAATCCTTTGCCTAATTTGGCTTTTGGAACCTAGCCCGCAACATTTCCATTTTCTATATAAAATCAATTCAAAATGAAAAATATATTAGGAAATTCTATCCTAAGGAAGAGGGTCCTATTACTGATATTGGTCCAATTGACAATTCTCCTATAATCACTCAGAAGGTGAAGTCTCAATTACTAGCTTGCATATGATGTTTGATTGGTTTTCAAAACTTCATATTTGGAGATCAGCTTGCTAGGTCTCTAGTGTGTGTTGAATTGTTACTTTCTTTAAAATATTTATGTATTACTGTGCAGTTAGCTGGATTCCAACTCAGGCTCACTAAGCTTGCTTTGTTGAGTGGACTTCTCACATCTTCACATGTTAGATTATATTGCATATTAGTGATTTTCTATGATGCCTCTTTTGAAGTTGTTGCTTACCTTGAAATTCATGCCAATGTTGCATTGACTCGTTACAGGTTTTTGGAGCTATTCTGCAGGCTGTGCAACATTCTCCTCAATATCCTGGATCCTATAATTTACATGGACTAGTTTGTAAGGCTCGAAATAATTATTAGTTTGTTGCTACTAAAAATTCAAAGAGAGTGTACTTGATACCATAGTTTATAGTACCTTTAACATATTTCACAATATGTTTGGCAGCTTGAAGATGCACTTCACTGGCACAATGCATAAATCTTGAAAGAATGCTTACTGCAAACATAATATCGGGTCTGGTTGCAGTAAGGTACATTAGGCAACCAATTAGGCTTCTATAGTGGTGCTCATCAACCATATCAGCTCCATCATCATCTTTGTTGAATTTTTCCTTCTGATTCATTGGAGTGGTAGTACTTTTGCAATTCTCCATGCAAAACTTTTTTAGTATCTCCTTTGCATACTTCTTTTGGCATATAAAGACTCCATCATGATCTTGTTTTACTTCCATTCCCAGAAAAAAGGACATCAAACCAAGATCTGTTATCCCAAACACTTGGAGCATTCAACTTTGAACTCCATTATTAGTTTCTCATCAATGTCGGTCATAAGGAGGTCATCAACATAGATAAAAACTATGATTAAATCATCACCTGCCAGTTTCACATATAATGTAGCTTCACTTGGACTTTTAACAAATCCAAGGGTTTGAAGATAATCATCGATTTTGCTATTCCAGGCCCTTGGAGCTTGTTTAAGACCATACAAGGCCTTCTTTAGGTTATAGACCTCTCTTCTTGTCCCTTGACCTAAAATCCCTCTGGCTGCTCCACAAGTATCTCCTCCTGCAAATAACCATTTAAGAATGTAGATTTTACATCTAAATGGTAAACTTTTCATCCTATGTGCGCAGTCAAAGCAAGTAACATCCTGTTTGTATCAAGGCATGAAACTGGAGCAATTGTTTCTGAAAAATCTACCCTAAATGCTTGAGCATATCCTTTCACTACAAATCTGGCCTTGTATTTATTTATAGAACCATTTGCATTAAGTTTGGTTCTATAATTTGACTCCTATGGGTTGCTTGTGTTGTGGTCTGTCCACCAACTCCTAAGTGTCATTTTTTTCAATCATCCTTAAGTCTTCCTCCATAGCTTTAATCCACTTGTCATCCTTCATAGCTTCTTTCAATTCTGTAGGTTCTAGGACAACAACATTGCTTCTTTCATAAATTCCAGCTAAGGACCTCATACCTTTTATTGGAACATCATTAATATCATCATCATGTTGTGGAATTTCCATTAGATCCTTCTTTATTGATTCCTCCCAGCTCCATTGTTTATCCTCCATGAATTTGACATCTTTGCTTATAAGAATTCTTCCATTTTGTGGTTGGAAAATTCTATAAGCTTCGAAAGTGAGTGTTGCTATATCCAATGAAAACTCCAGGTTTTGCCTTATCAATTTTGTGGTGGCAACTTTGATTGAAGCAGATTCACATCTAGAAGGATTGAAGCCTAAATTGGTCAACTACTAAATTCAACTTGAGGAATAAAGATGATGGACTGATTTGCATGACAAGGCCCGTGAAGATATAACATCTAGTTTTATTATCTATTAAATAAAGTTGTAATAAGATGTTTGGGCTGCACTACTTTGTTTTAGAACATAGGCCCAAAACATTTGGTTGTTTTTCTTTATTTTATTTTATGTTTTGTGGGCTGCATTAAAATAAAATTTGAATAGGAGTTCCACTTGGAGAGAACTGACTCGCATGGGTTCTTCAGCAAGTCAACCTTTGATTTTATCAAAGGCCTTTTAACCCTCGTGGTGATCACTTCCTGTGGCTTATCAATTCTTTGGAATTGTGGCGCCTCCCGTCTTGTCTCCTTAACCCTTGAAGTGTGTCTTAGAAGCTCTTAGGCGAGAGCCTTTTTCTCCTTTTTTTCTTTTATAAACATATTTGATGTTTTTCTCTATTTTTCTTTCTCTCTTCCACTCTTTTTCTTTTCCCCCTTGTTTTCTTTTATCTCTATTTTTTTATTGACCTTCACCACTTCTCTTGTAGTCAAAGGTGCAAGATTAGTCTTGTGTTCTTAGAGAACTTATTGGTGTAGTCATCATGCATAACTTTCCTATCATACTACCAAGGTCTCCCAAGAAGCAAATGACAAGCCTCCATGGGCACCACATCACATAAAATTGTAGCATCATACTTCCCCATGGAGAATTCCACTTCCACTTGCTTACTTACAGTCATTTCACCATCCTCACTAAGGTGCCATTGAAGCTTGTATGGTTGTGGGTGAGGTTTAGTCTCCAATCCCAATTTAGACACCATTCTAGCACTTGCAACATTGGTACAACTTCCCCCATCAATAATTAAAGAACATACCTTCCCTTGGATAAGGCATCTAGTATGGAAAATGTTCCCCCTTTGGCCCTCATCCATATCTCTTGCATGGCTACCCAACATCCTTCTTACCACAAACAAATCTCCTTCTGAAAATATTTCCTCATTATACTACTCTTCCTCATTAGATGGGGTATAATTTGAAGAAGATTCACTAGTAATCTCCCCATCCTCCTTAAGTTACACGATCTTCTAAGTTGAACATTGTGAAGCTATGTGACCTCTCCCCAAACACTTGAAGCATTTTATCTCACTACTCCTTGTCTTTTTAGGGACCTCATTGAACTTAATTTGAGTCTTTTGAGGTTCGACAATGGAATTGCTTGAAGAAGTACCTCTCTCCTTCTTATTTCTTTCCTTCCAACTTGGAGAATTAAAGTTAGAAGAGCACCTTCTCATGGCACCTTTTCTCTTGAGTTGTTGTTCTACTTAGTAGCTTGATGCACTAAGTCCTCCAACTCCACAACATTCCTTATATCACTATTTAGCCTATGTAAGAAATGTGCCATAATAGGCTCCCTATCTTCACTAATATTGGCTCTAATCAAGGACACCTCCATCTCTTTATAATACTCATGTACACTCTTGTGACCTTGTGTGAGCCGTCGAAGCCTATTGTGAAGGTCCCTATGATAATGAAAAGGAACAAATCTTCTTCTCATTAACCTTTTCATCCCCTCCTAACTATTCACCCAGGTTCTCCATATCTCGCCCTTTCCTTTTATACTTTGTCCTACCAAATGAGAGCATAATCAATGAATCCCATGGCCGCCACCTTCACCTTCTTATCTTCTATATAGTTGTGATATGCAAATAATTGCTCAATCTTCTGTATAGTTGGTTTAGATTCACATCACAAAATTGAGGGAGTGAAGCTTAACATACCACCTTAAATTTTGTGAAGCTTAAGGTGGTATGTTAAGCTTCACTCCTCCAATTTCGTGATGTGAATCTGAACCAATTGGATATGATCCGAAGGCCTATTTGGAGTGGGAGATGAGGATTGAGCAATTATTTGCATGCCACAACTATACAGAAGATAAGAAGATGAAGGTGGCAGCCATGGGGTTCACTGATTACGCTCTCATTTGGTGGGACCAAGTACAAAAGGAGAGGGCGAGATATGGAGAACCCTTGGTGAATAGTTGGGAGGAGATGAAAACGATAATGAGAAGAAGATTTGTTCCTTTTCATTATCATAGAGACCTTCACAATAAGCTTCAACGACTCACACAAGGTCACAAGAGTGTACATGAGTATTATAAAGAGATGGAGGTGTCCTTGATTAGAGCCAATATTAGTGAAGATAAGGAGCCTATTATGGCACGTTTCTTACATGGGCTGGATAGTGATATAAGGGATGTTGTGGAGTTACAAAATTATATGGAGTTGGAGGACTTAGTGCTTCAAGTTGCTAAGGTAGAACAACTCCTCAAGAGAAAGGGTGCCAAGAGAAGGAGCTCTTCTAACTTTAATTCTCCAAGTTGGAAGGAAAGAAATAAGAAGGAGGGAGGTACTTCTTCAAGCAATTCCATTGCCGCACCTCAAATTAAGTCTAATGAGGCCCCAAAAAAAATAAGGAGTAGTGAGATAAAAAGCTTAAAGTGTTTGGGGAGAGGTCACACAGCTTCGCAATGTCCAACTAAGAAGACTATGTTACTTAAGGAGGATGGTGAGATTACTAGTGAATATTCTTCAAATCAAACTATAAGTAAGCAAGTGGAATTCTCCATAGGAAAGTATAATGATACAGTTTTATGTGATGTGGTGCCCATAGAGGCTTGTCATTTGCTTCTTAGGAGACCTTGTCAGTATGATAGTAGAGTTATGCATGATGACTACATCAATAAGTTATCTTTTGTACATAAAGAATGCAAGACTACTCTTGCACCTTTGACTCCAAGAGAAGTTGGTGAGGATCAATAAAAAATGAGAGATAAAAGAAAACAAGAGAGAAAAGAAAAAGAGAGTGAAAGGAAAAGGGAGAAGAGAGAGAAAAGAAAAAGAATGGAAGAGAGCAAGAAAAAGAAAGAAAAAATCAAATCTGTTTATAAAAGAAAAAGAGATGAAAAAGGCTATTTCATAAACTGATTTGATGCGTTAAGGCTATTGTGGCACCACAAGGGTTAAGGCCCTTGATAGGATCAAAGGTTGGCTCCATGAAGAACCTAAGAGAGTCACTTCTCTCCAAGTGGAAAAATTCAAAAATTCAATATCCATGTTCTATTTAATAAAATGTGACTTTACATATATATAGGAGGTATTGGTTCCTGCACAAAAAGGCATACCAAGAGGCCTATACACAAATGTAACTCTTATTCAAATATTATTTTAATGCAGCCCACAAAACATAAAATAAAATAAAGAAAAATAATCAAATGTTTTGGGCCTATATTCTAAAACAAATTAGTGCAGCCCAAACATCTTATTACAATTTTATTTAATAGATAATCAAACTAGATGCTATATCTTCGTTGGCATTGTCATGCAAATCTGTCCATCATCATTATTCCTCAAGTTGAATTCAATATTTGACCAATTTGGGCTTCAATCCTTCTAGATGTGAATTTGCTTCAATCAAAGTTGTCACCATTTGGTTAAGGCTTCTTTTGCTTTCTTAGCACGTGCCCTTGTCATTGGTCCACCAAGTCCTTGTAGTGCTTCAATGTCCTTATTCTTTGGTTGATCCTTATCACAAGAGATAATTAAATTTAATTTCATGAAAAAAAAATTTATATGTGTGATTTATTTTATTTTCTCTTAATTGGGAAAGACCCTATAGACTCTACGCACTTACATATACTAGAATTTAAAGCAAATAACTATATCTCCTTTCTTTTTCTTCCATACGAAGATTTAGTTTTAGGAGATTAGAAAAAAAAAATGTAGTGCCAATTGCTTTAAGTGTTACTAGTAGTTGTTGAAAAGTCAAAGAAAGTTGGCTATAGCATTCATGATCCATTTGGAAAAACAACTTAATTAAGATCTTATTCAATAAGTTCTTATTATGTGAGAGTTTATGTTATAAGTGCTTAAAATTGAATAAGTTATTTGCATTTGGATATACATGTTAAAAAGTGCTTACACAATTTTATAACATTTGGATATACATTAAAAAATGTTTTTTTTTATTTTACAAATTAAAAAAAAATTAAGAATCAAAATATGATTAAAAATAAAATAAAATTTTAAAAGTAACTATTTTTTTTAAAAAATTATATACCACAAAAAATATTAAAAATAAAAAATCGTTGATTACCATTTATCTATTTTTTGTTCATAAAAAAAATAAGAATCATAAATATAAAAAAATTAAAAATAATCATAAAATTGAGAATGGTGTGGGTTATGAGAAAAGAGAATGATGAAAGTTTAAGTTTCCAATAAATAAAAGAATGATTTTTGAATCATGAAATTTTTGGGGACAAAAATGAAAACTGAAGCGGAAAAAATAAAATTGGTACACTCACTCACACATAAAGAATGAAAAAACAAAAAGGTAACCAATATGTTACGTGGCACGGAAGAAATGAAAAAAAAAAAAAATTGGAATGCTCTGTTGGGTTTAACAGGATTCGAACGCTGGCATACATAAAGTACCGCTTAAGCATTGCTAGTAAGCTACCTAGAACAACATATTACTTTTAAGCTCAAAAGATCTTATGAGTAATCTATAAGATATTTTTATAAACACATCCAAACACTCACATAAGTCCTTATAACATAAGATAAGTCAATATAAGTTGTTGATAAGCTCTTTCAAACATGCTCTTAGAACTCCTTTTCTTGTTGCATACACGGTGAGTGTGGAGTATACTACCAAATAACATTCCTTCAATTTCTTTTAAGCAAAACAACCGTTACACATTGCTATTTAATGGTAAGGTTTAACTTTCTTCACTCTCTCATTCTCTTTGCTTGGTACGTGAATTGTTAGGAGGGTAGGACAAAACAATTTAATGCTTTCCAACTACATATTAGTCATGTACACATATAGAAAGCATTTTAAAAGAATGGTTTGTTTCTTTGCATTTACATCTTACGATTTGTTTTTCAACTGTATTAAAGAAATGTAATAATTTTTTTTTACTTTACTCTCCCTATAGCTTCCTCCTACTTACAACTATTGTGGGATATATTGTCAATGTGTTCACACTTTGCTTTTCTATTGTAAGCCTTCCTTGTAGGTACATGATGGTTTCCAATTCAAAGACACATCCTTGAAATTTAGTTGATCAAGTAATGCATGGTCTGACTTGAGAACCAAGCCTCACGTTCTCTCCACTTAGTAAATTGGCAATACAAATTCAAAAAAAAAAAGTTTGCTATTATAAATAAGCCTCAAATTGATAAAAGTCCTTGTTCTTGATTGGTTCCTGTAAGCAACTAGCCGAACATGTGCTCTAAATCGGAATGCATATTCCCTTTTTATTTTATTTGGTTTTATGAAATTAATAAATAAAACAATAACTTTTGTTCACATCGGGATGTGTCTCTTCCTCCCTAAGTTCATTCTAGTCAAACCTATGATTAGAGTTAAGGTAGATTTTTTTTTTTTTATCATTTTGAATCCCAAATATTTTATAAATTTGCTTAAGAACTGTGAAGAGTGGTTTACGGGGTTTTAAAAAGGCTTATAGACTACCCCTCATTTCTTTGTAATCGTGACATTACCAATCCCCCTCTTTCTCATGTTCATTTTCCCCCTCCTTTCCAAAGTGCTAGGTGTTCTTCAAACCTTAGGTTCAAATGTTAGTTCTATCTTCTCCTTCACTTGGTTGGTGTTAGCCTTTTGGTGAGTTGCCCTCACTTTCTTTTCTTTCTATATGGCAGCTGAACCTTTTCCCCTCTCTAACGAATTTTTCTTCTTGCTTCTACTCTTGGTGTTAATTATTTCTTTAGTTGGTTCATAGTATTGATTTAAAAGTTTTGTTCAAGAGATTAAGATTCCTTCATTCTTCCCTCCTTCAAGCTCTCATTTTTTTTAGCTTCTCTTGAGGTAAGGGAGCTTACTCTTTGCTTGTTTCCTTTCCATTCGTTGCTTAGTGTTATTATGAAAATATTGAGTTACTGTTTGGTGATAGAAAATATGGTTTCTAATATGATTTTACAAAAGAAAAATAATTACTTGAGTTGGTAAGATTATTATGCGCTTAGATAAAATTTTAGCATGATACTTTGACCTTATGCTACCGGAGAATAGAAGCCATAAGTCTATACATGTTTACTGTTTTTACATGATAAAGTGGAAAGAATTGTTATACCTATAAAAGCCTTAACATGAATATTATGGTTATTCTTGTAAAGTTATAAAATACCTATAATACTCAAGTTTTAAACCGTGAATCATTGAAGATTTTTTCTTTTATATATCACTGCATGAAAGTAGACCCCGTGAGCCATATTGGAACTGTTTTAAGTCCTGCTGTATGGACTGAAAGTAGATACGAAAGTTATAAAGAATAAAGACTTAACTTTATTTAGTTAGACGAAAAATGAGAGAATTTAAACTAAGAACTTAAGTTTAGATGTTAAGATAATTATTTTAAAATAGAAAATTCATATTGTTTAAAGTTTCAAACGGTTCTCTTTCTGATAGCTTTTGTCCTGTGATTACATAAGGAAAATAAAGGAACTTCGTAAGTCAGAATGGGTCCCAATAAAATCTAGAGAAAGTGACGTGATAGACAAAGATATAAATTTGTATTTTAAATATTCCAGAAATGTTTACAATAGGTGTAAAAATGGTAAAGCAAATTAATTTAAAATTAGTTAGAAAAAATATAATAATAATAACAAATCATTGAAAATTATATGATCTTTAATAAACTTCAGTAGCTATAAAATATATATAGTAAAGATGTTTAATATAAAATTATTTAGTAAAAAAATGAATAAAAAAATAATTATCATTACTAAATTTCCTATTATTGGAAATATTAATATTTATTTAATAAACTCTTTAGCATATTTAAGCATTTGAAATTTTATATTCTTAAGTGATGTAGGTAATCATAATAATTTTAAGATTTAATACCCTTGATGAATAGGATAAGATTTAATACCCTTGATGAATAGGATAATAATTAATAATTGTCTTAGAGAAAACATGATGACATATGTTATTCGACGTATTTAGTAATATCGAAAGCGTGAGAAAAATTGTTGTTGGAAAATCCTAAGGGATTTTTGTTATATAAGACCTTCAGTATAAGGTGATATTTTTGTTTAGTACCTCGTGGAAGGGCTTGACCTATGAGAGGTGGTGGACATGCTTTTGATATGTCTAATCCACGTAAAGGAAAATCTAACCGGTGATATTAAAAATTGTTGAATGTTGTTGAGTGACATGCATGAGTCCTTGGGGAACGCTGAATAAGCATTGGGAAGGCTAGTGGAGGTACCATTGGTATCCTTGGGAATTTACGGATGCACAAATCCACAGGGGCCGTTGCAAACTTCATGTTGTGGTGGTGACCACCCACATACATATATTCTGACGAAGCCACAGTTGCTCCAAGATCAAATCTAGTGTCCCCCCAATGGTTATTTTTTTGGCACATGTTCTTTTTGTGGATTTGCATGGTCCGATGTTATTGTTGTTGTTGTACCATGCTTAAGGGACACATCAGACTGATCACTCAACCTGTTGGAGATCTCCATGCAGTCGAGTATGCATTTATAGCATAATTGTTATTGTAGACGTATCTACTTTATAATTTTGTCTATTATCTTTATTGAATGTTAAGGTTTTGTATCTTGGATGTATGAATCGTTAAACATAGATTATTCTTAACTAGTATTTTTGCCTGGCAATGCCCGGGTCTCTTTTGTTTTATTTTTTAAATATAAAAAAAATAATACGATATAAAATGAAATTTTATTTCTATTTTACTCTAATTAATTAGTAAATTTTGTTACTATTTATGTTGTCTTTCAACTTTTATCATTTTATTATAATATTTTTAGTATATATTATCTTTGTCTCTAAATATATAACTCTTTTTTCATATATGTTTTTTTTTCTTTTTATAAGATTCTTTTGAAGTTATCTTTTACATTGATTTTTTTTTATCAAAATATCCTTAATTACTTTACTACAAATGCTATGAATTAAAAAGATAAATGCATTCTCTCTTTTATAAGGATTAAACATACATTAATTAATTAGGTAGTAAATCGAAAGAGAGATATGATAAGTCCTAATAATTTTAAGGATAATTTTAGAAAAATAATACAAATTGTAAACAAATTTAATGTTATTGACTAAATTAACCAACTTTTTTTAAAGAATGTGAATTAGTTAAAAGAGACTTATATTTAGGGATGAAGATAGTATTTGATATATTCATTAAAAAAAATTAAAATGCAAGTTGCAAACATATGACATATATACCTACAACTGTGATTAAGGGATTATTTTTGTCTTTATTTCTAAAATATAAAAAATTATTATGATAAAATAAAATAAAATTTTAAAGTAAAATATTTTAAATCACAGTAAAATTACATATTTTAGACTATTGCATGTATATATTGGAACTCCAAAAGACAAAAATAGTCGACAATTAAAAGTGATTGTGGCTCTATATAAGATGCTGAAGAATTGCTATACGAAAATTTAAAATTCATTATATATTTATTTATGGATGGAGGTAGTACTTGATATATTCATAAAAAAAACATTAAAATGCAAGTTTCAAACATATGACATATATATCTACAACTGCGATTAAGGGATTATTTTTTGTCTTTATTTCTAAAATATAAAAAATTATTATGATAAATTAAAATAAAATTTTAAAGTAAAATATTTTAAATCATAGTAAAATTATATATTTTAGACTATTGCTTGTATTTATTGGAACTCGAAAAGACAAAAATAGTCGACAATTAAAAGTGATTGTGGCTCTATATAAGATGCTGAAGAATTGCTATACCAAAATTTAAATTTCATTATATATTTAGGGATGGAGGTAGTACTTGATATATTCATAAAAAAAATTAAAATGAAAGTTTCAAACATATGACATATATATATATATATACAACTGCGATTAAGGGATTATTTCTAAAATATAAAAAATTATTATGATAAAATAAAATAAAATTTTAAAGTAAAATATTTTAAATCATAGTAAAATTACATATTTTAGACTATTGCTTGTATCTATTGGAACTCCAAAAGACAAAAATAGTCAACAATTTAAAGTGATTGTGGCTCTATATAAGATGTTGAAGAATTGCTATACAAAATTTAAAATTCATTATATTTTCAAATGAATAAAGTTAAGGTCGACAATAAAGTTATTTATTTTAATAAATTGATTGAAGATGCACTGTTTATGTTTAATTAATAAAGTTAGAAATCAACAATAAAGTCATTTATTTTAGGCTTAAATGTATTTTGGTCCTCCTATTTTACATAATCCGCAATTTTGGTCCATCTATTTTAAAATTGAGACATTTAGTCCCCATATTTTGCACAATCTGCAATTTTAGTTCTCTGTTTTAAAATTGAGACATTTAGTCCCCCAATGTTGTAAAATCTTTGATTTTTGTCCTTTTGACAAATTAGAATTGTTGACCATTAAGAGATTAGTTGATTATGGCGTAACATGTGCTTTAGTGACGTGAGACTAGTTTAAATAAATGATTAAGACTCTTAACGATCAATGCTTCCAATTTGACGAAGAGACCAAATTATAAATTTTACAAAATTGGGAAACTATATGTCTCAATTTTAAAACAGGGGACTAAAATTGCGGATTTTGCAAAAGAGGGGACTAAATGTCTCAATTTTAAAACAGGAGGATCAAAATTACAAATTATGTAAAATAAGGGGACTAAAATTGTATTTAAGCCTTTATTTTAAAGGATCTAGATGTAATAATATTAGACGATTTTAGGCAGCAAGAATAAAAAAGGTTAAAAAAATTATAACTATAAGAATTAAAAGAAAAAGTTATTGCAATTATATGGACCAAAAGAGTAATTAAATCTTAAAAAAATTATTGACTTTTACATTTATTAGTTTAAAAGTTATATCTAAGTTATTGTTTAATTGATTAGCAGTACAAAAAAATTCTTTACACTCACTGGATATCAAAATTAAATACTTATTTTAAATAATAAAAAAAACAAATCATTCAATCTAATTTAAACTGTTTTTAGTTATATTAAGTTGAATTTAAATATTATGTACTCAAAACGATTTAAACTATACCATTATTTATTTTGATGTTTTGATTAAATTACTTTTCATCTAAATATTAATTTAAACAAAATCGTTAAACACTCCTAATTTTATTCTAAACTTGTAACTTTGCAGTTTTTTATTGCCTTCAATATGTTATCATTGGTGTAAAGCATGAATATGTGCATTGATATATTTTTTAAATAAAAAATCGTGATATGTCTGAATTAATTTAAATTATATTGAATATTTATTCATGTAAGAAAATAGAGTAGAACTCTCCCAATATTTTCTTCACTTAAAATTTATAAATGTTAGAGAACACTTTTTTTTAATATCAAGTATTGTTTTTTTTTCTTCAGATTATCGAATACTGATTTTATTCAGCAGTAGATGGGTTGAGAGATTTTAAAAAACAAAAAAAATTAAAACTTTGTAAAGTGGATTTGAGCAAGCACTAATGGGTTTGAGAGATTGATTTGCTTTTCATTTAGATCATCTCTCTCAGGAAAAAAATTGAATGTTCTGATCCATTAAAAATTTCATCAAATTATCTATTGTATCCTTAAAGAGAAGTGTCAGAAAAGTCAAGGAAGGAAAATGTGACACTTGTCCAAAAACAAAGCCTGAAATGTTAAGTAGATAGATTATTAGATTATGTAAGCTTACCCTTGCGTTGTTTGTGTATGTGATTGATTGTGATGATCACGACGATGTGTTTGAGGGAGCAATGCCAGAGATGCATTAGTTCTTAGCGAGGCTCTACATTAGATTTCTGAATGCCTTTGTATGATGTAGCGGAAGCGAGGAGAACTTCGTCCCAATGCTGATGCTACTATTAGATTTGATGAGCAGTGGATAGGACGTCTGCAATTGGATCTTAGTCTTATCTTTCATTTTTGTTATCCTTAGGAGTAGTAGATGTGTCTTGGCCAACTAGGGAGTGAGTTGATGTACTAGATTTTCCCTCCCTCGTCTGATTTGCTACTTATGGGTCATCTCGTTACTCGTACTAGTATGTATGCCATCTTTTGATATACATTGACGTGTTTGGTATATGGGTTGAGATACATTGACGTGTTTGGTATATACACATGGAACATGAGGAAAATCCTTTCTTTATGCTTTTGATTTTCTATTGGTCATCCTTTTTCTTTTCTATTCTATTGCTTTTCATTTGTTGGCTGAATGGGTTTTTGGATTTGAGTTGTACAAAATGAGAAAGGAGCAATGAATGATGATGTTGACGATGGAGGAGAGAGTGATGGTGGAGGATTGGCTATCGGTGAAAGAGAGGTGGGAAAACGGGGAGACGTTGGTGCTGAAGGAGGTCATATTAGTGGAAGAGTTGAACAACAATGAGCGGAGGGTGAGGAGAGGGGAGGACGACAAGCGCATTCGAGGAAAGAGAAAGGAGAAGGGAGGATAATGAAAAAAAGAGAAAAAAAAAAAAGAATGAAAAATCCTAACCATTGATTTTAGGTTAAATTAATCTGTAGGTCCCTATACTATTCAAGAATTTTCAATTGGGTCCCTGAACTTTTATTTATTTTTTAATTAGGTCCCTGCCGTTAACTATCGTTAGCTCCATTAACGGCAAGGACCTAATTAAAAAATAAATAGAAGTTTAGGGACCTAATTGAAAAAATTGTTTAGGGACCTAATTAAAAAATTTTAAATAGTTCAGGGACCTACTGAGTAATTCTCAAATTCTACCCAGGCTATCACACTATACTTCTCAAGCATATGTAGACTACTTCTAAATTTAGTATTGTCCATTCTACAAATCTGCACTGAGTATTCTTAACTCTTCAAGTCAGTATTCTCACCTCTCCAGTTCAGTATTCTCACCTTTGCGGATTCTAAACTCAGTATTCTCAACCTCTGCAGGTTCTTCAACCAGTATTCTCAAACTCTGGACGCATCAATTTCCTTACTGCGCTTCTAGTTTCCCCCTACAGATTCTGTTCGGACAAACCTAATGCACTCCTTCTAAATACATTATTCAATTAAGTGATATTTTTCGTATGATTTTTAATTTACTTTTAATTTATTCAGTAGGTCCCTGAACTATTTAAAAAAATTTGATTAGATCCCTAAATAATTTTTTTTAATTGGATTCCTGAACTTCTGTTTATTTTTTAATTAGGTCCCTACTGTTAATGGAGGATAGAGACCTAATTAAAAATTAAATAAAAGTTCATGAATCTAATTAAAATAATAATAATTCAGAAACCTAATTAAACATTATCGAATAATATAGATACCTATATATTAATTTAACCTTGATTTTAAAAGCATAATATCTAACGGTCTACAGGTACTTTCCCAATGTAGGAAACATGTTTCACCTTCCAACCATAGAATCCGTTTGATAGAAGGAATGATCATGGCTTACAATTCACACAATGATAGCTTGTGAAGACAACAAGCTCAACAATGATGTCCCCTAATCCAAATTTCCTTCATTCCCCTCATTCCAACCTTGGCTTATCCCACATTCCCAAATGGAACATCTTCTTCCCCTGCAACTCCACCAAACCCCAAACCCACCACCTCTACTCCTTCACCCAATCGGGTCGCTCCCAAACCTTCCGCTGCCAATTCGGTCCCCCGTTCACAAAACGGGTCGGGTTTGCGGCATCCATTCTCCCCGGCGGAAGCTGGTGGGCCTTGCCGGAGCTGCGGGAAGACGGCGCGGAGCCGACGGTTGCGATGCTCGCTCTCCGGCGAATGTGGGAGCTGGTCGCCGATGAGCGACGGGTCGCGTTTGTGGCGGTTGGGTCCCTTGTAATCGCTGCTGTGAGTGTGAATTGCAACGGTTACTTACTAATTACTGTTCTCAAATAAAAGAAGCTCTTTTTGTTAATGCATGCTTAGGGTAACATTCAACACTAGTGGGGTTTATTGAGCACAATTTAGTCACGAAAGGAGTTACTTATATTGCTTTGGTTGTTACTTCAGAGACCGGATTATGTATTTGGGTTTGTTTCTTCTCGTGAAGTCTGGTTGGTGAATTTTGGACAACACTTGTTACTCTGCACACCAACTTTGTCTGTGAAATGTTATACATTTCTTGAGTTTAATCTTCATGTACCGTCACAGTAAAATATTTAATACTGTCAACTAATAAGAAATCATCCTAGATACGACTTTTTACATTGTTTGTGTATTCTAATTAAATTCATTTTTGATTTTCAATGTTTTTTTCCCCTAAATTTTGTTTCAATGGATTTCTTTTAGTCCAACACGTGTGATATTTTACAGTATCACTGGATCATATGTTGCCTTTAAAGAGTTTGATTATACCAAAAAGTTAAATCTTAGTGATTGAGAGATAGATGGTCCACCAAAATTAAACTCTTCAACTTGGTTGATTGTTAATATAATTTTTTTTTATTGCAAAGAAGATCTAAGACCTAACTTGATTGCCTTTTCTTTTAAGATTTAAGTCCTCGTGTGAGGGGGGAGGGTAGGCTAAAATTCATGAGAAGTGGTCTAGATATGTGATGTCAGGATCAAGCAAGCTGTCCGCTTTCCCCAGAAACACTTAGTACCATTTGAGTTATGGTTCTTGTAGTTTACTAAGTTTTATTTTATTGAGGGATGGTAAAGGCACAACTGTCCTAAAAGAAATGGTGCCACTTGATATAAGTGCAGCACTGTAGTGTAGCTTGATAGATTTTTTAATGTTTTTCCCCAATCTGTGTTAATTCTCAATATTTATTCTGCTGCTGCAGCTTTCAGAAATCACCATGCCAAGTATATTGGCAGCATCAATATTTTCAGCACAGAGTGGTGAGGCTGTGGCATTCTCTAGGAATGCACAGTTTTTGCTTCTTCTGTGTTTAACTTCAGGGATATGCAGGTGATTCTTAGAGTTTAATTTCTGTGTAACCTATTTCTACAATGATTAGTAAAATGGTTATCCAAGGTACTGCAGGACCAACTAAATGCACCCTAAAATAATCAGGCAGCTTGTCCTCAGTAACCAGGATCACTTCATATTGTAAAAATAGGAGGCTACTGATCTCTGAACTCTGAAAACACATGATCTAATTGTTAGAAGATAAAACTTTGTGTGAAGTTCCTAATGCATTATTGTATGTGTTAATTCTGCCACTGTCCAAACAAGGAACACTTTGACTCAATTTATTGCCTTGTCTTGATATGAGCTATTTGTCATATGTTTTTAGTATTAAGATTGAGTGGGTCATAATTTTGTTCTCCGATTTGAATTTCAGTGGTCTGCGAAGTGGCTGCTTTGGAATTTTGAATGTAACCTTGGTAAGTGTTTCTTGATCCCAGCCCTTTCTCAATTAACTTTTTGGATGGATCAACTTTCATATGTAGGACTTTTTCCTTCATTTGTCCATCTTGCCTGTACTATTGCTATGAATTATTGTGAATTTTGTGCCTGATGATACAGTCAGTGGAGCTCATCTAGGACAATTCTCAGGCCAATGCTTGACAGTAGATAGAGTTTGTTTAATAAAGAAGTATTGGAGAAGATACATGAAGCTTTGGGCATTCTTGTTCTTGCTGTTAGTAGGTTTACATGATATTTTTGTTTGTTGGTCAAGCATTTAAATGGCAATTCTTTTGAGCATTTAGTGTTGGTCTAGTAATAGAGATCTAGATTCCTTAACTTGTCTGTGAACTTTAAAGTTTCTTTTTTCCACTCAAACATGAGTTCTTTCCTTTTCTATAGGTACTTTTCATGCCTTTTTCTTCCTTTTGCTTTCCTTTCCAACGGGTGATCATTCCTCTAGATGCTTAAAATCCTTTTCCATTGGATCAATTTTTCAATTGGTTGTTCAGATTAAACTTTGTTATGCAGTGGTCAAGTACAACCAAAGCATTGCAGCCATTTTTTCTTCCTTGTTTTCCTTTTTTGGTTTTATGCTTGTGAGAAAATGAGAAAAGAATTTTTTCTGAATGTGCTTGAGTGTTTTTTCCACCCAGCCAAAAGGACTTATTTATATTCAAGAGTATTACAAAGATAATTAGTGCCAAAACAATTTAGAAGAGAACAACTAAGATACCACTACTTCCTAAGATGTATTGAACCTAGCTATACTTCTAGGCTACTTGGAAAATAAACATAAAAGAAGCTCTTATCTCCTAAATGTTCCTATTTTCAACAGTTTCCTATTGTGTTTATTGCAGTTTATATACATTCTTTAGGAGCAGTTAACTGCATTGACTAGTAGAGAAAGATAGCTTAGCTCCTTACAACCAGTGATATTCTGGAAATTCTAGGAAAGTTAAAACATCAAGAAAGAAGAAAAAGAAAGGCCTTAGGAACAGCCAACCCCAACCTCAGGAATGGCCAACCCAATGAAACCACTTTGTATAGTATTTTTCCCCCTCCTCTTCACCACTACTCTGTGATCCTTTTATGCTATACACCCATTCAGTTAGGAGTCCCCATTTCCTCTTTCTTCCAGCTCAGCATTCTCATCATTCTGCTCACCATTCCCTCTCTGGACCATGACTAAACTAACTCCTCTTTTGTTCCATTATCCATCATCTTTGCCCCTTGTTGCCTCCTTCTAGAATAAACATAAGATATGGGCCTAATACATTCGTTTATTACATTTTTTGCATGGTTATACCTGTTGGGTAAGGATGTTACAACGGTCTTTTCACCAACGTCCTTGGTATGAAAGGTTTAGAATCTTCCCTTTTGTGCAGAAGTGAGAAGTTTTGGAGGTTTTCATTAAGGGAGAGTTTTTTTGTGGTGGCTTGCTTTTAATTTTAACTTTATGGATTGGGACTCTTTTTGGTTTCTTGTGTGGATTTTTCCAGTTTATTCTCTCTCAGCTTTGTGGTTTCTATTGAAGGACTTCTTATCCTTTCTTGTACTTTTTCCCTTCTATTATAATAAATTTCTTTTTCTATCCATAAAAAGAATGATGTTATGATATTTAGGTTTCACTCATGCATTCTTTTCAGGAAAATTTTCAAGTCAGGAAATGCCATGATGAATGCTGGACCAAGACAAAATGCTTAATAATGAATAGTTAAACTGCTTGTTAACAATTAACAACTTTTTATTTTCCATTCCTCTCGTTCCAATATTTCCACTAAGACGTCTGACTTGGGAATTTTCCTTTGCTTTGTTAATAAAGAAATTCAATTTCTGTATTCACTATTTCATTAGTACAATTTCAATTTTCTACATTGACTGAATAATTTATTCCATGTGTATAACTGCTTGGGATTGCCTTCTGCTCCTTGTTCTTATTGCTATTGTAGAACATTTCCCCCCCTCCAATGTTATGCTTTTTTCTTTGAAGTACTGTTGATGACTAAGATTGGGAGCACATGTCATCATCCAATGTTCCTTGCATCATTTTTCAGGTAAAGCGTCTACGAGAAAACTTATATACAGCAATTCTTTTTCAGGTATGCATTTGACAAAGTTAAAAGATACAGCACTAATGGGTGTTCTTTAGAATTTTTTTGGTTATTGTTAAAGATATGATTTGATATTTGTAAATGCAGAAAGTTGTAAATTTAGAAATTAGGATCGTTTCTGATTTCTTTCCATGTAACCTTAATTATTCTTTATTCCTTGATTATAAATAAAGATTGAATGGGTGTAGGCTGTACACACTTCCAATAATCCTTTAGTTATTTATTTGTATTGTTTTTCTGTTTCTTTCTTTTCTTCTGGTTACCCTATGGCCTTGTGTTATCTGTGATATAGGACATCTCCTATTTTGATAAAGAAAGAGTTGGTGACTTGACAAGCAGGCTTGCAGCAGATTGTCAACGACTATCCCATGTTATAGGAAATGATCTTCAGCTGATATTACGCAACACTTGTCAGGTCTTAATTCTTACATTACATATTAATCTGTTATTTTAATTTGATTACTTTATCTTTCCCTCTGGTATTATTATCTATTTTATTTTATATCTAGGGAACTGGAGCAATAATTAATTTGATGGCTTTATCTTGGCCTCTGGCATTATCTGCCTTGGTGATTTGTTCTATTTTATCTGCAATATTCTTGGTTTATGGCCAGTAAGCATCGGTAACATCTTCCCCTTTATGTTAAATGTGTCGCTTTACATCATTATTTTTTTTGTCTTTTGGTTGTCTTCAGTTTTGTATTTTTTTTTATGAGATCTCGTCTTCCTATCTGTTTGTATTCATTTTCCTTTTATCTTAATGAAATTATTTTTGTATCCAAAAACATCATTTTGAGCTTTATTCTCAAGTTTTTTTTTTTATATTTATTTTTGCATAGGTACATTTACATCATGTAGAGTAATTATACTATTTAAGTATATTCTGATCCATGCTTAATTTAATTATGATTTCCTTCCCTGTGATTGTCATTCTAGTTGTTTTTAATGGTTACATTGTATATCCTTTCTGTTATTGTTTGCTTAATGAATTGATATAAATTTAGAAGTACAATTTTATTGCATAATTTTCTAATGCAGTGAAGTTATGCCAGTAAATTGCTGCTGACATACACATCATCATGTTTGTCTCAGTTTTTTTTTTTTATTTTTTTATTTTTTTTTTATATTCATTCTAGTTCTATTTTGTCTTAATTTTGCATAGGATACTTTGGCATAACGAACTTTATGTAATTTAAGTTTTTCTATAAATCATTTTATATGAGATGAAGGGTTCTTTGGGGCATCTAAAGATGAAAAATATGTTCTGTCTAAGGTGATAATGCATGTGCTTAAATGTTTACAGATTTAAATTAACCATAGATGTTATCCCTCTGTTTTTATTTATGCCTTTGCAGTGCTGATGGTCTGAAGCATGTATTTGTTGTTTTGATAGGTATCAAAGAAAAGCAGCAAAGTTAATTCAAGATTTCACAGCTTGTGCCAATGACGTATACACATTATACTGGTAGATATTGTTTCTGAAATGGTGACCAAAATCTTATTTTAATTATCAATACTTTTTCTATTGCAGGTTGCTCAGGAGACACTTTCTTCAATAAGAATTGTCCGAGCTAATGGAACAGGAAAAAAAGAATTTGGAAGGTGCTTTATTTTGTTTTTTCTGTTACTGAATATTCTTGCTGAAAATCTATATTTTGACTTGCTTGTTACTGTTGGAATATCTCATAATATCAATATTATATCTTAGAATATTTGAGTATCTTGAAATAATCTCGTAAGACTAGGTTTCCTAATTCCTTCATTTTCTCGTTTTCTAATATTTTATGATTTGTTTTTGTATTTAATTTGGATTCTTAATATAAACAGGGAGTGCTTTAGGTTTCATCATATTACATATTGTAATACATCACAGTACACATTACATATTGTAATACATCACAGTACACAAGTAAATACTATTCAAAGTCTCTTTATTCTATTCTTTCCCTGATACGAGAATTCTTTCCATGTTCTTAGGCTATTGATTCTCATATCAATAATTACTGACTCTTTTAGGTAGCACAATATAATATTGTTAAATTACTAACCATGTTAGCTGATAGGAAATGAAATCATCTATGCACCGTGTGTGTGATACTATACTAGATTGTATATACAAGTTTATCATACATTTTCTATAAATGGTTATATCTGTTCCAATAATACTGATATCCATAATAGCCATTCTATATTTACTCAGGTACAAGCAATGTCTGCAGAGCTTAGCATTTATAAATGTTCGAGAGAGTGTGGCTTCTGGGTTCTGGAACCTGATCTTTAACATCTTATACCGTTCAACTCAGGTTTGGTTCATTTAACCTTATTAAAAAATACAAAACCTTGTTTCTTGTTGTCTCTTACTAAAATTGCAATGCATGTACCTTGTCTTACACCTATTTAAGCGAAAACCTTTTGCTTCCAAAGTTTAAGGTTAATGTTAACTGCTTTCCTTGATTCCTCAATCAAGACTATATCATCCGCAAAAAGCATGCAATTAGATATCATCTTTTGTATGTACTTGGTAAGCACGTCCAATACTAGATTAAACAAGTGAGGACTTAAGGTTGGGCCTTGATGTAATCCTATCCCTATAGGAAAGTTCTTAGTCTCGCCTATTGGAGTTCTCATGCTAGTAGTTATCCTTTCACATGTCTTGTATAGCCCAAATATAACCCATGCGAACTCCTTTTTTCTCCCAAGTCTTCTACAGCACTTCTCTTGGTACTCAGTCATAAGCTTTTTCTAGGTCAATAAAAACCATATATAAGTCTCTTTCTCTAATTTGGTACCTTTCCATCAACCTCTGTAAAAGATAAATGGCTTCTGTTGTAGACCTTCTTGGCATTAAACCAAATTGGTTCTCTGTAATCCTTGTTTCTTCTCTTAATGTATGTTCAATCACCTTTTCCCATAATTTCATAGTGACTCATAAGTTTTATACCTCTTTAATTAGCACAATTTTGAATATCTCATTTGTTCTTAAATATAGGAACCAAAGTGCTCTTCCTCCACTCATCTGGCATTTCTTAGATCTCAAAATCTCATTGAAAAGCTTATTGAGCCAAATGAAACATTATTCTCCAACACACTTCCAAACTTCAATAGGGATACCATTTGGCCCATCAACTTTATCCTTATCCTTCCTTTTAAGGGCTTGTTTAACCTCTCCAATTTCAAATTTACTGTAATAAGCCAAATTTCATACGTCCTTTTGGGTTTCTTCTAGGCCTTCCATGAGTACCTGATTGTTGTCCATCATTGAAAAAATAACAAAATAATTCCCTATCTCTTTGATATCATGATCTGTGTTGATTTTCTTTTATTCCTCTTTGTTGATTTTCTTTGTTTTTGGGTGTGGGTGGGAGCTTAGAAATTAATTAACAGAATTCTAATTGTTTTGAAAAGTTTCATAATATGTCAAAATTTAAATATTTGTTTCTGTTAGGTACTGATTCAGAAATTAGATAAAAAATGAATGAAAGGATAGGATTTTATTAATGAAACCACCCTCGGCCCTGGATCAGTTATGAAGAGAAAGAATGAATATAATCTCCTATCTCTTTATAGTCTGTATCTGCCCATTTCTGTTAGTCTTAACAATCATTAACTATAACTCCCTTAACTAACAGAAACTAACGGAGACCTGCCTATTAGCTTACCTAACAATTTCCTCACAAATACATTGCCATCCTTTAGACTTGAGACGAGTGTTGTTCTTCTTGATCAACCATTTTGAGGTTGATATGCAAGCTTCTTATTGTTTACAGTGACCAACCCACCTATCTTGATCTTTCTCATGTCAGTCTAAAGATCTGCACATATAATCTTAAATCTTCACACAAACTCCCAAGAATAAGTCAAAGCATTTTGTGTAGTAGAGCAAATCAATAACATTTTCAATATAGTTTTTTGGGTAAAATATGTTTTTGGTCCCTGTACTGTAAGAAAAACTTGGTTTTAGTCCCTGTACTTTCGAATCAACCATTTTAGTCCTCAAACTTTGAAAAACACTTGCTTTTAGTCCCTCCCATCTAATGGTGTTAATACTGTTAACGGAAATACAGTTTCCGGTGATTATAAACCGCCACAAAATACACATTCCTTATGTGTCAATTTTTTTAATAAGGAATGTGTATTTTGTGGCGGTTTATAGCCGCCGGAAACTGTATTTTCGTTAACAGTATTAATACCATTAAAGGGGAGGGACTAAAAGCAATTGTTTTTCAAAGTTTGAGGACTAAAATGGTTGATTCGAAAGTACAGGGACTAAAACCAAATTTTTCTGAAAGTACAGGGACTAAATACATATTTTACCCTAGTTTTTTAATAAGTTTAAATACTTTTTTAGTCCTTGTAATTTAACGTTTTTTTGCATTTCGTCCTTACAATTTTTTTTTTGTTTTAGTCCTTGTAAATTATGTTTGTTTTGTTTTTTGTCCTTAAAACGGTTTAGATAGCGTTTTTTTTACTGTTCAAAGCGCTATCTAAACCGCTTTAAGGACGAAAAACATAACAAACATAATTTGTAAGGACTAAAACCAAAAAAAAAAATTTTGCAAGGACGGAAAGCAAAAAAGTACTAAATTGCAAGGACTAAAAAGATATTTAAGCCTTTTTAATATCATCAAATCCTAATACAATACCTTTCATTCAAAGGGGTTTTAGACCTAACAGTTGGTTCATGGGTGAAAATGGAGAAGGATATATGACTACAATTTTCCAATGGAATTCCTTGGTTCTTGAATTATAGGCCAATTTACTTGTATGTTAACTATACTTCTTCATGAACATGAATAAAGTCTTCCATGAAGCATTAATTCTCTATCTCACGAGACACGAGTTAAGTGTTTCTGTTTTATATTTTGAATTATGATTAAATTAGTATAAAAACACTTCCAAGTTATTCTTCCTTACTTTTAGAATCCATCCATTCTATGCACCAAATTCTTATAACATAGTTATACAGCTAAATAAGATAGTTTTTCGAGTTTTATGTTGATCTTGTTCTTGGGTATTTTGTAGAAGGTTTTTAAGCATAGGTTTTTCATAAACTGACAAATGTTTGGAAAATTTTATGCTTTTCACATTTTTCAAGGGGTATTATATAATAGAAAAATATCAAATTAATTTTTTGTTTGTTAAATTACAACTTGCAGATATTTGCAGTGCTGCTAGTAGGTATGTCTGTTCTCAGATGTCGTGTAACTGTGGAACAACTTACAAAGTATGTACTATACTGTGAGTGGTTGATATATGCTACTTGGAGGGTGACAAACAGCTTAACGTCATTACTGCAGTCCATTGGAGCATCTGAACAAATTTTCCAACTGATGAATCTTTTGCCCAGTGACCAATTCTTAGCCAAAGGCAAGTAACTGTTGGTCTACTTCTCCCCTTACACCTCAAATATGAAGTTATCTATTGTTTAATTGGGCTTCTCACCGACTACAGGAGTGAAGTTGCAGAGGTTAGTGGGGCATATTCAGTTTGCAAATGTATCATTTCATTATCCTGCAAGGAATATGGTATGTATGTGTTTCTGTTATATTGAGTGTCTTTTGCTTTATTTGTTATAAGAAACATGTTTAGGTTACTTCAGCTTGAAAGTTAAAATGCATATGGTTGTTTGCAGTATCTAGGACATTTGATGTCACTTTAATTGCAAGCTAGTTTTATATGTATTTAATTACTTTCTGAAGCAATGAATAAAAAATAATCACTGCCATTTGACTATTTAAATGCTACATTTGGTGATTATTGCTAGCTTATTCGCAATACTTCCTTTGCCTTTTGTTTGCCATTCATGTAGTTGCCTTGAGCCTGAGCACCATCCAAATGATTCCATTATGAGTTCACTATTAATGACTGCATGCTTTCTACCATAAGCACCTGCCCATGGGACCCATAGCCGGTACCAATCATCCACCCCGAATTCCTGCCATGGGTCAGTAGAGAAGAAAAGCTATAAACAGTACCAAAAATGCCAAACAGTGAGGCACGAAACTCCAAATGGACAAAGTGAGCATAGATTGGGCATGAGCACGCCAGGACAAGTTGAGTGGCGGTGACAGTGGCCAGAACTGGCTGCTCACGTGCCACTATGCACAGAGGAGTGGTGCAAGGAGAGAAAAATGCGAGACACATTTGTAACACATGTAAGCACATCATGGCTCCAATTGCTGCGAAGGGGCTGTCCGGTCTTGGGTTTGTGACCATGATCTAGGGGGGGTGGTCACCATAAAACTCACCAGAAATTAGGTCTCTGGTGACAAATAATAGCAAAAATGCCAGAAAAATGAGAGGAAAAGGTGGCCAGTAAGGGAAACAGGGTCATAGATGAAGAGGGAGACCAGAAACTAGAGAAAAGACACGGTTTCTGGAAAAAAAATTCACCAATGGACTGTGGGCCCTTGGGTATTCACAGATTAGGATTGTTTCTTGTCAGGCTCTAAATACCATGTTAAGAGAGAGAGAGAGAGAGAGGAAATTTGAGATGTGATGAATTCCTTGTGTCTGATTTACATATTGGAGGCTTTTATTTATAACGAATCATAAATACAATGAATAATGGTTGCCTTAATTTACATAATTACATACAGCTCTTAATATCCCTAGTTACAATATTTACATAATCTCTAACAGAGTTGTATCTAAAATAGTCTTGTTGAATTCAATAAAATTCCCCTTTCGAATTCAGAATTGGTGTTCTATCATCATGTATGCAAGAACAAGCAATTTCATATAACGTTGATGAAGGAATGTTCAGAAGAAAAAAAAGGGTGTTGGGTGGCTGTAGGGTCATGATCATGGCTGAAAAAGAGTTTTTCCCCTTGAGGATAAGTTTAAACTTTCGTGGGGGAGTATAGTTAGCAGACCCCTAACAGTTAGAAAGAGAAATAAAATGGTAAATAATAGGAAGGAAGTGATAGGGATCAGTTTTGGTTTTGGGACTGAAACAGAGGTTGGGAGGGAGAGCTAGGACTCTCAAATTTCCTGGGACAAGGAAAATTCTCCGTATTCTATCTTTTCTCAAGTCTGCAATCACCTTGATTCAGAATCAGGGAGAAGAAATTCAATAAAAGTTCATCTCTCTCTGTTTTCTACTTTTTTTCTGGTCCAGTTCCTATTACATTTTGTTACTTTTTTTAATTGTTACTTTTTTTAATTAAGGATCTTATTCTTCACATTATACATACTTGGTTCGTTTTTATTTTGGCTAGTCAGTCTCTGTATCACATGCACTGGACTTGTCACAGCAGTTTTTTCCAATCCGGTTACTGGCATTGTAATTTGTAATATTCAACATCCTATAAACCTTCTCAATCCTGATCTCTTACCTTGCATCCCTTTTACTACTCAATCCTGAGGCACGGGCGTATTTGTAGCTCATTAATTGTTAAATCTCAATATCTCATTTGTTTCCTACATTTGAACAGATGCCTGTTCTAGAACACTTAAACTTCTCCATAGAAGCAAATCAAGTCATTGCCATTGTAAGATTTCTCTTCATTCCTAGTGATTTAATGTTGGTGATGCTCAAAGATTAAGTGGACATCTCTACTTTGCCAAGGTTGGTCTGAGTGGTAGTGGAAAGAGCACATTGCTCAACCTTTTACTTCGTCTCTATGAGCCTAGTAGTGGTCAGGTAAACAATTTATCTTTTAAACCTGGTAAACTGGAAATTAAATTTATATATATATAAATGAAAGAGCTGCATGCTCATCATCCACTACTTAATTAGTTGTTTGTTTGAATCATGTTTACGATGCTTCCACACCTATAAATGTTTCTGCACACATTTATTTAGTAACAAAGAGCAACATATGCTACAAGAACTCTTTCCTACCTTCTTGGTGCAAGTTAACAGCTTCTTGTATTCTAATTTCTAGAAGCAAATCCAGTGAAGTCACGATCTCGTTAAATGATTGCTCCTGAATTGGAAAACCTCTTTGTTTCTAATATTCTGCACCATTGAGATAGTGACTACTACGGACTAGAAATGGCACATTTCCGAACGTATGGGCTCATGTTAGCTATAGTTAATTACCGAAAGTTATGTTAATAGACTCAACAAAGATGTGCATTCTATGGTATGCTTACCATGTCTAAAGCTCATAATTATGAGTTTATGACAAATAGTTTTCTTAGTCAGACTCAGATGGTTGAACTTGAATGTGACATTTCATTTGTTATTTATTGTTGATATTTCATTTGTTCTTGGTGTATTTGATCTCTCTACATATGTGTCAGTGAGAAACATGGGACATTGTTTTTCTTTAAATACTCAGAAAGGAGGAGCGAAAATACAAGTTGAAGACCATAATAAATCCTCCTAAAGAGGGAAATAATAATAATAATGAAACAGATACAAATTGGCCATGTAATACAACTATTACCGATTTTGTTGTGGCTGAAACTAGAAATTCTCTTGAAACAACTGCAAATAAACACGCAAAGAGATTATCTCAGAACAAGTATAACTTTTAAAAATACAAGTTTTCCTCTCCCACTGAATAAATCAGACGAGTGCATAATTTTTACATTGGCATAAAACCTTGGTCTCTTGATCTTTTGACCTATTACGGATTTGGAATGTGATGTCACTATCAATAATGTTTATACACAAACACTTTTCATAATTATTTCTTATGTAATCTACATCTACATTTATATACAGATATATATTGATGGGTTCCCTCTTAAAGAATTGGATATCAGGTGGCTGCGGCAGCACATTGGATATGTTGCACAGGTTAGACAACTAAAACTGTAGTTCATATGTAGTTAAGAATTCTTTTTCTTAAATTTTATGTTTCAAACAGGAATCCCATCTCTTTCACATGGACATCAAGTCAAACATAAAGTATGGTTGCCCCAGGAACATAAAACAAGAAGATATTGAACAGGCAGCGAAAAAGGCCAATGCCCATGACTTTATTTCTTCACTTCCTAATAGATATGAAACCCTTGTTGATGACAATGCACTTAGTGGTGGACAAAAGCAGCGAATTGCCATCGCCAGAGTGATTCTTAGGGACCCTGTTATTATGATACTTGATGAAGCAACCAGTGCTCTAGACTCTGAGAGTGAGCATTATATCAAGGTATATTTCTCAAATTGTAGTCTTTATAATTTCCATTTTTTCAATCTAATTTCAGGGTATGTTTACGTGATATGTAATTCTTATTTCAGGAGGTGCTGTATGCGCTGAAAGATGAACCTAAGACAAGAACCATCATTATCATAGCACATAGGTAAATTCTTAACCATCTTGCTTTTATTTTATTTATTTTTTCTTTTATATAAGATTAGTTGCATTATAATTACTGAATTTTCACAGGCTTTCTACTATAAAAGCTGCTGATAAGATCTTTGTTATGGATGATGGTCGCATCATTGAGGTGATTTCTGGTTGAACTTAGTTACTATGTCTATACCTTATATTTTAGTCCCAAAAATTTGTCATTTTATGGTTAATACGTGAAAAGCAGTAGTGGAATGACATGGTTAATGCCTTGATACCGCACAGATTTTGGCACTATTCATTCAATTCTTACAGTGAGTATTTGCAAAATTGATTTTGAAGTGAAGTGATATTTTGAATGCTTTTATTCAAAAAGCAAGTTAATAGTAAAACCCTATATAATATTTTTTATTTAACATAAAAGCTATCTAAAGATGTTTAAATTCAATTAATTTTGGACCCAGAATCAATTTTTTAATGAGACCAAACATGTGAATATTTCAACATGTGGATAGACAGCTTTACCCCAATGCATAATCAATTTATTTATTTTCTTCTTTTCAGATGGGAGATCATGAAGAGCTTCTGCTCAAGGACGGCCTTTATGCAAAATTAAATAAAATTCAAGCAGATATTTTGACTTGATTTAAGTTAGGTTTGGACTTTCAGCGGTGATGAAGAGGACGTGCAATTTAAAGTTAACAAACCAGAGGGGGAACACTTGAAGAGTGTAAGCCAAATGTTGAACAAAACACAAACACTTAACTCCTGGGAGAAAATATGGATAAGCCTTTGACTTCTTGGAAGTAGATGTGAAAGTGGAAGCTATCTCTGCACTAGCCCGTATATTATGATCTGCCCAAGCTGTTCACCTAAATTAAAAGGTCATTATCCCACTGGTTTATCGGCTTTTCTAATCAGTGAACACTTTCAATGAGTGGTTCTGATTCCATCTAATAATATTGATTACAATAGAAGGTGGTCTAGTATGTGGAACATCTACAAAAGAGGGTCATATTTTATACAAGGTTTTTACAACAATCAAATAGGATGTATCACTAAAATGATTATCAATAGTCACAAAGATTCTCCTAGTGGGAGGAGAATTGAGTAATTTGCATGAAGTCTTAAGTTTAAACTTTACTGTTGCTTATTGTAAAAACAAAATTAGTTTTCAATACACTTTTCTTGTATCTCAAATTTCACTAAAATCGCCATATATGCACTATTTCTCCTTTCCTCTTCCTTTTTTCCCTTCTCTCTTGCACACTCCTTCAATCAATATTCAATACCATGCGGGTCTCCCAAATTCATCAAACTTCTAAAATCTGAACAAAATAAATCCCAAAAATATAAATTAAAAAGCAAAAATCCCTAAAAAAAACCTACCTATTACCCTAACTCTAGTTTTCAAATACTACATCCTAAACCCAATCACTCACATGCGCAAACCTATATTATATCCATTCATTCCATTGTAAATTCAGACATTAAAATGACACTGAATGAAATGAGACCCAAAAACACAAACTGTGCAATGATTTACCCATTCATGGAATTCTCGTGCTTGGAAACAATGGAGTTAACACATTTTCATCATAAACCAAAACGTAGTGCATAGAATTAGCACTTACCTCCCATGCATAAGATTCCAGAGAAAAAAATCAAATACAAGTCTTCCCCGGTAATAATCCATATCCACTACAAATTCTTTCAAGTCTTTTATTAAAGAATTTAAATGCAACGAATATTGTGAATATTACATCCTATTCGAACAGATAGTGTCAGTCACGGGCAATACTTGAATGCATAATTAAGCAAATATATAAGTTACTAGATGAACTTTGAAAAAATACATTACAAGTGTACAAGTAGCAAAATATATATTATTGGATAAAAAAACCATATTGATTAACCCAAAAGTCTGTTTCTCTCCCATCAAATAAATAAATGAAAATAAAACAGTAAATTTGACTTGAGTTATTGAATGTTAGGAAACTCATCAAAAAGCAAAGAATCTCGTAAATTTAATAATCCAAAATCGTGAAAGTTATAACTATTAGTTTCTGATTAAACGTGAATAATCACACCAGCAACCAGCAACCAATTCTACTAGTTCTAGAACTTCAAAATTGGTATAATCCCATGTTTATGTAAATATACTGCAAATCATGACATATCAATCTATTCATATTTTCTTTTCCTTGCTGCCATTTCTCCAATCCTTTTTAGTTTCAAACTCTTCAGGGACACCACACCAGAGGCACTCTTTCCTTGAAGCTTTCTTGTGGTCATTACAACACTAGCCATACCTCTTCTTGCAGCAGCCCTGTGGTGTTTCTGACGACTCATCAATTTGCGATCAAGTCGCCAATATGCATAAGGTTCAAGCTTGCCCTTCATCATCACATCTCCACCTGCTTTTTTGCTTGCATATTCCTTCCCTGTGTAAGCCCAACCACAGTATGATGATCTTTTCCTCTGCTTTTGGCCTCTGCTTCCACTCCTCACAGACAAATGACTATCACTAACAGCCTCATTCCTAATATCAACATTTGCCTTGGCACTTTTTTCCTTCTTCCCTTCCCCTTCTTCCTCATGGATAATCAAGTGTCCTTCAGAATCTACCTCCATGTCGTCGTATAATGTCAATGACTTTCTGTTGAGAGATCGAAGAGCTGACCTTGTTTTCTGTAGATCAAGCAAATCAAGTG
Organism: Pueraria montana var. lobata; assembly: GCA_026413185.1. Lineage (NCBI taxonomy): Eukaryota > Viridiplantae > Streptophyta > Magnoliopsida > Fabales > Fabaceae > Pueraria > Pueraria montana. The sequence continues at coordinate 46,741,647 of CM048650.1, read as the reverse complement.
GCTCATCACCTAATCGGTCACATAACTGCACACCCAAATTCTTCTTTAGTCTGATATTGGACCTACATAGAACAAGCAACAACAGTGGTAAGTTGAAATTGACTTTCAGAACAAACACTTATTGCTAGAATAGTTATAGACTAGATTACTCATCACAAGGTGGATTGCTCATCATAGATTTATGCCAATTATGCCCTACAATCCACATATGCAAAAAAAAAAAAAAAACAGAATATAAAACAGGAGTGAAAACACTCTACACTTGATTACATTTGGCTAATATACGTTTTCAGTTTATTTTTTTGGTTTCAATTTGTTTTTCTAAGTTTAAAAAGTTTCACTGTTAGATCAAATTGATCTTTCTATCAGTTTACCAGACTAACTTGGTCAATTTGGTCAAACAAAGACACTTTAAGGAATCAAAATAAAACTTTTTAAACTTGGAGACCAAATTGAAAACAAAAAATAAGATGAAGAAAAAAAGTGTATTTTAACCATTACATTTGCAATAAATGCAGCATAGCAGCAAAACATAATTCATGAGAAAAAAAATTAAAAGCCAAAGCATCTTCCATCAAAATCCGAAAAAAAATGTGTGATTCCAAGTACTTTGCCTGATAAAAGTGACATATTGGCCAAAGCAGCTTAACATATGGTTTGCAATCTCAAAATAGTACAATAATCAATAAGATAAAATTATTAAAATTGTTAATAGTGCATGATTTTCAAAATCGTAAGCCTGATGACCAGTGTTATCAATGGCAGATGGCGGAAGGCCAAAATTCTGCCATATAAACACGCCATTGCGCTTTATGGCACTGCCATGGCAGGCCTCCCTTCATGAATTGCCTATGGCGGTTGGCAAAAAATCTGCCATGCCATTCCACCATGGCGGGGCCATAGCGGCTATTTAACAACACTGTGTGATGACAAGTCAAATAATTTCCTGTTTTTGGCAAAATTCAAGGAACAAGAATGTCAATTTTTTTGGTACAACATGCTGCATGCATGTCATTTTAAAATGAATGTCTATATCTTATAAACAAGATTACTAGTGGACCAATCTTAAAAACCATTGTTAATGTCGTGTCACGTTTTAGAATTTCTCACTGAATATTACATATTTACATGTGACTTCTATTTATGAAAAACGCTAGTACATGAATGTGCAAGGGGATGGGATCTATTCAAAGTTTGGCACTGAAGTTAATGAAATTAAAACTACTGTCTTCGTTTCAAATAATACAAATAAATACAAGATCATTACCTGCAAGTAGTCGCTTTTGAAAGATGAGATCTAGTTTCTTCGGATTTCACACCTCCATTCCTCTGTTTCGGCTTCTTGATCTGTTTTACAAATGGATTGAAAATTGTAAAAAGATTTCTGTGTAAAAAAATTAATTAGGATTCTGTTCAACAAACCTCGTGTATGTTGTTGTCTAGAAGTTTCATATGTTCTTCAGGCATGACAACTTTAACAGCCTCCAGTCCACACTTTGTGACAAGCATTCCCAAAATAAGTTTAACATGGAAAAAATTATGAAAGTCAATGTTTAGAATATGAACAAATAGCTTCAATTCAGAAACAACAGCCATCCAGTCATCCTCAACAAACAAATGAAATTGCCTTAGTTATATTTTTAAAAAAAATGATTACATAAGACAACCAAAACAACCACCTTTGCTTTGAAAGGATTTTTAGTGTTGTCTTGCCACTCAAACAAATCGTCCGCCATGCGCCCCCGAAGAAGTTTAACCTGGAAAAAATTATGAAAGTCAATGTTTACAATATGAACAAATCAGCTTCAATTCAGAAACAACAGTCATCCAGTCATCCACAACAAACCAATGAAATTGCCTTAATTATATTTTTTAAAAAATGATTACATAAGACAACCAAAACAATAACCTTCGCTTTGAAAGGATTTTTGGCGTTGTCTTGCCACACAAACAAACCCTCCACTATGAGCCTTAGGTGTGTATGCAATACTTCCACAGGTGAATTGTCTACTAATACCTTTAAAAGACCTAGATTAGCCTGCAACATGAAGTGACACAGACACTTAATTAGCAGCTCTAGGAAATAGCATTACTTCAGCAAGCAATGCATTTAACCAACCAAATAGAAGAGGAAACAAACCTTAATTATCTCTTTATTTTCTGTCAGGAGGTGGGGAAATATGAATGGGAGAAATTCAAAAGCAGTTGAAACAAGATCAGAGAACTCATAGGCCAAACAAGCTAAAACTTTGGCTGTTGCACTTATCATATGAGTTCCCCAAGTAAGGCCACTAGCAACCTCCTAAGCTCACCAAACAGCACAAAATCAAATTATTCTCAATATGAGCAACCTATAAATTATTATATATTGTTCAACCATTGAATTCAGGATAATATCAAGCCAGACAAAATAAAAGAAGTGCAGCAATTACCAATGAAGATATGTTAAGCACAAACTTTAAATTGGGTATTTACCTTAAAAAATTGACACAGGCTTTCTCTGTTACCATCTCTCTCTTCATCCCCATATTCATGGGCAATTTCAACCAGAATGGAATAAGCCCTGTTCTTTGTTTTCTTATTACCCTGCAAGGGAACTCTTTAAAATTTAGACCCTCAGCAACCTTATGAAGTAAATTTAGAAGCTATTGATGGGCAAAAGTAATGTCCATGCCAAACATCTTCTGATTCTTTTCTCAACACTATACACACACAATAATTAAAAACACATAAATAATCACAAACTGCTTATTGCCATAGCAAACATAAGCAACCTTATGAAGTAAATTTAGAAGCTATTGATGGGCAAAAGTAATGTCCATGCCAAACATCTTCTGATTCTTTTCTCAACACTACACACACAATAATTAAAAACACATAAATAATCACAAACTGCTTATTGCCATAGCAAACATAAGGATAGCCATCACACACCCCATAGTAAACTTAATACGGAGCTAAGTTGAGTGAAATTAATGAATTATTTATAAGTATTTGCAGAGAACAAAACAAATATACTAAAAATGCATAGACAAAAGAGGATGATAAAACAAGAAAACAAACACAACTAGAAGTTAAAACTAGGAATTTTAAACAATAGTATAAGCAATTCTAAACAGTAGTTTCTGGAATTCTTCATGTTATGGAAGGAGACTCGTACTCATCAATGGTTATTATTGGCACATTGTTGCAACAAGGGATCATGATAACAATCAAACAACAGGTCACGCGATGATGGTGAGCATTGCACGTTATGATAAGCAGACAACAATAACATTATAGAAATATTATTGTACATAAGCCAGATTACTCATACTTAAAATACACTCATTAAAGTTACCTTACCTTGAAGTTAGTTCTGAACTGCTAACCTGACCTAAGACTACTCATACATGACCTAAAGTTGTATTCCAAGAGGTACACGTTGATCAATGGACTACTTAATCTCATGATCAAATCAACACACACCGCCTTGCCTGGACTTCATCTTACCTTTTCCATCCCCGCACTAGGTTGTATACATCTCCTTTCTAAAACCTCCATTCCATCCCCTGAAAAAAACTGCTTATTTACAAACCTACTAATTCAATGGCACATCTCCTCATTAGTCAAAACACTCCAAAACCCAACTTGGATTAGTTTCTACCTTCTAGCTTATGGGAACTTCTAAACTAAGATATATGTTTTGTTCCTAACATAAAAAGACACCCTAGTGACTTTATAGGTGCATATGATTTAGTGAGACCAGGGAGCTTTAGAAAAAGTTTAGATGCAAAAGCTAATTTCAACTTATGCAAGAGTCTATTATTTACAAAACTTGTAGTCATTACAAGATCATTTCAACTTTTCTTTTCCCATAAGTATTTGTTGATTGTTCAAAAGTTCATCCAAACTAGCTCCCACTAGGCAAACAGTTTGTTTTTTTGTTTTTTTTTTTTTGAATATGGATTGCAAGTTGCAGAACTCTTGGTCAGCCATCTAGAGTTGGCCCCCGTGTTACCTGGCAGAGCTAATAGAAGACACTGGATACTCATTCATATATTATAAAATATGCTACATGGAAAAAGGAAACTAAGACTGCATGACTAAAAAGCTTCCACATTACATTACCTCTTCAAGAGAAAGTATTATTTCAGGAAGGAAAGTACCAGCAATTTTTCTCCAGTGCACCAGATTATCCTGTAGTCAGTGCATAATTTTAGATTATTTAAGCTCAACAACATATCAGAATCAACACAACAAAACAACCCTCAAGGGGACAAACATGGAAGCAATAACCTAGCTTTGACACTTCAAGACATGGACTATTAACAAGTAAAGGAAATCCAAGAAAGACACTGTACATTATCAACACCTTTGAAGATCACTTCAATGACTTAACCATCAGATGGGTAAAGTAATTGATAGAAACCATTCATCTATTTTTCTGGACACAAGTATATGCATACAATACCCATGACAAAACAGGTGATTGAAACATTTTAACTTACAACTCGAATACTTTTCCAGATGAAATGACTAAACCTAAATACTTAAATACCTCAAAACTTTTAAGTTAATCAGAAAATTGAATAATATAATGCAGAGAAATACCTTCACAATGATTAAAAGTACTTTTTATGCCTTCTTCCTCTTGACAACATTTTCAACACTCTGCAAATAATAATCAGAATAGTCATCCAAACTTTCCTACTTGAAAAGGAGTTCCAGAAATTCCTTGCAAAGAACTAACTGCTATATATCTCAGTCAAACCTGCAATTCTGTCTTTATTTCTTCAAAAAATGAATCAATATCTTCATCATTTATTAAACCAGGTAACCACGAAACATCAAAATCAAGAATCAGTGCCCTGAGATAAAAAGAAATTCTCTGACATCAATATAAACCCCGAACAAGTAAAAGATAATTTTAGTAAAATGCAGAACAGACTATTTATTTATTTATTTTTTAACTTTACAACTAAAATCAATTATACACATTGGAGATAAATAGAATATGATCATCAAGACCTGAAAATGGATGGAAACACATTATTTGATGTGTCATCAATCTGCATAGAATTTTCGGAATACTCTACTTCATTAGCCATTTGAGTGCATTTATCAACCCTCTGCATTTTCACGTTGAATAAATTGAGTACATCTGTTTTATCTTCTATAGAAGCAATATAGCCAATTAATTGTACACTCTGAATGAAGCAAAATCATCATTATAAATTTGCAAATTAAACGTAACAGAAAAAGGACCAATTGAATTCTCAATTCCCTAGTAATGAAGAAACCTAGAAATAGATCATATATTTTATCATGAAATAGACAAGAGAAAGAAAATGGAGGTGGACGTGTCTGCTAGGGTTGTGAGTGGGACACAGGTCAGGGGCGAAGGTTCGAGTCATTATGTGAAAAAAAGTGAAGAGGAAAATGCCTGAACAAGATTCTAAACATTGATGCACACAGCAGTTTTTAATAATGCATGCTGAGTTTAAAGACCTAGAATTAGAGGATGAGGAGGAGCTTTCGGAGAAGCCTTGGTATAAGGTGGATGAAGCCAATAATGAGTTTGTTCCTTGTCAGGTAGGTTATATAATTTGCTGTGCGGTGTGCTCCTTGGAAAGGATCTCTAGTAATTCATGTTTTGGACAAGAGAGTAGGGTTCAAGATGCTGGAATACAAGATTCAGAAGAGTTTGGCCAAGTAGGGTAAAATCCATATTATCGGCACGCCAGATGGATTTTATCTGGTACCTGAGTTCGATTCCTATGAATAATAAAAAAAAAAAAAAAAGGGAGGGCCTTGGATGGTGGTGGATCATTATATGTTTGTGCAGCTTTTCTTGAGAGTGCAAAGAAGACTCAAAAGGTAGCTGTATGGGTTGTACCATAAAACATTTTTAAAGAGGGTGGGATCATTGCTGGGAACTGTGTTGAAGATTGATGAGCTTACTTCCATCCACTCACTCTCGAGGCAAGTTTGCAAGAATCTGCGTCGAAGTGGATTTGCAAAAACCGCTTGTTGTTTCTAAATTTAAGGGAAATACTTACTGTATCGAGTATGAAGGATGAAGGATTGCACCTTATTTGCTTCTACTGAATGTGGGGAAGCAAATTACAAACCAGTTTCAGCTGAAGGTAATGGTGGTTGAGAAACTGGCGAGTCAACGAGGATGGTTCAAACCCTAGGGCTGATGTCAGCACTCAGAATTAATGGGGAGAAGAATGTGCCTAGCGGTTTTATCAGTTACGGAAAAGGAATCAAATCATTCCGGTTTTGGTCCCTGGATGATTGTGAAGAAAGAAGTCGGGCTCAGGTTGCGTATTCAAATTCTAATAAAGCTGAAAATATTTATTGATTTTTTTTTTTTTTTTTGGTGTAAAAGAGGGCTTTAAGGAATTAATAAGGGAAAGAAGTTCCATATGTATCTGCCAGCAAAGGCATTTTATTAAGAAGTTCCATGTATCCTTCTCGCCATTTGTATTGACATATTCATAAACTCTTTTTTTGAAGAGTTTCATCATCTAAATCAGTAAGAGCTTTTTCCTTAAGCAGGCCCTGTGAGGGGATCCAATGATCTAACCAGAAACGGGCAGAGATGCCATTAGAAACACGCCACTAGTCCAGGTTCCTTTCAACTTTATCCCAGTTTTGGCTGATCCCCTTCCAAAAATTTGAGCAATTTGGTTTAGGTTTAATAACAACAGGAATATCTTCTCTCCCACACTTGTATTTCGAGCGAACCACCATAGCTCATAATGCATTTTTTCTGGTGCACAAACGTCATCACGTAGACTTTATTAACTATTCTGCACGATTTAAGACCCAACCCACCTGCATTTTTAGCATCACATAATTCCTTCCATGCAACTGTATGAATGAACTTTTCTGCTTCCTTCATCTTCACCCCATATGAACCTTCTACACCTTTTGTCAATTTCATCACAAACGGACACGGGTAGAAGCACCGTCTGTGTAATATAACTCGAGATAGCTTGGAGGACAAATTTGGCTAAAGTGATACGTCCCGTCAAAGACAACATTTTAGTTTTCCAACTACTCAACCTGTTTGAGATTTTTTTAAGGAGGAAATTAAAAGTCTGTTTGTTTACCTTCTTATGAAAGATGGGATCCCCAGGTATTTTCCCAAATCCCCCGTTTTCTGAAACCCAAAGCCATTAGAGATGTCTTCTGCCAATTAACATTACTAGAAAAGAAAAATTCTAGTTCTTTGTTGGTTGATTTTACCACCTGAACTATCACAGAATAATTGCAAGGCTGTTTTTATGACATCAATTCCATGGTTGCCTCAGCAAACAAAACAAGATCATCAGCAAAGGCAAGGTGTGACGGATTTTGCCCCCCCTCTCCTTAACTAAATAGGCTTCCATAAAGAATGCTTTACCGCTATATCAATCAAATGAAATAGACGCTCCATACAAAGAACAAAAAGGTAGGGTTGATGAGACAAAGTCTCTCCTGAAATTAAGCGCTTTAATGATGACAGACCACTGTGAAGTAAAACTGAAGTTACTGAACTTAGCTACTAATTGTTGTTTCAAGTGTTCTTCTTAAGACAGGATATATTCATAAGCATAGCACAGGTGAATAGCACAGGTGTGAAGCATAAGCCCATAATGCTAGGGTAGATATTAGAAGCTACACATGGCTTAAGGATTATCAAAAGTTGCGTTGCAATTGGAACGTGAAGACAGACCTGTCTCGCACTCCAGAAGCACATACACCAATCATATGCATCAGTGTTTGGACAACACTAATCCTAATGTTGTTTAAACCTTGTTTTCTTGACATAGTCCAAGTCATAGGAACTCAAAGGAAACAATTGTCCTCTTCGATAAAGAAGAGAGATTTGTAGGATGTAGGTAGTGAATCTAGAAGGGGGTGAATAGATTATTTAAACTTTTAAAACCAAATTTCCTCTGTCAAAAACAATTATTCACCTTCCTTCTATAGAATCCAAATATTCTAAAAATATTTTATCAGAGTTATTCCAAGAAAGATGTTGATTAAGAAATTTAGATGACAAATATTAAAATCTTGGATGTGATAAGAAAATAGAGATGAGAAAAGATACAAAAAGATTTACGCTGGTTCAGTCTAAAGGACCTACATCCAGTTGATCTAACAATCTAGCTAGATCTTCCACTATAGAATTATCTGGGTACAAACACTATGCATGCATAACAATTCTAAAAACTATCTTTTCTTTTTCTTGAACCCTACAAGAAAAACTCTAAATGTGAAACCCTATCACATCAATCCTTAGAAACTCTATCTAAGCATATGAACTAATCATCAAATCAGGAAGAATAAGGAAAAGAATATACCAATTGTGTAAAATATCTTCAAGATTTAGCATAAGATGGATCCATGGTTTTTCTTGTGCTTGATCATGATGTAGAATCAAAATCTGTTGATTTGTGATCAAAGCTCTGAGTAGGATCCTTCTAAGAACTCCCTCTTGTGAATATGAAAGAAAGTTTTTTGAAAGAGTTATTTTTTAGAGAGTTAGAAGCATTCTATTTATAAAAAATTTCAAATCTTAACAACAACAATCGATTAAAACGAGTTGTAATAGATTATTTTGTTCTTCAACTTTCTGGGTTCGAGTTTGAATGTATTTAATCGATTAAAATGAGTGTAATCGATTAAACTAGTAACTTGAATTCAAACTGAACTTTCAATGAGCTTATGTAATCAATTAATACTAGATGTAATCGATTAAAGCAGTAGTTGCTCTATTTGCTTTCAAGTATTAGTTCTATGTAATTGATTATCCCAAGGGTAATCAATTACTTAGTTCTGAATCAGTTTTCCCAAATGATTTAAGAACGAATTAATCGATTACAATTATTTGTAATCGATTAAGTTAGTGTAAGTTCGAATTTTTTTTTAAAATCATCCAAGATAAACAAGATCTTCTAAGCTTAAGATTTAACCTAAAACATATAAACACACATAAGCCTAGTTCTAAACAATCAATACAATATCTCTTGATATAATGAAGTTTTCAAAAAGCTAACTACACCAAAATAAAAACTACAAAAAGGTCTTCAAGTTGCTCTTGTAGCTAACAAGATTATCAAAAACAATAAACCATTTTTTCTCAAGACTTGCTGCAGAAACAATCTCCAGAAAACTTCCAATGATTTCAAAAAATCACGTGGAAGCCTCTAAGATCACAGCTAGCATCAACGGATCCTTCAACAAATCAAGGTGAAAACTAGCGATAGTAGAGCAAAAGAAGAGATGAAGAAGACAACTCAATGAGTTGTATGGTTGAGATTGAATCGAGCTGAAATGACGACCTACATGAACATGGACAACTCATGTAGCATTTGAGCTCAAACTTCAACGACCACAAACGGCTAGCTCCTTGATCAAGTCTATAAATTGATCAAGTGCGAAGGAGTTAAGTGTAAGTAAGGTTGCCAAAGTAGTGGGTAAATGTCAGTTGACAAACCCCTATCTGAAGGAACTTCCTTAGCCCAGAACACTCTAGGTGAAAGCCAATTGTGCCTAAATCGAAAGTGTTTTGTCCACCACTCCCTTGGTGTGAAGGGAACACAGGAGGTAGCCATGTGTATCCAGTAGCAGTTGCTACTGAAGAGAGCTTAGAAGAGTAGTCAGGTGACTATTGCTTTTGAAGTTCTGTGTTTCCAGCAGAGGTTCTGCTGAAAGAGGACTAAGAAGGGCAGTCAGGTGACTGTAGTTTCTTTGGGCCTAGTTGATACAACAGGTGGTTGTGTGTTTCCAGCAGAGGTGCTGCTGAAGAGGGCTAAGGAGGGCAATTAGGGGACTATTGCTTCTTATGGTCTAGGCAACATAGCAGGTGGTTGTGTGTGTCCAGTAGCAGTTGTAGAGGGTTAAGCCTGAAGAGGCTTGTTGAAGGGTCTAGGCAACATAGCTACTGAGGGTTAAGCCTGAAGAGGCTTGTTGAAAGAATACTTGAGTGAGCCTGCAGAGGCTTAGAGAATACTGGTTGTAGGAGCCTGGGGAGGCTTCAGGAAAGAAAGAATACCTACAGTTGTAGGGACTAGACGTAGCCTAGGTTGGGTGAACTAATATAAATCCTTGGTGTGTTGTTTCCCTCTTTGCTGCTTCTCATTATTGTTGTTGTGTACTTTAATCTGTTTTACAAAAGTCTATTTTATAACTTAAACTTGGTCTTTGATCAAGGGTTTTTTTAAAATGTTTTATTGTCAAAAAGCAACTCTACTTAGTGCAACCAAGTGAGAATCAGAAAATTGTTGTTAACAGATTTTGTATCATTTGTTAGGAAAAGTAAAAGAACCAGATGCATGTTAGGAGAGTGAACTACACTACTTCATGAAAGGAGAGTATTCAAATGAGAGTGAATGTGAGGGAGAGTGGGAAGAGTGGAGCAATGAGAGCACAGATAGACTTATTCAAATATATATATATATATATATATATATATATATATATATATATAAGGAGATTGTTTTGAGTAGAGAATATAAGTAATTTATAAAATATATATATTTACAAGCAAGATGCATTTTTTTGGCTAAAATGCAATTTTCGTCCCTCTATTTTCAAAAATTCGCAATTTTTGTTCCTCTATCCATTTAAGGTAGTTGATCATCAGTACTGTTAAAGTTTACTAACAGGTGGCATTGTGATTGTGAGGTAGCAGAATTGAGTTGCTTTTTTATTTTTTTAATTGATGAGTAAATAAAATAATAAATAATATTTTAGAAAAGGTAAAAACAAAAGTAAAAAAATCATTTTTACTACAAAACCAAGGGTGTCTTCATTTTTTTTTTTTGTGAACCATTATCCCAAACAAAACCAGACTAGGATCCGCGTATGTGGAGATGGGATGGTGCGATGGTTGTGAACCTGCTTGTGGTGGCATTTGGGTCAGAAATCTCCTTTAGCAAGAAAAGAAGCAAAATGAGAAAAGGGGAAAATGAGGAGTGGAGGAAGGAAAAGAACGAAGAAAGAAAATTGGGGAGTAGCGTCGCTGGAAACCCTCTTTAGCGGCAGCGAAAGGCCGTTCGCGGCGGTAGAGGGATTTTCTTTTGATTCTCTCTGTTCTCTTCCTTTTAATATTTGTTTATTTTTGTTTTGTTCTGTTTGGGGTTCTCAGTGTTGGCTTGTGGTGGTTTATCATGATGAGTTCTTAATCTTATTGATAGGATCTTGGCTTGGTGATAAAGGGTATATGGATTTAGCTTCTTGTTGTATAGTATCACTGATGATGATGCCGAAACCTTCAACATTGGAACATAAAAGATGAGGAAGAAGATGGTTGTGCAAAGTGTCCATGGACTCAGCATTGTTTGGGACAAGGCTTCACGAAGATACCTTTCGTTCAAAGTAAAATTAACAATTTTTTACTTTTTTTTACCTTTTCTAAAATATAATTTAATTATTTTATCTATTCATCAATTAAAAAAAAACAACTCAAGTTTTGCCACCTCACAATCACAGTGCCACCTGTTAGTCAACTACCTTAAATGGATGGAGGGATCAAAATTGTGGATTTTTTAAAATGGAGGGAATAAATGTCTCTATTTTAAAATAAAGGACCAAAATTGCAAATTTAGAAAGAAAAAAAAAGAGACGAAAATTGCATTTTAACCATTTTTTTAATAATGCAATTCATGTCACGAAATCCACGATAAGTCAGGGATCCATTGTTTTTTAAGAAAATTTTAGAGAACCATGATACTCCATGATAGCAACAGTCACGGAACCATGATAGTAACATTCAATAATTGCCTCCAAATATGAAAAAAGAAAGAGAGCCCCTTTCAACCCATATATCAAGATCATAATGAATTGATAGTGGCCATTTGGCTTATATCTGATTTTGGGACGCAGGCTATCGTGCGCAAGCGTTAAATGTACAACACGGTGCAAAAGTTATGTTTTGAGAATGATGCAGGTAAGTAATTAACACCGTCGGATATATTAGTAAGATATTGTATGGCTGAGATTAAGTTTGTGTCTTATTTTTCTGTGATTGAATTTTAAAAATACTTTAATCCAGGTGTGTGGAAAATATGACGTGGAGACGATGTTCTCTCTCCCAAAGCTGAGGTTTGGGTAACCCGAGTTTAGAGGTGAAGAGTTTGGCCAACCCTTGATTGTGTTTGCTTTTGTGATGGTATATTTTAGGGGGTTTTATTGTGAACTCTTCCTCGGCGTCGCAATATTGTTCGCAACGTATGTTTTGAAGGTTCCGATTTGGCCCGCACTTTGAATTTCGATTGTTTATGGTGCCAGATTTGTTCACAGTCGTCAATTTTATAGTGGTAAGTTGATGAACATTTGTAACAAAACCCAATTAATTTATTGTAAAGGACAAATTTTGGGTTAGTATGTGATGAAGTTTTGATGTGTTTTGCAGGGGGGTCGTGTGTGTGGTTGAAGTTGGGCAATTGTTATTGACTGAAGTTGTGAGTGTTGAGAAATACCCAATTACAGGATTGTACTATTGTTTGTTTCAACAAGCAAATGTAAGTCTGATTGCAGTGGAGGTAAGTTGTAGAACGACGAGTAGTGGTTTGTGTTCTGGTATGGTTAAGTATTTCTTTCGATGGTTCAATTGTATGTTATAGTGTATATAATTAGGTAGTATAAATTGAAAGTGAGTGTGCGATGCAAAATTAACTTAATACAGTGATTCAGTACTAATTTGAAAAATAGATGTGCAGAATAGCATGAAAAATTTGTTCGATTAGTGAATAGAATGATGGTATGGTAAGTTAATTGTGTGATATGCGATATGCATTAAACGTTTGTAATTTATGTCATTGGTTTTAGTATTTAGTTGAGATAAATTGAAGGAAGTTGTGGGTGTCGGTTATAAATATTTCGGTGTGTGTTACAATGACGTGGTTAGGAAACCAGATATGCAATAATGTTACTTTTGATGACTATGTATATTTAAAGATGTTGAAAAAAGTTGGGAATGAGTTTGCAGCCATGGAACTGAATGCTGATGATGAAGATGTTTCATTTATTAATGATAAAGATGTGTCATTGATGGACGATGAAGATATTTCGTTAAGGCATGACTGGTCTGAGTTGGCTGTAAGTTGAAATCTGACACTTGAATTATTTGTTGTTGATATTGTCTAAATGTGGAGTGTATTGTTGACTAATTAATTTGAATTTATTGTTTCATTGTAGGTGTTCGATCATGATGAGAACTGTAGCTATGTTGATGGATATGTTGGTGAGGTTGAAAATGAGGGTGAAAATGCAGTAGACGATGAGGAGGTTGACGAGGATCATGATGTTGATGAAGATGATGTATACAATGAGGCAGGTGATGAGGATGATATTGTTTATGAAGTTGAGGGGTACACCGAGGATGGTGAAGAGGATGAAAGTGAAGATGATAATGAGGATAACTTTTATGATGAGGAAGATGAGAATGATGTTGAATATGAAGAAGAAAATTATGATAACCACTGTGATGCAGGTCTCTTTTATTGCTTTGAGAGAGATATTGTAAATCCTTGGGTTGAAGATCCTATATGAATTGATGATGTAACTGATGTCTATCGGGTTGGCATGGGGAACTTAACTGATATTGAGGTTGGTAGGCTGGATTTTCTAGATCTAGAAGTAGCATATCTTTTCTACTGTTTTTATGCAAAGATCAAGGGTTTTTCAGTTCGAAAGAGCCATTTACTTAGAAACACAAAGGGGGAAATATTGTAGCAGACCTTTATGTGTTCACGAGAAGGTAAAAAGCAAGTAAGACGGTTGACACTTGGAAAGAGGAGACGTGTTTCAAAGAATGATACCAGATGCGAGTGTCAAGCCATGTGTCGTGTGCATGTACATTTCCGGATAGGTCAATGGTATGTGTCCTTTTTCAATTTTTACCATAACCATGACTTGATAGAAAATATGTATTCTCCATTATTACCAGCTCACAGGAAAATGACTGCAACCGACATTATGCAAATTGAGAATTTTAGAAAGGTCGGAATTAGACCTCCACACATATATGCAGCATTTGTTAACAATGCTAGAGGTTATGAAAAGGTGGGATTTGTAGGTAAAGACATATACAACCAAGTAGGGAAGCAAAGACGAAAACACATGTCTGATGTTTATGGGGCATTGAAATATTTTAGGGAGTTGGGTTCGAAAGACCCTATGTTGTATGTGACATACACGGTTGATGATGAAAAAGGCTCCAACACCTTTTTTGGAGTAATGGTGAAAGCCAAATGAATTACACGATATTTGGTGATGTGGTAACTTTCGATGCGACTTATAGGAAGAACAAGTACAGTTTCCCTTTAATGGTGTTCTCAGGCGTAAATCACCATAACCAAACAGTTGTGTTTGCTGCTGCATTGGTGACAAATGAGATCGAACAGACTTATGTTTGGTTGTTGGATCAGTTCTTGGAGGCAATGAAAGGAAAGTTTCCTCAATCTATAATCACTGATGGTGATTTGGCAATGAAGAACGCCATACAAAAGGTTTTTCCCAATGCACATCACAGGTTATGTGCATGGCATTTGTTGCAAAATGCTTCAAGTCATGTACGTAATCAGCAATTTTTGTCTTACTTTAAAACTTGCATGTTGGGGACCTATATGTTGCTCAATTTGAAGAAAAATGGAGTGTTATGGTTGCCAAGTTTGGTTTGCAAGATAACAGTTGGATAAAAGAGTTGTATGAGAGAAAGAAGATGTGGGCAACAACACATATTAGAGGTAACTTCTTTGCTGGCGTTAGGATAACTTCCCACTGTGAAGCCTTCCATAGCCATTTAGGAAGATATGTTGACTCTAGGATTAATCTCACTGATTTTGTGCAACAATTTCAAAGGTGTTTGACATATTTTTGGCATAAAGAAGTAGAGGCAAATTTCGGCACTCGATATGGGAATTATGGCTTGGAGTCAAATTATGAGTGTCATGAGAGGTCACCATCATTGTATTATACCAAGGGAATATTCCAAATTTTTGTCTCTTGAAGAAAAGTTCTTTCTTAAGGGTGGTGGAGTGCCAAGAGACAAGTATGTGTACAGTTTACACTCTTGTGAAGTACAGTTGGCCAGAAAAAAATTGGTTAGTGTCATTTTGTCCCTCAATTGTTGAGTTTAGATGTGGCTGTTTACGCATGGAATCACTTGGTTTGCCTTGTGACCACTTACTAGCAATTGTTGTTCATTTACATTTCTTACAGATGCCTCAGTCATTGCTACATGAAAGGTGGGGAAAGTATGCAAAAGATAAGATTCGTGGTACTTATCATGATGGGTCAGCTTATTGGGATTCCCCATCCATTGGCAGATATGTAACCTTGGTTCATATTTCAAGAGAATTGAGTGAATTAGTTCATTGTGAGGAGGAAGACTTGACCGACATTTCTGATTTGCTAACTTCAAGGGTGAATATTTTGAAGGAGAAATATAAATCTGCACCTGCAGTTCATGTTGAAGATAATGATAGGCATACTTCAGATGATAACATCTTAGACCCTCCAAATGTAAGAAGCAAAGGCTGTGGTGGAAGAACGAATACACAATCTGCAGGTTCTAGGAGGCGGCAAACATGTGGCAATTGCGGTTGTGTTGGCCACAACAAAAGATCATGCAGAAATCAGAATGACAGAAGTAGACCAGAAAGTACAACTGTTTATGAATCTGCTCATGAAACAGTTGTTCCTCCTGATGCTAATGATGAATATAACTATGAAATGGTTAGTGCCACTCATTTTCATTGAATTTTATTACTTGTGTTACTTGTCAAATGGTGATGCAACTGTTTTCATACCACGCCATTAGTGGTAATGTTAGGTATTGAAAGATTTGTTTATTTGGTTAGTTATCAAAATCTTGAATTACTAGTGTCATTTATTTTGTGCGTTGTAGTTTTCACGCAATCCAGGCAGTTTTATCCTGTCCTCCAACCACACAGTTCACTGAATGCATTATTAATGGACAAAGAAGACAGAGTTAACTTGTTTTACTTCTGTTTTATTGTCTTAACTTTAGTCACCATGTGGGTACTTGTTTTGATGCCATAATCTACTGTTATTGGTCATGGATTTGTTGGATGGACTCTGTTAGGAAGAAATTAATATTATTTATCCGGTCACTTTAAGATGATACATATATCAGACGTACTCTGCCCCATATGACAATATTTTACCTTTATGTGTAGTTGATACTTTGTCACATATAAAAATGTGTTTATGATTATGCTGTTTTAATTACGTTGCAAATGGATTTTGGTTTTTTCTGGATGCAAAGTTTTCCTGTCCTATCCTTATAGTTGAAATGACGTATGGTTGTCCTTTTAATTGGCTGACGATGAATTAAAAAGTCAATTGACAATGGACTCTGTTATTGTGTTTTTAATGTTACCAGACAATGGATCATCTTATAGACATGTAATGTCTATAAAATTAATGGTTACAGCACATGCTTAAGTTGAGGACCGATATCCAGTAAAAGATGTTAATTTTCGATTACACATTAATCTATGTATTTCGGCCGCAAGGCTTTGCGGTTCATGAACTCCCTTGTTGAATGTTCATAAAATTTACATTATTTAAAGTTTCCATGATACGACATTTGGTGGAACTTTCGGACTGGTTCGATCATTTTATGTCATTAACATTAAACCTTGGTCTTCCAGAGTGGAAATTTTTGTAATTTAATTGTACGCAAGATTGGACTTTTGTTTTTGGGTGTTACTCCTGTAAGCCCCATACCCAACGTTGTGGGCTTTTACTTCCTGCACCCCCTTTTGGCTTCCTGCACCCATTTTCGAAAGCATTTTTCTTTTTCTGAAAAGGGTGTTCTGGAAGAAATTTTTTTCTAGAAACGGGGTTCCGGAAGCAAATAGGGGGTGCAGGAAGTAAGAGCCTATTTTGTGTTATTACGTTTGTGACTGTATTTGCGGGACCGTGTGTGGGATTCATGATTTCGGATGTTTATATATCGTGGCCCGTTTGTATTAGGCTTTTTGCAATACCTGTTGCATGCCAGTGGTGTGGGTAAAGTAGATGGTTTCAACACATTGAAACTACATTAACCAACCGATTGTACTTAAATGGTATGAAAATCGGGTTTAACAACTGTCACAATAATGTTATAATTGAAGAATAAAATTCATAAACTTTATAGTGGAAATACCAATGTACCATATGTGAATAAGTACGTTAATAGCATCTGATAATCATATAGTCCCAAAAAACATTGACTATGAAATCACCCAACAAGCAACATTCCAACATACTTTAAACGTCCTTAAACATTATATAACCACCAAATTTAGGAAAAAGATATGTCGAGTATCTAATTCAGACAAATATATTATATGAGCAATAGTCTGACACAATGCCATAAAAATATTGATCCATCTGCTACCCATGCAAAACAAGTTGTCCTCATCCATACACTAGTCATTTTTAAAGTTGGATAAAAGATGTTGCCTCCAATTCTGGATTGCATTGTTTGTGACCTTGTTCTTATAATCGTTGTCGTTCGCCATTATCAACCCCAATGCGACCTTCATTCTAACCAATTTGTCATCTAGCTGCACATTTAAATACAGTTTATTAATATTAAACACAAGACTGTGCCAATTTTTGACGATTGAAATAACCTCAACACTATTAATGGCTATACTTATAACTTCATACAATGTACTCAAAAATGAGTTCTCCATCAGCATCCATTCCAACACCCATATAGCAGAATTGTCACTGAAATGAAGATTAACAATGAACAAGGTTCAGAATGTATGTCCATAAAAGTCATCTATTTGAAGACATTTCAACTTATTCATATGTGGTATAATAATATGCAGTGTGGCATGAATAAATAGACACAAACATTGACGTGCCTTTGTCCACAGTTTAGGATCCCTCTTGGTTATGCAATTTCCCAATGTTGTAACTCTGATAAGCCTAATTTGGAACCCCCATCTTCGTAGACAACGTCTATAACAAGCGAAAGTCTTTCAGCCTATAACGAACCACAACTAGTTAATATGCATATTTTGTGTATTCATAGTAAGTAATGCAAGTCGTTGAATTTCAAATTGGGCTATAATAACCATTGTCCGAATGGTGTCCCTTCTCCGCTAAAAGTTTTTGTTTGTCAGGTGTGAGTCCATGTGATATATCTTCTTTTCTTCTATGCAAACCACGACTAAATACCAGTGTTCGTAATTTTTGTAGACGGGCATGTAAATCTGTTTAAATGAATCGAGCCGTACTCAATATTATTGAATAAACTCCATAACATGAACAACATGTAGTTTAATTGTAAATTAGACCATTTTCGTATGGTCTAACGAAAAATGGATAATAAGATGTGATAAGTAACCAATCTTAATTGTTGGTATGGCCTCAACCAATCACCCCCGAAGTACATCATGATCTCATGAACATCGCTTCCCTTAATGAGGTCATCCTACAATATACAGCATATTGAATGCAAACTGAAGGCTACAAGGGGATTAATCTTCTGAAATAACACAAGGCGTCACCTATGAACAAAGAAAATCACATTAGAGTAATTAACATATATTGTATGCACAAGTTGAACATTGTACATTACATATTACTTTACAAATTTGAGAAAATATGTTATGTCCAATTGTAACTTACAGTTGAAGCACTCCCATGTGTACTTTCTGTGTTTTTCGGTGCCACATAAAATTTGTCATGTTGAATCCTTTGCAAATTCTACAACATCACCAGCCTTGAGGTTACTTTCTTTGACAAATTTGTTCCATCCAATTGAAAATTTACACTGTTGGTTACACCATAAGACCTTCCACTGCATTCGAACTCCATTTGGTAATGGCACGTTAACCCAATCTGGAAAATGCAGTAACTCTTATCGCCAAATATATGCAGGGATCGGCTTGTAGAAATAAAATGTATAATTTAAGTCAGCATGAAAGGCAATATCATTTACAATGGCTTATGTAGGTAATTAAAAAACCTTATGAAACAAACACTGTCGACTCACCAACGCTTACGCACTTAACACTTAGGGGTTGGTAACTTCTTTTTCCCAGTATAAATAGTTACCATCAGTGAAAACTTGCGTTGTTTTACAGATCCCACTTGTTAGAGTATTATCGGTGATTGCCATAATTGGTGGTGTCGAAGTTATCGAAGTGACCTGAATTGCAAACTTGCTTTCCCCAGTATATTTAACGTAAAGGTGGGCACATACGTCTGGGCCACATAAGTCTGTGACATTTGTTATCCCATCATCGAAGTATGTTGTGACAGTGTTGTTTGACTTTTCTTTAGTAATGTTGACAATGAAAAGGTTTCCATGGATTTTCTTCAAAATGGCCTCTTCCTAAAGCTCTTCGCCCCACTTGCTAAAGAAAAACTTAGGAATTTTTACTTTTTTCTACGTACGATAACAAATTACATCAGATTAACAAAGAAAATGAATCACAGGTTTTGAATCTATGTTAGCTAGGTAGATTGTTATATATAACATGTCCTTGTCGTAGGATGACCTCGAAGAATGCCCCAACATAGACCTCATCCATCTCTATCAACAACGAGATTATGATAGACAATGGAAGTTGTTATGAACCAGGCTTCATGAGCAAGTTTGCTTTGTAACTAGAAGACTAGATATGGTATCTGTCCCATGTCTGTATGGTCGTTAGATGGAAGTTGAAGTTCGGTTGCTATGTTATAGTATGAAGGTATACTATGAAATGAGGAACGAACCCTAAAAACAAAGAAACAAGCATAGAAAGGAAAAACTAAAAAGAATAAGGCATAAATATGTTTTAGGTTCCTCATAAATTAGTGAATTTTGTTTTGAGTCCCTAATAAAATTTTACTTTGCGTTGAGTCCGTTAATAAAACAAAAAAATTGTTTTGAGTTCTTGTTATTATGTCTTAGTCCTTCTAATATATCATTTTTTTCGTTTGCGTCCCTAAAATATGTAGATAATTTGTTATTAGTCCCTATCAAATATTTGTCATAGGGACTAATACAAAATGAACAAAATATTATAAGGACTCAAATGAAAAAATAGATATATTAGAAGGACTAAGACAAAATAACAAGAACTAAATTAGGGACTAAATACAAAGAAAAAAATTATTAGGGACCCATCACAAAATTTGCTAATTTATCAGGAACCCAAAACATATTTAAGCCAAATAATAAAGAAAAATTAGAAACAAAAAAAAAGGTACAAACAAAAAATTAATGAACATCGTACATGAAAAAAGGAAACTAAGAGCATCTCCATCCCAATAATTTTATTTGGGTTCCTAAATGAGTCTCACATATACACATCACAAAATTTTATTCTTCCAAAGATGAACAACTAAAAATCACCTATTCTCCCCAACCGAAAACCTCTATTTGGATTCTTATTTGGATCCCACTAAAAAACTCATATCCATACATTTTATCAATAGTTTATAATTTATTTATGTTATGTTATAATTATTATGTTATTTAGAACATAAGTAAAAAAAGAAAATTAAAAGAATGAAAATTAATTTTTTTTATCACAAAAGGTAACATGGCCAACCTTTTTAACTTTATTACCAATTCTGAATTTGAATCTCAAATTAGAACCGATTCTCAAAAGAGAAGGTTAAATTATAACCGATTATGTCGCACTTTTTACACATTCGGGGACTAAATTCAAATTTTCCATCTTTCAGGAACCAATCTGTCAGCGCCTCACACTTTAAGGTACCAAAATGGGTATTTACCCGAGATTTTTTGGAGGTGAAATTTTTTTCCAAATGATGACATGTGTCAACAAGGGATTGTATTTTGTATTACAGAATTTTGTATTACCGAAATATAATAATATATACATATACATACAATAGAATAGATACATTTGTTAGAATAATATACAATATAATTAATTGTTGCAAACGATCTAGACGATTTCGTGAAACTGTAGTAGTTACACTCATTAGTCATGAACAATGAAATCTTCATCCATTCCCTTTTCCCGAAATCAACAGTATCACCGACACATACTTTGATGGGTACACTGCCCGATAATCCAATACTTATTGACTTAAATGGTGCAATTGTCATCATATTGGTGGTACAACTGCATAGAATGTTAAAATATACTTTGAACAATGCAACTTGGAAGTTTTGAAACATTTAATTAAATTTTAGTTATTCCTTAATAAAGAAAGACACAACACAAGAACAAATGGTGCATTATAATGTAAGGTAAATGATGAAAATATAAAATGCACATGGATAAAGTTAACAAAAAGTGTGGCTTAATTGGTGTGGATACATTATGATTGATAATTAACTTATACCCCAAAAAGAGTGCAAGTTACGAATGATTGGTATGCTTATAATTTTCAACTAGGACTTAAACCATAGACATGATACTTGACTTTTGATAACATTAATTAAAAATTACATCATACTTTAGTCATTACAACATACACATAGAACATGCCAACATGCATCAATACCACCGCGAGATTCTCATTGTTTCCCAAAACACTCCGATGCAAAATACAATACCCAACCAATACTCACTAATCTGGCATTGTTAAATGTAGCAACAATGACCATCATGTCAGATTCTTGGACTAGTTGATACCAATCTGCAAACACCGGACCCCAACATTATTTCACTTGCGGGATATATTCAATGTTGTCTTGCTTAAACAAAGCATGACATTTGTCAACAAATCGTGGACTATATATATATATATATATATATATATATATATATATATATATATATATATCATTTTGTTACTTTGTAAATTACCTAAACATCCAAGTTACGACAAACAAAGTATATTCTCACAAAGAAGCTCCTCAAATTCGAATGTGTCCCCAAGGTCAATAGTATTCTCTGCACAAACCCTGACCGCATTATGTGGCACAATTGCCATGGGTTATATGTGCCAGCAGCAAAGGAAGGTTGAACACCATCGTATTCGTTAACATAATATCCAGGATGAATCGCCTAGGAAACAAAGTTAGTTATCATTATATGGCAGCAACCAAGAACAAAACATACAATATCAACTAAAATATAGGACTAAAAAAACTCAATGGATAGCGTATTCCATATGGGGAGATACGGATGCCTGTCCGTATACCTCAACAAACGACAACATGATTGACTCACAACCATAAGTGGTGGTGACCCCGGTGAATGGTGAATAAGTTGAAAAGTAAAATGCGTGAAGCATATGGACAGGGTGCATCCAGGGCGACAGCGGCTACAATATTTGCTACAACTTTTTTTTACTAGAACTGACATCACCTATGAAGTTGAGTTAAACACTCGGAACATATATATTTGTCACTGATAATAGTTCTACCTAACTTGTGCAACATGGTTTTGAATTTTATAATACTTGTAGTCTCAACTATTAAAAACTACAAACAAATTCAATTGATGATATTATTAATGAAGCAATTTCAAACTACTCGCTTATGAAAATATATTTAATAAATTCATTATAAGATGATTATTATATGTTACTGTTGAATAAGATAACCTCATTATATTATTTAAAATTTATTTAAATGTTTTCTAAGTATAAATAATTTCATACGATTTAAAAGTAAAAAGTACAATACATATATGATATAATACAAAAATACAACTAATTTATCAAAGAAAAAGCTAAAATT
This sequence comes from Pueraria montana var. lobata, assembly GCA_026413185.1. Lineage (NCBI taxonomy): Eukaryota > Viridiplantae > Streptophyta > Magnoliopsida > Fabales > Fabaceae > Pueraria > Pueraria montana. The sequence goes on along the minus strand of CM048650.1, from coordinate 46,718,978 downwards.
AAATAAACATAAGCGAGACATTTTCGAGGGAAAAATTGTTCCCCGAAGGTAACATGTGTCAACCGAACAATTATCTTTTTGTATTACACAAAATAAAATACATAGATTTGATTGTCTTGTATTTTGATTCATTCCAAACAAATATTTATGATCCGTTTGTTCCACGTACGCATATAGGACAAATTTATGGTCACATGTCCCACATGTCACAAATAATTTTCTATTTTTAATTTTATCCAATTTTGATCTCATAGTACGAATCTCACATAAAGCGTCGTCAGTTGGTCGTCATCCCCAAGACTGACAATGTGTGCAATTTCAGAACAAAATCCATTTGCAAACGTTACTTGGCGTTTCTGATTAACCCATTGCACACACATCGAAGTCTTAATTGTTCAGACACCACTCTTACTAAATGCTATAATATCTTCACATGTGACTATACATACATCCCACTGCCCGATGCCACCTTGATACTATTGCAAATAGCTGTAGTTTCCTTCTTTACTTATAGCCCAAATACTAAGAGCAACTTTAGCGGTAGATCATCTGCAGTTCGTATTAAGAACGATCCCAACTTTTTCTCGTTCATCCGTTGGTGTGCTAAGGGAGTTTGCCACATCAGAAGAACCGATCGTCAGGAAGAATCGGTTCTTATGAATAAAAAATTAATTTATTTGTAAAAAAATAACAAGAAAAGAGGGAAAGTAACCGTTATCAATGATCTGAAAAGAAAACCCAAATGAAGAACAAACAGAGGAGAACACCAACCAACAACAAATTAAACAAAACCAAATCTAAAAATTAAGGATCAATTTCATAATGAAACTCAAAATGAACCATGAATCCCAAAAATAAACCAAAAATCGACAATGAATCTCAACTGCATAACCATTAATTGAAAATTCATAACCATTACAACAACATCAAGAGGATTTAAAATAGGGAAATTTGAGACGCAAATTTAACGAAAAAAATTCCAATTTTAGATCCATTACAACACCACCAAGATGAATCAAAAGGGAGGAATTTCAGAACCAAAATATTTAAAAAAATGAAATTTGTTCGAATCCACAAAACTCAACTCCACTGCGCATGGCTCTTCAGATCCGCTGTGGTGATTTGGGCGAGCAGATCTGGTTCGTGGAGGGTGGTGGTGGCGCGATGGTGATTTGGGCGAGCAGATCTGGTTCGTGGAGGATAGTGGTGGCGCGATGGTGTTTGGGTATTGGTACAAAGGGTGGCGCGGTGGTGGTTTGGGGATGGTGGCGGTGTGCAGTGGTGGTTTGGGGTGGGTGGCGGTGTGCAGCTGTGGTTTAGGGATGGTGGTGGTGCGCGGTGGTGGTTTGGGGATGGTGGTGGTGCACGGTGGTGGTTTGGGGTGGGTGGCGGTGCGCGGTTATGGTTTGGGGATGGTGGTGGTGCTCGGTGGTGGTTTGGGGTGGGTGGTGGTGCACGGTGTGTGAGAGGCAGAGGCTATTGTGCCCAGTGGTGCATGGAGGTTTTGAGAGATAGGGAAGAAAAGATCTCCAGTTTTGAAGCTTCTGGAGAGTGTGGAGCGGGTGGGAATTAAGGGGAAAAAATGAGTAGTTGAATTTTGTTTTTGTTAGAGAAATTGGCTGAAATTTTGAGAGAGAAAAAAAAGTGAAATCAAAATAAGTGTCCCGTTTCCTGCATTGTGAAATGACCAATGATAAGAAATTTTTACCGTTTGCTACCATTGTAGCTGAAATTAGAATGTTTCCTACGTCTGTAAATTTGATCAATGGGTTCAGATTTAACCGTTGCATCCAATTGAAGCAAGAGTAAAATTGTATAAATTGTGTTTCCTTGTTTCATAACATGCACAACCTTTCTTCTATTCATTGCATTCTACTCTAATGTGAAGTTACCAAAAATTTTCCAATATGAAATATTCAATTTTTATTATTCTGTCATTTGTGCAATTTATTGTTATTCTTATTATCTATTTCATATTGTTTATGAAATGGATCCAAGTCAATTTAATGCTTTCTTCAATTATATGCAAAATTATCAATCCTCTTCTAGTGAAAATTCTCAAAATCGTCCATTTCTTACTATGTTTCCACCACCACCAAACAACTCCACATTCAATTTTATGCAAAATTGTCCACCTCCGTCTACCGAAAATTCTCAAAATCCTCTATTTGTTCCGATGTTTTCACCACCCTTTTATAGGCCTACAATGGGTACTAGTGGTGTAGAAGCCACTAATGAAGACCTTCAATCACCAAATGAGTCCATGTCGACGCAATTTCCACAATTTTCTACCCATATTGGAGTAAAAAATATCACACTCGATGAAGGAGGGGGTAGCGGCAAGAAAAACAACGAATAAAATGGTCCGTGAAAGAGGATATTCTTTTTATTGGAGCATGGCTAAACATCTCAAATGATTCAATTGTAGGCGTGGACCAAAAAGAAGAAAGTTTTGGTTAAGAGTCGTAAAATATTACGAAAACAACCGTGAACAATTACCGACAAGGGGGGTCACACAACTAAAAGGTCAGTGGAATAGAATTCATACTTCTGTTGCGAAGTTTGTTGGGTGTTACACACACGCCGTTCAAAGGAGGAAAAGCAGAAGCTCAAATGACGACGTCATGACTGAAGCATATGCTATTTATCAGCAAGATGTCGGTGAAGCATTTAATTGTGACCATGCATTGCGTTTATTGAAAGAGAATCCTAAATGGAAAGAGATACTTAATTAAGGTTCCTCAAAAAGATCAAAGATTTCTCCTTCTGGGGCATACTCATCGTCTTCCAATCCTGACACGCCAACAAGTTATGAATATGACTCAACAACACCATCAATCCGTCCAATCGGAAAGAAGGCAGCAAAAAGGAAGAGCAAAACAAAAGCTGTTGAAACTCCTTTTGATGATGCTGAATTCATTGCATTGCAAAATCAACATAAGGAAAGAATGGGTATAATGGCAGACTTGGTAAAGGCTAGAAATGTACAAAATAAGTTGGAGGAGTTCAAGATCCTCTTCATGGACACATCAGGGATGACGGAGAGACAACTCAAAGATCATGAAATGTTATGTAACATGATTAGAGAAAAATATAACATGAGTTAGTTTTAGATTCTACCATTGGTTGTCTTATACTAATTTTATGTTGTAGTAGTTGCCTTAAATTCAACAAATGTTATGTTGTACTAATTTGATGTTGTACTAGTTGTTATTCAAAATATATTAGCCGTTATTCAAAGTAGCCGTTATTCAAAGTAGCCGTTAATCAAACTAATCGTTATTCAAACTAGCCGTTTTTCTACTAGCCGTTAAATTGTGTGCTACATATACTCTAAACATGCAAGTAAATTTCCATCCCATTCAATTGTGCAATATTATCTTCTTACCAAATTGTGCTAAACATCTAATGGATCCAAGCAATTCAAAGTACTACGATATGCTGGAATGGCAACTCATGGAAGAAGAAATTATGAACAACAGTGAAGAAAAATACATGAGGAAAATAATTGAGCGGCGAAGACAACGAGAAGCTAGCAACTCTAGTAGACAAAGACATAGAAGAACGGTGATAGATCAAGGTCGTGAAGAAGGACATGATCGATTGTCCGCTGACTACTTTGCTGAAAATCCAGTATACACAGAGGTTCAATTTCGGCGAAGGTTTCGAATGCAAAGGCATTTGTTCCTTCGAATTGTAGATGCCCTGGGCAATCATGATGAGTACTTCCAAACAAGGTTCGATGCAGCAGACAGAATGGGTCTTTCACCATTGCATAAATGCACTGCCGCTATTTGTATATTGGCATATGGATCGCCTACTGACAGTGTGGATGACTATGTTCGAATTGGTGAAACTACTGCACTAGAATGCCTAGAGAGATTTGTAAGAGGTGTGAACCAAATATTTGGGGCTGAGTACTTGAGAAGACCTAACAACAACGACATTCAACACCTACTACAAATGGGGGAGGCATGTGGCTTTCCAAGTATGTTAGGTTCAGTTGATTGTATGCACTGGGAATGGAAAAATTGTCCTGTAGCTTGGAAAGGTCAATTTACTCGAGGTGATCATGGTAAAGCCACAATTATGCTTAAAGCAGTTGAATCACAGGACTTGTGGATTTGGCATGCATTTTTTGGTGTTGCAGGTGCAAACAATGACATAAACGTCTTAAACCAATCTAATTTGTTTAATGACGTTTTGCAAGGACAAGCTCCAACGGTGCAATATACGGTGAATGGAACCCAATATAATATGAGGTACTATCTAGCAAATGGAATATATCCTGAGTGGGCTATGTTTGTCAAGACTATCCTAATGCCATTAGGAGATAAGAGAAAGTTATTCGTCCAACGACAAGAATCAACTAGAAAGGATGTCGAGTGGGCTTTTGGAGTGCTCCAATCTTGATTTGCAATTATACGTGGCCCGGCACGTGCTTGGCACATGGATACAATAAAGGATATAATGTATGCATGCATCATATTGCATAATATGATTGTTGAGGATGAACGACACACATATGATGGTAATTTTGATTATTGTTATGATCATCTAGACAATGACATGTCAACCACTGAAGTATCTAATGGTCCTCATTCCAATTTTGAAACATATCTAAGAAAGATGGCACACATGCGGCAAAAGGAAATTCATAAGCAACTTCAAGCAGATTTGGTGGAACACATTTGGAAACATTTCCGACATGAGAAAAATGCAAATTAAAATTTATTTTACGATGATATTTATTGTTATGTATTTTTCTTAATTTTAAATTTATTATTTTTCGAAGAAACAAATTATGCTTCAAGAATATATATATATATATATATATATATATATATATATATATATATTGGCATATTTATTATTTCAAAATTAAATTATAAACCAATTTATATTTTAAAGCAAAAATATTTAAATATAAAATTATAAACATGTGGGGTAACATGTGGGACCCAATTTAAGTTCTTAGTAAATTTACCATTGTAGTAAAAAGTTGATAGAATTCTTAAAAATGATGTGACAACATGGAACCCACCAAAAGTAATTTAAGAACCAATGTCTTAGATTGCTATTGTGGATGCTCTAAGGACCAACCACATAGTCATTGAAAAAACAAATAACCAGGCTTCCACTCCACCTTCTCCTCCGACAGCTTGCTTGTTTTTCCTCGGTTGTTGACAGGGTGCGATATCAATACCAACCCACGCATGTCTTACGCACTTTCGTACCAACTTCATTACTCTCCATCTATGCTGCTGCGTTATCTCTTGATATATGAATATCATTATTATATTTATATTTTATAGAAAATTTTTCCAGTGAGGACAAAAAATAGTTTATAATATTTTTATAGAAAAAAAATATTATAAATTTTTACAAAGACGACAAAAAAAAAATTAAAATACTTAAATTTTTACAAATTTCACATGCATTCTACGTATTTTTATATTTTGAAAATGTTGTATAATATTTTCATTGTTGGTATTACAAAAGATATTTTTCTCTATATATGTAATCAAACAATCATTCTCCATTCATCTCATACAGTTGCTCATTCCATTTTTTAGAGATTTAAAATGAGAATGGTAAAAAATAATAATAAAAGGATCAAGTGATAAAAATTAGAACCAATTTATTCTTTCTTTTATCTCTGATAATTTTTTGCTTTCATTTAAAAAAAATTATCTTACGAAGACAGCATCTATTTTTTTATGGGGGTAAAAAAAATTTATTATATATATGAGTAACTAAAAAAAAATTACTTGTTTGCATGCCTTCGCTGGCCATTCAAATGGCAACACAAGGAATGAAGGAATTATGTAATATTTAACTTGTTTGCATCATCAGTCAAATTTAACTATGCTTGTTAGCGGTATCAACTTTATCATTCTCTACCTAATGTTCATTTACATGCCTTATTTTGAATTGTCTCCAGTTTTCCTATTACGCCTTTTTAAAGCAAAATATTTAGTTGTTTTTTTTTAAAGATAAATAATTAATTTTTCCCTTAAGAATGAAACTTATATAAATTATTTGAACATAATTGTTCATATGACATTAATCCATACCATTACAAAATTTGTTTTTTAATAATTCAACTGTGTTGCCCTCCTTCTGACACTGATCTCTCTCCGCAAAGGCTACATGACCATGGCTAATGACTTCTTCGGAAAACATGAATTACACAGGATAGAGAGCAATCGCGAGTCAAAACACATAAACATTCCAAAAAAAAAAAAACAAATTTGGTTAAAAGTTTATATATATTTGTATCGGGTCTCTTACCAACTACTAATAGTATACTAATGTATTCTATTTATCTAAAAGAAAACAAAATCCTATTTGGACATATGTCACTCTCTTATATAAATTGTTCCTCCCAAATTTCTCTTTCATTTCAACTATTCAATGTCACGTTTTTTTTTTCACCCTTTTTGTTAATTTTTCTTTTTCTTTATTTTTTTTCCTTTTTCCTTTTCTATTTTCTACATAAGGAAATTTGATCATTTCTATTTTCTACAAACGAATATAATGTGCTATTTTTTATGCAGGGTTTTTTTTTCTTATTGTTATTAACAGTTTAAGAGGCATTTGTTATTGTCAGTCTAAATTTTTTTAATTTTTTATTTTACTATTTTAACATAATTTATACAACATTAACCAAGTCAATCATTCTTACTTTATTATTTTTATTGAACATTAAGGTTTTGGTTGCTTATTGTCCCTAACCAACAAATATATCTGTAATATTTAGTTTTAGGCAAATTATAATATAAGTAAATCATGTAAAAAAATACATAGAAATCAAAGTGATGCACGGGTAACTCCCTAGTTACAAAGTAGAAAAGGGTAATTGTGATAAAAGGAAGTAGTTTTTGTAAAAAAAATTCATATTATTTGTCATCTGATTTTTTTTTTTTTGCTAATATTAACGCTTTATATGGGAATCTTGTTTATGTACAGTATTATCATCATATAATTATAACGTCTCAAGAAATGGAAACCAACAAAAACTTATTTCTCACTCATTTAGACTATGTTTTATTTATTTTTTTTCTTTTTCAAATATATCTCTTTGTCGATCCCAATTTTACAACATAATTAAGATTTTTTAATGTTACATCATTTAAACTACCAAAATTTACACACAATACCAACACCGTTGTTCTTTCCAGCTACTAGGACTAGGACAATCTACCACAGCCTATTACTGACTACATTGCTAGTGTAACCACCTAAATCGGGTCAATCAATCAAAATTCCAACACACTTATAAACGGGTCTCATTTCATTAATTCCAGTTTAACAAAAAAAATTTAGGGAATTGTTATTCTCATCCCCCAATTTGCTATTCTCACCACCACGTGGGTGATTTTTTCTTGATATCCCAAAATACCCTTGTACAACAAAATTGTGAATTCGTTGTACAAGGGGGTGAAACAAATTTGTACAACGGAATCATCATTCCGTTATACAAATTTTTTTCACCTCTTGTACAACGGATTCATGATTCCGTTGTACACTTGTACAGCGGAATCACGATTCCATTGAAAATGGTACAATCCTGGTTAAATTTTGTATCAGTACATAATATATCTTTAAAATACCATCAATCAGTCATAATACAATACAATTTTGTAAAAAATATTCAAAAATCAAAACATTACACAAATAAAGTCATCTAATAACAATTATTAATAGAAGATTAATTAACTAAAATGAATTCCTAGTAATGTCTACTACATACAAAAAAGCTTAAAAACAAAATGCATTCCTTCACTAACAAAACACACATACAAAAAATATCATATAGATAAAAATAATAATTAATCAATCAATCTCGTCAGTCATGAAATTATTGGAGAAGTCAGGATAATTGTGCTGAGGTTCAATGTCCATCACATAATCATCTGCTTGCATTTCATTTTGTTCAACGGGTTGGTCTAAAGCATTTTCACTTGCATTAATCATATTTTCCTAATTACTTGGCATCATAACTTCATCAGAAATAAAAGTATTCCAATCCATTGCTACTACTGAAAAGAAAAAAAAACAATTCAAAGTTCACTAAATGAATAACAGTAAAAAAATCAAATATTGTCTGCGTGCACAACGGAATCATGATTTCGTTGTGCATTTTATTTGCATACACAACGGAATCGTGATTCCGTTGTGCATGTATTTTTCATACACAACGGAATTGTGATTCCGTTGTGTTAGAAAAATGACATACACAACAGAATCACGATTCTGTTGTGTATGCAAATAAAATGCACAACGGAATCGTGATTCCGTTGTACATGTATTTTTCATACACAACGGAATAATGATTCCATTGTGTACTTAAAAAACAAAAAAACAACGGAATCAGGATTCCGCTATGCATTCAACACAGCAAAACTATGATTCCGTCGATCTACACAACTTACGAGTGTGAGTAAGTTTAGGAACTGAAGGAGAAGGAGAGTAACACGAGATTGGGAGTGGGGGTGGAGATTGTGAGGAGAAAGGAGTGGGGTGGGGTGTAAGAAATGGAGGAGAGACAGTAGAGTAATTTTACAAGATTAGGGGTTGAGAATAGCAATTTGTGGGAATGACAATAGCAAAGCCCAAAAATTTATATCTATCAATAAACAAACTTTTTCAACAACCCCAAATGTTCACAGACGTTACTGTAACTATTCACATAAGTACAGTATAAATGGGCCCCCTTTCTTTTCCAAAATTTGTGCATTGGGCCTCTTAAATAACATCCAAAAACCAAATCATATAAGAGTTGTCCAGCTCTGTTTTTTGACACATCGTGTATATGGCTTTTACTATATCCTGTATATGGCTTTTGCTATATATCCTGTGTCGGCTTTTTTTCTAAGTACACTTCCATTAGATTTTTTTCCTAATCGTTATCGACATATAAACCCTTTATACGCATATCATATATAACTATTATTTCGGAATTTACTTTCTGCAATACTATTTTGTATTCCATAAAGTACTTTCTAAAATATTAAAAAATATAATTATATTCCGGAATATACTTTCCAGAATAATGTTTTGGGTATCAAAAAGTACTTTCCGGAATATTTAAAACAAAGTTGTATTCTGAAAGGTCCTTTGCGGAATGTTGTCTTTTGCATTGGAAGGTACTTTCTAGAATGTTAAAGATTATTGATAAAATGGTTTAAATATGTTTTTAGTCCCTCAAATCAGAGGTATATTTTTTTTATTCCCTCAAATAAAGTTTGCTTTTTTTAGTCATTCAAACTTGAGAAATGCTAATTTTGGTCCCTCTTCCCGTGTGTGCCAAACAAAGAATATTCAATGTGCAATTTATGGTGGCTTTTAACTGCTAGAATTTAATTTTGTGGTTTGAATTTTAAAATACAACTTCTGACAATTTAAAATCGCCACAAATTAAAAAAAAATATTAATTATTTTAAAATGATAACTATTAGTATATCTCAGTGTAATATATCACTACTTATTTTAGAAAGATCACTGCAACAGTTACATAATGGAATGGTTCGAGTTTTCCTCGGATTAGAATATTCGCATTTCGTAATCCTCATTCCCATACAAATAAAATAGCAGTGCCTTATTTTTTTTGTTATCAATTTTAGAAGGGTAAAATATGTTTTTAACTACTGCAAATTTTCTGGCAAACTAAAATTGTCAGAAATGTTAAAAAAATTATAAAAAAAATCAAAATCTCGAACACCAGATTTTCTGAAATCACAAGAAATGTTACAAAAGTAAACATTTCTGACCGCCAAAAAATTTGTAGCGGTTAAAAGTCACTAGAAACTTAATTAGAAAATTTTCACACACAAAGTTTATGTCTGTCATGTCATCAATTAACAGTTGAAATTAACAGTTAAAACAACAATTTTCTCACGGGTGAGAAAGTGTTACAAACTTCACCTTAGCCTAACCTCATTTATAATAGCCATGAATAATTCCGTTCTGATTGGGTTTTTCTACCAAACAATATTTTTTTTACTATTTTAATTTTTACAACATTTAACTTACACTTTTAATTTTTTTTAATTATTTTTCCTATCATATCATATATAATATATTTATATTTTTCTCTCTTTTCTCTCTCGGTGTCAAATAACACATTGAGGGGTCCAAGAATAAATTTCTTTCCAGTTTTCCTCTAAGCATAAAAAAAAACTTATTATCATTATCTAAATCTTAACATCCAATGTAATGCAATGAAATTAATTATTCTACCAACCGCACTCTCGTGCAATGATTGTAATTAACCTATTGGTACTATTTAGCAGCTCTTTAATACAATCAAACACGTTTTCTCTATTAATTTGCCTGACTCTTCTCTGTACAGTGCAGTTTTTGTCGGTGCAAGTTTTGTCCAGTTTAGCAATATTCTTTATTCTTATTCATATTATTATCCTTTTTTTTTTTTGTAGTCATAATTCTTCTTCTTATTATAATTATCTAAATCTAAACGCCAAAATGAAGTTGTCTTCCTGGTGACTTTTTACTGAAATGGAAACCATGTCCACAACACCTTTCACAATGAAGGTACTTGAGCAGTGCAGAATCACTCTCCCTCCAAACACAGCTCCAACTACCTCTTCCCTCCCCCTAACCTTCTTTGACCTTCCTTGGCTTTTCTTCTCTCCAAGCCAACCTTTATTTTTCTATGAATTCCCTCACACAACCTCTCATTTCACAGCCACAATTGTCCCAAAACTAAAGCAATCTCTCTCTCACACACTTCAACACTACTACCCTTTTGCTGGCACATTTTTTCCCTCTTCTGATCTCACCAAACCCCATCTCATTTTCACTCATGACATGTCAGTTTCATTGACAGTCACCGAGTCAAATGGAGACTTTAATCACTTTTGTAACAATCACCCTAGAGATGTCAAAGATTTCCACTTACTTGTGCCCAAATTGGCATCAAGCTTTTCACTTGAAGGCCAAGAAGAGTTTCCTCTGCTAGCTATTCAAGTAACACTATTCCCAAATGTTGGTATTTGCATTGGCCTTGCTTTTCACCATGTTGTTGCTGATGGGAGGACCTTCCACAATTTCTTCAACACATGGGCCTCATATTGCTGCAGCTTTGGTTCAGCTTCAGCATTTCCACTAAAGTCACTGCCATTGTATGATCGAAGTGTGATTTTCGATGCAAAGGGCCTTGAAGAGGTTTTCTTGAAAGAATGGAGAAAAAGAAGACTAGTGAAGAACATTGCCATTGGTAGAGAACCCAACTTAGTAGATCTCTCAGGTATGGTCAGAGCCACTTTCTTAATGAGTGCCACAAAAATGGAAAAAATTAAGCACTTCATTATTAATTGTTGCAAAGAAAAGAATCAACCTCAACCTATTCATTTATCTGCTTATGTGTTAACTTGTGCATTTGTGTGGGTTTGTTTACTAAAAACCCAACAATGCTATGAGAAAGTGAAGAATAGCCATGAAGACCCCACATACTTTGGATTCATTGCTGGTGGCTTAACTAGATTGGACTATCCAGTGCCAAGGACATATTTGGGTAATTGTGTTGGCTTTGGTAGAGCAACAGTGAGAAGAAAAGAGTTACTTGGAGAAGATGGGGTTGTTGCTGCAGCTAGAGCAATTGGAAGCACAGTTAAGAAGCTTGATGCATCACTTTTTGGTGGGGCTGAGAAGTGGATTTTGGATTGGGAGGTGTTGCATGGGTCAGAGCAACATGTGCATGCTACCTGGTCTCCAAAACTGAAGCTTTATGAATTGGATTTTGGGTGGGGGAGGCCCAAGAAAATAGAGGAGATCTCAATTGATTATACAAGAGCTGTCTCACTTATTCAGAGCAGAGATTTTGAGGGTGGAATTGAGATAGGCTTGGCTTTACCTAAGAGTAAGATGGATACTTTCTCCATTTTGTTCACTAAAGGACTTGGTGCTCTTCCATGAACTACTCTTAACTTTTGTTGATCAATGTCTGTTTTTTTTTTTTTATCAATTATTTTGTTAGTTGTTAGTTTTTATTAATGGAGGATTCGAACCCATGACCTCTCTCCCTTCCCTTTTTCCTTCACTACTAAGCTAGCCTTATAACCCCTTTTGTTTATCAATGTCTCTTGTAGATACATTATATTTTTGTAACAGTGCATGTAAAATTGATTTTGAATTGAAATAAAGATTTAATTGCAAATTTTACCACCCAACTTTCATAATTTTACGAATTTTACCACCCAAGTTTTAATTTTGCAAATTTTACCATCCAAGTTTTCAATTTTTGCACATTTTATCACTCTGATATTTTACAAAAAAAAAAGTTAAAGAATTCAAAAAAAAAAATTTGTGAAACATCATGGTGGTAAAATGCACAAAAATTGAAAACTTAGGTGGTAAAATTTACAAAATGATGAAAGTTGGATGGTAAAATTCGTAAAAAAAAAAACTTGAGTGGTAAAATTCGCAAAATTATGAAAGTTGAGTGGTAAAATTCGCAAAAAAAAAAACTTGGGTGGTAAATATGAAAGTTGGATGGTAAAATCTGCAATTAAGCCTTGAAATAATTATGTTCAATTTTTAGAAGTTAGTAGTAAAATTTAATATAGAATTTATCTAACATAAAAATTATCTAAAATTATTATAACTCAAAATCAATTTTAATCTTTGGATTAATATTTAAAAAAAAATAAACATGTGAATATTTATCTAAAATCATATTATTTTATATTTTAACGTGATTTTGGATAATGTAAATTCATACTTATTATAATTCATCTCTAGTATCTTAACTTTTTGGTTACAACTAGCCTCTTAATTAACCAATAAATTAGTCAAAGAGACCTCTTATATATAATTTTAACTCGTTGTCTGTGGCGTCTATTTAGCTGCTTCACATTTATATTTTATAGCTTTTTTTTTATTCGTAGGAATCAAAGAGAAGTATCAGAGAGTTTACAACAATTCACGTATCTTGTTCAACCAACTGAGCTAGATCCATTGGTATATCTTATAGATTGGTAAGTCACGGTCTTGAGATTTCATATTTAATTAAAAGATTCGACTAAGGATGGATCATTTTGAAGAACTTTAAAGAGGCATTTTGTTTAGAAAGAGATAGTTTTGTTAACCTCCACACGATGTATACGTTAGTATTTTTTTTTTTTACATTTTATTTTAAACTAAAAATCCACTATTTTCTTTGTTAAAATAGTTTTGAATTGTGGGCTACATCTTTTACTTTTCTCAATTTGAATTATTATGATTTTGTTATTTCATTTATCTCTTTCATGTCTCTTACTCGAGCCTGTATTTCGCACATGTAGTTTTAGTGAAATCATTTTCTATATTTTGGACCCCATCTCCTTTCAATTTCTTTTTTCTTGTCAGGTAAAATAGCGATAGCGACGTTGTTGGACTTGCTAATTGCACGTCGAAGGTTTTTTGTAACGAAATTCTTTTTCGAAATAACAACGTTGTCCCACTTATTATACCATTTCTATAGGAATGACAATTGTATCCAAATTTTTATGGGTACTCACACAAAATATCTGCAATGAATATGATAAATACTTATTCAATGGAATAAATTTGAGACAGAAAATTTACTTGCAAAATTTAAAGAGGTATTACTTGAAAAATTTAAAGAGGATGAGTATTATAATACCCACCCCTTCCCATACCTCCACCGTATAGTAATATACTTCTTTCGAACTCAATTAAGCAAAAAAAAAAAAAACTTAAATATAAACAAATTTTAACTATTTTTATCTTATTTAATAATATCATCCCAATAATACTCTTCATTAATTGAGATTCTATTTTCAACAATTCCTTTTTAATTGTGATTTTTTAAATTATTTTAATAGCTTTCAAATAGGTTTTTTCATTTATGTTTTTTTATATGTAGGAATCGAAAACAAATACCAGGAAATTTACAATAATGTCACGCATCCCTGTTCAATCAACTGAGCTGTAAACCCCCCTTGATTTTTCATTTATAAGTTTGAAATTGCTTCTAATTTAGTACATAAACTAATTTATATAGAAAAATATAGATCATTAGTAATTTATGTATTAACTTTTTGTCCTCCCTAACAAAAAATATTTGTTCCGTCCCTGGGCCTCAAGACTAGAATTCCGTCATCAGGATTCCTCCAACACCAGAGCGATCCCTCCTCCTCTATCTTAAATTATTATATGGTTTTGTTGAAATTATATTTAATTTATTTAACAATATTTAATATAATAATATGTTCGATATTATATAAAAACATGTTATTATTATATTAATTAAATGATAAATTTATATAATTATTTATTACTTATTAAAATTAATTATAATTTAATTAACTAAATTTATTTTTACTATAAATCTCTATAAAATTATTTTTATTTAAAATCGTATAAAACAGTAATGTTTAATTTAAATCTAATTAATGTTTTATATAAATTAGACTCTGTGTTTAGAATTAATTTATTAAATATATTTTTATTATAAAATCATTTTAAATTACTTTATCAATAATATCATAATTTAAATTAGTTTTAATTTTATGATAGAAATCACAAATATTATTCGGAAGACAATTTTGCTCGAGACCATTATGGCAACAAAGCTTTCTCTTCAAGTATTTCATACAAGTTTATGCCAAAGACTTAATAATATTATAAATTAAAATAGTTTTATTTTTTTTATGGTAGAGACCACAAATATCATTCACAGGAGGTAATCCTACTCAAGAACATTGTGGACGACAAAACTCTTTTTTCTGAATATTTAATACAATTGCATACCAAAGATTCAACAACATTTTTATGTATTTTGAAATCCTATAAAATCATTTTTACTTATAAATTGTATAAAATAATTTTAAATAATTTCATAAGTAAAAATGTTTTCATAGGCAAATAAATATTTGGTATGAATCTTATGAAATTACCTCCTTATGAATCTCGACTACTTATAAATCATTTTTACATTATTTATTTGCCTATAAAACATGCGAAAGCAGTCGAGATACCCGTGTGAAGGAACATTTCTTCTTCATACTAATATACCTAAAGACTCTCTTAAAGTCGATCAGAAGACTAAATCAAGGTCTTGATCAGAAAGTTTGTAAAAACAGAAGGTATAGTACTTAATTTTCAAAGTGTCTCGTGAAATACAAAAACATGTTAGCTTAATTATTTTCACTTTTTAATGACATCAGTAAATTTTCGAAATTATTCTCTCACTTCCTAGTTATATATGTTATCGTAATCGCACTCCCCTTTTATCTCTCGTTAGAAAGCAATTGAAAACCATAACAATTTGAAGATGAAAAACAAGGCATGCAATTAAAAACAGTAAGTCGATAATTAACAATCAAATCCTTCTTCATAGGACAATAATAATAACACATGTGCCAAACATTTAGAGAACCTTGTTGAAAAGTGTATTTTGCAAAGAAATTAAGAAAGGTTATTACTTATTAGGCTTCAGTTGGTGGAAGCTCTTTGTCTAAGGCTTCAGCAGAGAAATCACCAGGTTGTGGAACTTGCTCATGAGGCATCCCTTTTGGTTTTTGACTTTGTTCCCCTACGCCTATGCCTCTTTCGTTGCTCCCCTCTTTCTTATTGATCTCTTCCTTGCTTCTATTATCCACAACTGTTTGAGGGTCATCGTCAACTACACCTTTGACTTCTCTACGTGCACATGTGTATGACTTTGATGAATTCTCCATATTCTTGTTCCTTACGAACCACCTGAATTGTTGAGGCAATGTACCTGATCGATGTTACAAAAAGAGCAAGAAAAGAGAAAGCTCTTTCGTTACTCTTTCTAGCACTTGGGTTGGTGCTTACACGTGGCCGCATGCATGAACTCAATCACGAGTGTGCTTACACGTGGATGCCGCTAATGCATATTTGTTGCCGTGCTATAGAGATTTATCCATTTTTTTTTATACATAGATCACGTATCCACTCGAAAAAAAAGATCACATATCCACTCGAGGCAATCACATAATTTGCTTGAGTCGGGTAGAATTTGTAAGGTTAAATTAATTTGTAGGTTCTTATACTATTCAAAAAATTTTAATTAGGTTCTTAAATTATTTTTTTTTCAATTAGATTATAGAACTTTTCTTTATTTTTTAATTAGGTCTCTGTCGTTAATGGACTTAACAGCAAGGACCTAATTAAAAAATAAAGAGAAGTTCAGGGACCCAATTGAAAAAATTGTTTAGGGACCTAATTAATTTTTTGGCTTAAATGCAATTTTGGTCCTCCTATTTTGCACAATCCGCAATTTTGGTCCCTCTATTTTAAAATAGAGACATTTAGTCCCCCAATTTTGTAAAATCCGTAATTTTGGTCCTTCCATCAAATTGAAAACATTGACTGTTAAAAGATTAACGTCAGCCTTGACGTGGCCCAAATGTAGTGATGTGAAACAAAATTATTTGTTTATTTTTTAATTATTCTAAATACTGAGTAGAATAATTGATGAAAAATATATTTTAAAAAAAGGTAAAATCATTTATTTTAATGGCCAAGAGTAGTCGTAAGTCCTAATATGAAAATCATGAGTCTTAATAATTTATTTTAAACAAATTTCACGTCACTGAAGCACATACCACGTCGTAATCAACGTTAATCTCTTAATGATCAATGCTTTTAATTTGACGGAAGGACAAAAATCACGGATTTTACAAAATTGAGAGATTAAATGTCTTTATTTTAAAATATGGGGACTAAAATTACGAATTGTACAAAATGGAGGGACTAAATGTCTATATTTTAAAATAGGGGGACTAAAATTGCGGATTGTGCAAAATAGAGGGATTAAATGTCTATATTTTAAAATAGAGGGACTAAAATTGCAGATTGTGTAAAATAGAGGGACCAAAATTGCATTTAAGCCTAATTTTTTTTAAATAGTTTAGGGACCTACTAAATAAATTAAAAGTAAATTAAAAATCACTCAAACAAATATCACTTAATTGAAGAATGTATTCAAAAGGAGTGTATTAAGTCTGTTCGAACAGAATCTGTAAGGGGAAACAAATGCAGTAAGGGGATTAATGCTTCTAGAGTATGAGAATACTGGTTGAAGAACCTGTAGAGGTTGAAAATACTGAGTTTAGAATTCGCAAAGGTGAGAATACTAGACCAAAGAGGTAAGAATACTGACAAGGATAGCTAAGAATGCCCAGTGCATATCTATAAAATGAACAATACTAATTTAGAAATAGTCTACAGATGTTTGAGAAGTATAGTATGATAGCCTGGGTAGAATTTAAGAATTACTCAATAGGTCCTTGAACTATTTAAATTTTTTTAATTAGGTCCCTAAACAATTTTTTCAATTGGGTTCCTGAACTTCTATTTATTTTTTAATTAGGTTCCTGTCGTTAATGGAGCTAATGGTAGTTAACAGCAGAGACCTAATTAAAAAATAAATAAAAGTTCAGGAACCCAATTGAAAAAAAAATAGTTCAAGGACCTAATTAAAAATTATCAAATAGTATAGGACCTACATATTAATTTAACCAATTTGTAACACTCTTATTTTTGCTTTCTATATTTAATGTTTGTTCATACTTTAATTTTATTTTTAAGAATTGATAAGCATAGATAAAATAAAAAAATATTAAATCACATTATTGTGACTAATATTCTATATTTTATATAATTGAAATTTTAATAATTATTTTAGATAAAATTATTGGGAAAATAACCTATTTAGTTCTTGAACTTTCCATTCGCTGACAATTTGGTCCCTACATTTTTGAAATTATCGATTTAGTCCACAAATGTGTAAATGTTGTGACAAATTAGTCCAACCGTTTAATATCTACCATTTCTGTTAACGTGAATAGCGATGTGGCAAGTCGTCGATGACATGGCAAATCCACGTGGCGGATGTGATTTGCACCCGCTTAGCCAGGTTAGAGGACCAATTTGTCAGTCAATTTTTTATTCTTTTTTACCTCTTTAAGTGACCATTCAGTGTGTTGTTGTTACCATTTGTTACCTTTAAGAGAAAATAATTGTCTTTCCTCCTTCTCATTCTCACCCTTTGCTTTGTTAGTGGCCAACATTGACGGCATCCGACGGACGGTGGTGGTTCATTTTTGGTCGCCCTTAGAAGACGATTGGTAACAACTCGTTGAAGACAAACGAGGACTGGTTGAAGGTCCACTCTGTCGTGGACTTATTTGTCAGTAAGTTGTATAGTTTGAGGACCACTTTGTCATTAAGTGGCATACTTTAGGGACTAATTTGTCAGTATGCTGCAAGAAAATTTGCTTCTAACCGTATGCTGCAAGAAAATTTGCTTCTAACCATAATTTGTCAGTATGATTACAATCACGTAGGGTCTGGTCCTAACAATGAAGGAGATCTTTGCTAATGCTCTTTGCATGTTCTGTGTTATGCATTTGTGGTGGAATTTTTCCAAACAATGGAAAGATAAGGAGATTAGGGGATAAGTTTAACAGTGTTCAAGGACATCTAGTGTACCAAAATTTGAATTGAGAATGGAAGCTGTGAAGAGGAAAAATGAAATGGCTTGGAAATATTTGGACAAATGGCCAAAGGAATCATGGACAAAAGCTTACTTCAGTGAAAATAGTAAAGTGGACAATACACTTGAACCTGAAGTTACTCCAACTGCAACAATTGAAACAACAATATACTATTACTCATTATATTTGATGTTTATTTACAATGATTTTATTTGTTGTTTTATATTAATTTCAATCATTCACTACAGGAGGAAATTGATTGCTCTCAAAGTGCACCAGTAATTGAACTAGAGGCAGTTGAAGTTGCACCAGAAGTTATCCCTCATGTTGAAGCTACAAATGTGCCTACATTTGTATTGTACCAGCAACACCTGCATTTAGCCCACCTCTAATCAGACATGCAGCTCCTATGATTAGAGTTCCCTTCCCAAGTGGACCATCCCTAAGAATAACCCAACCAAATTTCATAAATTTCATTCCTACACCAGGATTCCAGCATCCTGAAGATCGTTCTAAGTGATAGATATCTACTTTTTATATTTTGGATGATTAAGCTATAATGTTTAAGCTGCAATTTAGTTGTAATGGTATTTTATGAACAATTTACTTTTTGAACTCCTTCTTTTTGAAATTTCTGTTGTGACAATATATAATCAGGGATGTTAAGGACAATATTTGGTATCCTTTTTAGGCTGTGGGTACTGTCACATTAGAAATTTTAGTAGTATTTGCCAATGTAATGAACATATTTTGCAATTTTACTATGAATGCACGTTTATTACATAATTGTCATAGACCAGTTTCCCAGTTAGTTATATTTTTTGGGGACCATTTTGACATTAAGTGTCAAAAGTTGGGGAACATTTTGACAGTTATTTTCTAAACAAAATGAAGGTTTCTTCAAATTTTCGAGGGTAAATGGTCGTTATGTACTAACCTTAAAAAGGAACTATAAAAAAGTTTCATTTTCATTGACAATTTAGTCCATGCTAACATGGAATGCCCCCTGTACATGTGGATTTGCCACGTCATCGACAATGTGTCATGTATGCACTCAACATTAACAGAAATGATAGATACTTAACGGCTGGACTAATTTGTCGCAACATTTGCACATTTGTGGACTAAATTGGTAATTCAAAAATGTAGGGACCAAATTGTCAGCGAATGGAAAGTTCAGGGACTAAATAGGCTATTTACCCTAAAATTATTTTTACTGACGGTTAAAAATAGATTGTTGCCCTGGTTAATTTATATTAGTAATAAAAATAAAATTATTTTCTTATCATTATTAATTCTAAAAACTTATAAATAGGAGGAGAATGTTAAGATCAAAAGCCTCCTAAAATGAATTTTTATTGCTAACAAACTATCAAGAAGCAAATTCCAAGTGTTTTGAACTTAGGCTAATAATGATTTGCTTTGAGAATGTGATTAAAGTATAAAGACTAGTAATCACATAAAGAACACATCACCAAGGCATGAATCAAAGTTTAAGAAGCATCATTCCTATGTATGCAAGCATTCAAAAGCTCAAAAAATCAAAGTATCTGTTCCTACCTAATTTGGCAGGGCGACAATAATGGCATTGCTCCGACGGTGTCTCCTTCTGGAACGACAATGTGGGTACTTGCAAAAAACACTCCGATGCTCAAGTTAGAGGCGTAGAGGTAGGAGACAGGTATTAGAGTGAAGTTGGTTATCTGGTACAATTGAGGTTGCTTATATACTAGTTAAATTAGGTCTATGGGCGTAATTTCCTTATTTAGATATCATTAATTATGATAAGATAAGATTAAATCTTATCTTAACTTTTCCAGCATGATAATTTCTCACCTGATCTTGTATGATCTTATATGATCTTATCCTAATATTTAAGGCGGTGAAAGATAGGCTTTCTCGCCTTTCTGTTTTACTATGGCCGACTCTTCTGTTGGCTAGGGAGGAAGTCTACTCGGTCGGCTGTCGTCTCAGGCGACATGTCGAGTTCGAGTAGTACAATATGGATTCTGAAGAAAGTATTTTTTTTTTTATAGAAATCCCCTTCTAAGAAATCACTCCATTTTTGTTCTTTACCAATTGTAATATCTCAAGAACTGTATTTAGGCTTTATGTCATATTGTATATCCACCATTAAGTGTTAGAAAGAGCAAAAGAGTTAAACTCTATAATCTTAAAGATTAAGAGATTATAAAGGCTAATTAGGTGGATTTGTATTGTTAGAGGATTTGTACAAAGCTAAGTGGGTTAGTTTTGGGGAACAACTATTAAGTTATGGTTGAGCCTATAGATGCTTGAGAAAAGAATAGTGGTTGTTGGAAAGCTTGTGGAGGCTTAAGAAATAATACCTTGTGTAATCTAGGAGTTATTATAGTGATAAAAAAACTACTAAGGTAGTGACTAGACATAACCTAAGTGATTTATGGGTGAGTCAGTTAAAAATTTCTCTCTGCAATACCCTCTCCCTTTCTCTTTTAGTTTTTGCACTAGTTTTATTGATATTTAGCTTATAAACTATTATTTGGTTATAGAATCTGTAATTTTATAACAAAACCAAGTTTTGAACATTAAATTTAAGTTATTTATTAAATATTTGGAAAGTTTCATTTGAAGATAATTTGTTTTACCCATTCAAAAATTTGTTTCTTAAAAATTAATATTTTAATGGTGAAATAAAATAAGTACAAATAAAAATGTAGATTGTATAAAATAAGTACAAATATAGATTGAAATAAAATAAGTACAAATAAAAAGTATAAAAATGTAGATTGTTTAAAAGTTACATCATTGGAATAAAATATAGGTGAGTTGCTTAAATATGATGTAACATAGTATGACCTACTTTAAACCTACTTAAAACTCAAAATAGATTGCTTAAATGATCGCAATTAAGAATGCTCTTATAATCTTCTTATCACTTTTAAACACGCGTAAAATGCTCATATATGATCTAAAATGATGGTAAGATGAAAGGTGACACTCATGATGGAATTGTTGTACGAGAAATGTTAGCAATACACTTTCTAACACATTTTTTACCCTTGCTATTATTGACTCAATTTTATTAGAAATCACATGGGTTTTACTTCTTATAGAATGATTCTCACTCATGATTTCAATAATAAAGACTGTATTAAAAATAACATGTTTAAGAATTTGTTTTAAGCACTCTTCTCATTGCATTTTCAGACTTCCGTAAGGTTGTTTCTTCTTGCACTCCCACAATTTCAACCTACAACCCTTGTACATTCCGGATTAGGTAATCCATAATGTAAAACCTTCATTTCGTATTAACCTTTTTATAATGAAAGGGGACACCCTTTTTAAATTCCGAATTAGGTATTCTGGAATGTAAAACTTTTATTCCGGATTAACCTTTCCATAACAAAAGGGGCATAAGATGAGATATATGGGATGCAGGAAGAAATAACCCTTTCGCAGGAATATGCATATGGGATCATTAGGTTGTCTATACCTCGACTGGTCCAGAGTGTCGAAATAAAGGCAATTGTTAAACATATCTCCATAATTATTATATGTATGTCCTTTTATTTTTTGTTTTTAAATTTACTTAAATATCCTCACCCCTTACCTTCCCTCTCCTTTTTTCGTCACACCTCTCTCAAATCTTATTCCAAAATAGAACAAAGACTATTAACCACTTAACCAGGACTGACCCAACGGTGAGTGAAGCCTAAAGCAAATTTAAGAGAAACATTTTACTTTAAATGAGATAGCTATATAGTAGGTCTTTTTTGCAAACATACGTGGACTTTTTGCCAACATGTGAGGCCTTTTTGCTTTATAAAAATTAATAGAAAATAATTTTTTTGTTTGTGAGCCTAAAGCTTGAGCTTTAGTTGCTTTATCCTTGGGCCGACCTTGCTATTACCTATAAAGAAAAAATTAAAATAAATTTTGAAAACATGAAAATGAAATCCCTTTCAAGAATTGATAAAAATTAAAGAGCTGAACCTAAAAGTTATTGATGGGCAGCTTCGGTGCAATCCAGGGTTTTGGTTGAACTATGGTTGATTTTTTATAAAATTGGCTTTTTCTGCTTGGTGCCTTAACTCAACTATAAAAAAAGCTACGATCTTCTTCTAAGTCCCACACATGCTTGCAATATATATATATATATATATATATATATATATATATATATATATATATATATATATATATATGAGGAATGATCAAATTACACCTAACTTCAAAAGAGTTACACCATTTTAATAACTTGATATAGAATGAAATTTTTATCGATCCAACCGTTGAATTATATCTACATATTACCAATATTGTTTGTGTCAAATTATTTTGTTTGATAGGATCCTTTGACATCAGGTATAAGTCTAAAGACTTACACCAAACACCAAATCTATCCATTAATTTTATTAAATATGACGGTTTAGATTATTTTATTAAAAAAAAAGTGAGTCATGTGCTTCTTCCATCCCTACTCCCCCATTGTTTCGTTTCACTTCTGCAGTTGGTTTTTATCCATTGGTTTTCCATTGTCTTTCCACAATAGCAATTAGGGTTGTAACCGCAGTAGCAATTAGTGTTCTTATTAAATGCATCTGGACACCGTTTTCTTATGTGTTTTTTTTCTCGTTTGTAGAACACTGAACAAGACCTGCAAGGTGTGTTAAACCTGATTGATCTGGCTGACAAAGAATTTAATTATGATTTATCGTCAATAACCTTTTTTTTTATTGAATCGTCAGTAGCCTTCTTTATGATTATATAAAATAGCCTAATTGACTACATATGGTTGAACGGTACCAATTAATTGAATCATATTGAGCACATAGCTGGAAAAAAAAAATCCATTTGAATAAAACCATGGCATTGTTGTTGACTAAATAAAATCAAGGCTTAAATACATTTTTAGTCATTGCAATTTAGGGTCTTTTTGCTTTTCATCCTTGCAAAATATTTTTTTTTTGGTTTTGGTCATTGCAAATTATGTTTGTTTTATTTTTTGTCCTTAAAACAGATTAGATAGCGCTTTTTTGACTGTTCAAAGCGCTATCTAAACTGCTTTAAGAACGAAAAACAAAACAAACATAATTTGCAAGAATTAAAACAAAAAAAAATTGCAAGGACGAAAAATAAAAAAACGCTAAATTACAATGACTAAAAACATATTTAAACCTAAAATCAATTCTAATTGTCCTATTTCATTGAATAAAATAAAACCATGGGAGAAATCAATCGTGAAATTTTATTTATTTATTTTTGGTGAAATCAATCATTGAATTGATACGATTCAACAATAATTAATGGAGAAAAATATATATATACATATATACATGTGAGAAAACAAACTTGCAGAATTTCAATTGATTGAATAAAAAAGGATTGATGAATCAATCTTGAAGCAAAGAATTCCAATTGCCTGGAAAGAAAACACAGGAACGAAAACTCTGTTCAATCAATTGGCTTCAAATTTAACGTACTGCTAAATTGGGCTGGACGAAAACGAATGCAAAGAAAGAAGCTTGTTGCAATTGATTTTACGTAAGATTTTTTGGTGAATTTTGGTTGCAATTAGTTTTATGTGAGATGGATGTGTGTGAGAAAGGAAAAGAGATTTTCAATCTTGAAAGAGGGAAGAGAAGCACGTAACTCACTTAGTTATTTTTATTTTTATTTTTAACTAAAATAATCTAAGTGCATGTTTGGATTAAAGTTTACAAATATAAATTTGAATCAAAAGTATGTTGTAAACTTAAGTTTTATAAAAATGAGTTTACTATAATATGATTTATGTTTGAATATTTTTTGTTCAAAAGTATGGTGATAAAATGAAATTTGTTTGGAAATACTAATAAAAAATACTTTTACTTTAAAAGCATTAAATTTGTTTCTGATCCAAACCCGGGTTTGCTCCAAACGTAAGTTGCAGAAGTAATTTTCGGAGAACCCAAACATCATACCAAATTGAGTTTGGGACTCTAAAAGTTGTTTGAGATACCCAAACGAATATCCAAACATATCTTAAACCGTTAGATTTAATAAAATTAACGGACAAGATTTGGTATAAGTTTTTAGACTTACACCTGGTGTCAACGGATCTTATCCCATATATATATATATATATATAGACACACACACTATAAAGAAGTCTTATATTATTGCTCATTTTGTATTGGGTTTTCTTCTCCTTTTCTTTTCTTTTCTAGTTAGATTTCAAAAGCTTTTTCTCTGATTTCTGACATGGTCTCGAAAACAACCTATTCTATCCAAGCGGATGAAATACAAAATCCAATTCAAAGAGGAAAATAATTTCATTACTTTAATGGTGCGTCTATGAATCCAAACCTCCATTCAAGCACTTGATTTCTAGTATATAAGAACTATATGCATCTGGTAGCGTCCTACCCCGACCCACTTTTATCAATTATGGAAAGGGAATTCATTTTCATATTTTCAAAACCTATTTCTATTTCTTTTAACAGTTGATAGTATTTGTACAATTTTGAAGTGAAATATGAGAAAGGTGTGAGGGAAAAAGGGAAAGGGAAATAAGAAATGGAGATATTTAAATAAATTTAATAAAAAAAGAAAGAAAAATATATTTAATAATTATGAAAGGTATGTTTAACAATTGTCTGAAGTAAATTGGACCTCTAATGGGCCGAAGCATGGTTCTAAATTGTGGTTGCAATTGTGACCTCTGCAATTGCGGATACTACGGCTACTGTGGTGCGGCGTGAATTTTTACATGTTTGCACCAAATACTAAAAAGCCTTTATAATTATGGGTCTTGTTAACCAGCGTCCATTGGTTAAGAAATTAAAAGGAGAAAATATTTACTATGAAAATCATAGGAGAACGCAAAAAAAACTATGGGCAACGCAATTGTGCGCATTCCAACAAAAATCTTTCTTCTTTTAATTTCTTAACCAGTGCCCTAAGGGCACTGATTAACATTTTCCTATAATTATTATAATTCTTTATATACATTTTATTTAAAATGTTGTATAAACTTCTATTCATTTTTAAAATTTTTTTTATGATCTTTATGAAAAATTTAAATTTAGTTATAATTAAAATAATATTATTATACATAAACCTCTTAAAATTTATTATACTACAATTATTATCTTGATAATAAATAATAATAGGTAATAAAACCGTTAACTTAATTTATATAAAAGTAATATTTTTTTTTGTTTGCTAAAGGGCTGGGCAAAGCGCCCCAGACACAGATTAACTATTATTCAAATAAGTAATAGTAACAGAAACATCCTCCATGTAGGAGTTATGAACAAAATCAAGCAGGGAGTAATAAAAACAACTATCCCTGGTAATAGACAAAGCATGCTTTGCAAAAGAGTCAGCTAGCATATTCATCTCTCTATAGACATGTGACACATGACAGTACTGGAAGTGCCCCTTTAACTCACAAATCTCACCAATTAGCTCACCAAAGGAGATTCCATGTGAAGAACCATCATTCACAAACTTCACTGCCTCTAAACAATCTAATTCCATAATGACCTTATGAAAACCAGCATCCTTCGCCATTCTAAGACCAAATAGCATGACCCAAATTTCTGCTTCAAGAACTGTACAAAACCTCAACCTTCTTGAAAAAGCTTGAATAAAACTACCCTTACTGTCTCGAATAACACCTCCACAAGAGGTTACATTGTGATTTCGAAAAACAGCTCCATTACAGTTGATTTTAACGTGGTATCAGATGGCGCTTAACCCTGGTACGAAATTCGAAGTGGGGAAGTTCGATGGAACTGGGAATTTCGCAGTGTGGCAGGGGAGGGTTAAGGATATGTTGGCACAGCAAGGTTTTCAAAAGGCGCTGCGCACAACGAAACCTACAGACATGGAGGATGCGGATTGGGAGGAGTTGAAGGAGAGGACTGTGGCAACCATACGGTTGTGTTTGGCAGACGAGGTCATGTACCACGTTATGGACCTGACGTCTCCGGGGGAAGTATGGACGAAATTGGAGAGTCAGTATATGTCCAAGTCCCTGACGAACAAGCTGTACATGAAGCAGAAATTGTACGGGCTGAAGATGTAGGAGGGTTCTGATTTGCAACAACATATCAATGTCTTCAATCAGATTATCAGTGATTTACTGAGGCTTGATGTGAAGATTAAGGACGAGGATAAGGCAATAATTTTGTTGTGTTCTTTGCCTAATTCCTACGAGCATTTAGTGACCACCCTAACGTACGGGAAAGACACCATTAGTCTAGAAGAGATCACAGCTGCACTTATGTCCCACTGTCAACAGAAACAGAATGCAGGGGAGTGTTCTCAAGGTGAGGGTTTGTATGCAAAGGGGAATAAAGAACGTGGGAGGACGAAAGGCAAAGGGGGTTTTGGGAAGAGGAATAAGTCCAAAACCAGACACGGCAAATAAGTTCTGTGCTACAATTGCAAACAACAAGGGCATTTCAGAAATAATTGTCCAAAGTTGAAGCAGTCTGGTGAAGGGGCATCCCGCTCTGCGAATGTGGCAGAGACTGACGACTCAGACTACTACAGTGAGGGAGATGTTATCTCGGTTTCATGCAGTCAGCTTACAGATGTGTGGATTCTTGGTTCCGGATGTTCTTACCATATGACTCCCAATAAGGAATGGTTCACCACATACAGGTTGGGCAATTTTGGCAGTGTCTATTTGGGTGACGACAAAGCTTGTGCTGTTGTTGGAATGGGACAGGTGCAGATTGCTATGGATGATGATGGAGTGAGAACGTTGTGTGATGTTCAGCATATCCCTGAGTTGAGGAAGAATCTGATCTCACTTGGTACTTTGCAGGCCAATGGTTTCAGTTACAGGACTGATGGAGATCGGGATACCCTCAGAGTGTGTAAGGGTGCGTTGACTGTCATGAAAGCACAGCGGACTGTAGACAATATTTATAGACTGCTGGGAAGCACAGTTGTAGGCCGCGTTGCATCTGTTGAGTCTGATGATGATGCTACCAGATTATGGCACATGCGTTTGGGCCATCTCAATGAGCGTGGGATGGTGGAGCTTCATAAGAAAGGACTCTTGAAGGGAGTTCGGAGCTGCAAGTTAGACTTGTGTGAGTATTGTGTGCTTGGAAAATAGTCCAGAGTGCGGTTTAAAGCTGCGAAGCACACCACCAAGGGGATCCTTGATTATGTGCATACTGATGTGTGGGGTCCTACTAGAGATCCGTCCTTGGGTGGTTCCCATTATTTTGTCACCTTCATTGACGATTTTTCTCGCAAGGTCTGGGTGTACTTCATGAAACAGAAATCCGAAGTCTTTGAGAAGTTCAAGCTGTGGAAGGCTGAGGTGGAGAACTAGACAGACAAAAAAGTCAGGTACTTGAGGTCTGATAATGGCAGGGAGTACACAGACTCACGGTTTCAGAAATTGTGTGAGGAACATGGCATTCAGAGACACTTCTCAGTGCGGAAAACACCACAACAGAATGGTGTTGCAGAGAGGATGAATAGGTCCCTTACTGAAAGGGCCCGGTGTCTGAGGTTGAATGCTGGCCTTTCCAAAGGCTTTTGGGCAGAGGCGGTGAACATGGCGTGTTATCTGGTCAACCGATCACCACGAGCTTCATTGGATGGGAAAGTTGCAGAGGAAGTTTGGATAGGTAACCCGGTTGATTTTAACATTTTAAGAATATTTGGGTGTCCTGCTTTTGTGCATATATCCAGTGATGAAAGATCTAAACTTGATCCAAAGTCGAAAAAGTGTATTTTCGTAGGTTATTCCAAAGGCATGAAGGGGTTCAAGTTTTGGGATCCAGCTTTCAAGAAGATGGTGATCAGTAGGGATGCAGTGTTTGATGAGTAGTCCATGATGCCACAGACAGTTGAGACACATGAGCCAGTGCCAAATGGAGCTTCCCTTAGCTCCGTGGAGTTTCAGGTGGACTTTGAGCATCTGCCGGTGATTCCTAAGAGGGCAGAACCATGCAGTCCAAGACCTGAGACCACACTTGCACCTGAGCCTATACCAGTTAGTCCAATAGGACCGCATGAGTACACTCTTGTCAGAGATAGAGAATGTCACACTATTAAACCCGTTGTCCGATATGGGTTTGAAGAGTTGGCTTCTTTTGCACTTCTCACCAGTTCAGGAGACCCGTCTACCTTTCAAGAGGCTATGAACAGCCAGGAGAAAGACAAATGGATGGGTGCTATGGTAGAGGAGATGGAGTCTTTGCGAAAGAATCAGACATGGGACCTAGTTGAGCTTCCTCCAGGCAAGAGAGCCATAGGGTGCAAATGGGTGTACAAGAGGAAACCTCCAGTATTAGAAAAAGAAGGGGAAAAGTTCAAGGCTCGCCTAGTAGCAAAAGGATATTCACAGCAGAAGGGGATTGACTATGATGAGGTTTTCTCCCCAGTCATGAGGCATACTTATATTAGGACAGTGTTAGCCTTGGTAGCCAGTCGAGATATGCACTTGGAGCAGATGGATGTGAAGACAGCTTTTCTTCACGGTGATCTAGAGGAGCAGATTTACATGGAGCAGCCAGAGGGGTTCAGTAAAAATGGACCGGGCCGGCTAGTTTGTAAGTTGAAGAGGTCTCTGTATGGATTGAAGCAGTCTCTAAGGCAATGGTACAAGCGTTTTGATTCTTACATGCTTCGGATTGGCTATAGGTGATGTGAGTATGACTGCTATGTTTATGTGAGGAGCCTTGATGATGGTTCTTTTATTTTTCTGCTACTTTATGTGGATGATATGTTGATTGCTGGTAACCATTTGCGTGATGTGAATAAGTTGAAATCCATGCTGGACAAGGAGTTTGACATAAAGGACTTGGGTCCTGCCAAGAAGATTCTTGGGATGGAGATTCACAGGGACAGGAGGTCCAGAAGACTTTGGCTCTCACAGCAGGACTATGTTGAGAAGGTGCTGGACAAGTTTAGCATGAGTAATGCTAAGTCAGTGAGTACTCCACTTGAAAACCACTTCAAGCTTTCTGTAGATTAGTGCCCGAAGATAGATGAAGAGGTGAAATACATGTCAAAGGTTCCCTATGCCAATGTAGTTGGTTGCTTGATGTATCCTATGGTTTGCACTAGACCAGATTTGGCACATGCTGTAAGCCAAGTCTGTAAGTTTATGTCAAAGCCAGGGAAGCGACATTGGGAAGCAGTGAAGTGGATCTTCAGGTACCTAAAGGGTACAACAAGGCATGGTATCATGTTTGGCAGTCAACAGGGTGATCCTTCAGTTGTGGGTTATGTGGATTCTGACTATGCTGGTGGTTTGGATGACAGGAGGTCTACAACAGGGTATGTTTTTACTCTTGCAGGTGGGCTTATTTGTTGGAAGTCCATTGTTCAGTCTACTGTGGCAATGTCAACAACTAAAGCAGAGTACATGGCAGTAGCAGAGGCTAGTAAAGAAGTTGTGTGGCTCACAGGGCTAGCAAAGGAGCTGGGCATTGAGCAAGGTGGAGTTCAGTTGCATTGTGATAGTCAGAGTGCTATTGATTTGGCAAAGAATCAGGTGTATCATGCTAGAACCATGCATATTGATGTGAGGTTCCACAAGATCAGGGAGTTGATGGCATCTGGTTAGATTTTGCTTAAGAAGGTTCACACTTCAGAGAATGCAGCTAATATGTTAACCAAGGCAGTCACAGCTGACAAGTTCAAGCATTGCTTGGACTTGTTGAATGTTGCTTGGTGCTAGACGTGACTGGAACCCCCAACCCAAGAGACATATAGGATATGAAGTGGACTTGCTATTATCTTCCACGGGGCCGAATATTCGCCAAAGTGGAGATTGTTGTGCATGGCTCATATTCTATGAGTGAGCAGATTGGGTTTGGGCCACTTGTTGGGTTACGAAATAAGTGGGTTGGGGGTGCGAGGGTTTAGCCTCGCGGTACGATACAAGGGTAATATTGTAAGTCTGTATAGTGGTTTATTCTATATATGCTGATGTAACCCTATTGGCCAAATAATAATAATAGAAACAGCCGCTCTGCTCCCGAGGACGTAGGCACACTTGCCGAACCTCGTTAAATCTCGTGTCTCTGTGTGTGTGTGTGATTACTCTGATATTTAGAATTCCGGTTTCTATTGCTAACAATTGGTATTAGAGCCAGGTTCGACCAGGTGACCGGCTAGGACGAGTATGGTGGATTGGCGATGGATTCGGGCATGGACATGGGGATCCCTTGTATCAAAAGTCTTCCTGGCGGTGGGTCCATACATAGAGCCCAGGCAGCGTGTCCCGCACTGTGAAACGGCGGTGCAAGGTACTAGAGCATGTTGGCTCTAAAGGCGCCATCATTGGATACTCGTGGTGAAAATGGCTTTCGCTTGAGGGGGAGGCTACCATGTGGAAGAGACTCACACTTGAGGGGGAGATTGTTGGAGTACAAGTGTGAAGGTGAAGTCCCACATTGAGTAGGAATAGGAAAGTTGAACAACATATAAGTGAGGAAGACCCACAAACCTAATGCCTTAAGGTTTTGGGTTGAAGGTGGTGTCAAGTTCACTTGTATGGTGTGCTCGTGGCCCATTGGTGAAGATCTCCCCGGTGTTTAACCCCCTCAGATGCACAACATATCACATTCTGTTGGAAGAAGGCTCCCACTACCAATACATTCATGACCATAAGAATTATCACTTTGTTGGAGAACAAACTGATCAATAGTACTTCTACCTATATCAATCAAGAAAGCTTTAACTGACTGAACTACACCGCACTTCGGAATCCATTTATTATGGAAAATAAACAGATTTCGTCTCCACCAAATTCTATCTAAAGTCACTCCAAAGCATCGATTCCAGCAGGCTCCATGTATAGTAGTAACTCTACTGATCTTTAAAAGCATACAATCTATAATATTATGTTGGCCAAATATAGACTGGACATTTGTAGTTCCCAAATCAACTTTGTCCATTTGCAGTCACGTAAGACATGAAGCAAAGTTTCAGGTTCCTCCTTACATAAAGGGCATACATCATTATCAGCCATATGTCTACGATATCTCAAATCATTTGTAGGAAGAATATTCTGAGCTATTTTCCACAAATGGCATCTAATCCTTTCAGGACCACTCCAATGCTAGATCCTGCACAGCAAGTTTATATTCGGGTGAGGAATCTGATTAGAAATAACACCATAGGCATCCTTAATTGTAAATTTGCCATCACTTGCATAAGCCCACTCCACATGATCATTTGGATTAAAAATAAGAGGAGGTGTCAGTTTCTAAATGCACTACACAACATTATAAGGAAGCTCCCTATTGATCCTTTGAAGTTTGAACATCCCATTCTCCTCTAGAATTAACATAGAAACAGACCGGTAATTTCTCCTCAGAAGAACCATTAGAATATCTGTATCAGGATAATTGTTTAAACTCTGGAACCCACCAATCAGACCAAAATTTAGCAGTGCTACCATTCCCCACTTTCCAGCATAAGTTTGGCTTCAGACTATCCCAGCATTTCACAATGCCTCTCCACAAATTTGAGCCATTACGATTTGGATTTATACAAGGCAAAACATCATCTCCACACTTATATTTAGTGCGTATCACTCTCACCCACAAATCATGTTTCTTTGTGCAAATATTCCACCCAACCTTCATAAGCATAGCTTGGTTCATAAGAGAAGCCTTCCTTAAACTAAGCCCTCCATCTTGTTTAGGTGAGCAAAGAGAATTCCAATTCATCCAGTGCACCCTCCTTGTATTATCAATGTCTCCCCACACAATGTTTCGACACTTTTGAACAATTTCCTCACAAACCGAAGATGGTAAGTGAGTAGTTTGCATGACATAGTTGGGAAGAGCCTGCATTACAGACTTACACAGAGTAAGTCTACCAGCGAAAAATTTGTAGCTTTTGTTGTGATACTCTCTAATGATGCAAAGGAACACCTAAATACTTTCCAATATCTGCAGTCCTTTGATACCCCAAATCATTTGCAATCTGCTCCCTCATTTGCCAATGAACATTCTTTGAAAAGAAATTTTTTGTTTTTTCCACACTCACTCTTTGACCAGAACTATTACAAAAAGTATCACGAATTCTCTTCAACATTTCAGCCTGAGAAAAAGAGGCTTCTGCAAGTAAAAGAATGTCATATGCAAAAGCCAAATAAGATAGCTTTGGGCCACCCCTACTCAATTGGATAGGTTGCCATAAATTCTGGTCCACTGCTAAATTGATCAAATGAAACAATTTTTCTATGCAAAGCACAAAAAAGGTAAGGAGAATTTGGATCTCCCTGACGAACTCCTTTAGAAGGAATAAATTGTTCAAGAGGCCTCTCCATTCCAAAGCACTTGCATCTTAGAAGAAGAAATACAATAATATACCATATTCACAAAAGAGTCAGGAAAGCCAATATCTCGAAGAGTATCAACTATGAAATCCCACTTAAGCCTATCATAGGCTTTCTCCAAATCCACTTTAATTGCCATCCAACCTCTTCTAGTTTTTTTTTCATGGAATGTATAACCTCCTGAGCAATAATAATATTGTCTCCACTATTCCTATTAGGAATGAAGCTGCATTGGCAAGGATTTACAAGTTCCTCCATCACCTTTCGCAACCTAAAAGAAAGGATTTTTGTAATTGTCTTATAAGACACATTACACAAACTTATTGGCCTGAATTGCTTCATATTGACAACTAGCTCCACTTTCGGTATAAGAGATATGAGTGTTTCGTTTATCTCAACTATTCTTGAAGGCTCTTGAAACATACCCACAATCTCCCAATTACTTTTGTAAAAACCTGCTTGGAGACCATCAACACCGGGAGCCTTAAAGTTTCCCATAGAGAATATAGCTTTTCGGATATTGTCATCAGTGACATGATTTTTTAACCAATCAAGCTTATAACGAGATAATTTTGGAAAAGCACCTTTAACACAAAAAATTGAACTAGGAGCATCATCAGTGAAAAGCTTATAAAAAAATCCAATTACTAACCTCTCGAGCTCAGCAGTATCCGCTACCCAATTTCCATTTGAATCTTGAATAGCTTCAAAAGTATTTTTCCTCCTCCTGATAGCAGTAATTCCATGAAAATATTGAGTATTACGATCCCTAAACGCCAACCACTTAGTGTAACATCCCGAAAATTACAACTCAGTAAGTAAGAATATGAGAGATTAATTAGAAAATAATGGGGATTTAATTGCTTGTTTTAAATAAGAAAAGAATATACTTGGTGTAATTAAAATATAGTTAGTAATTAATTGAGCGATTAAGAAAATAAAGGAAAATAAATAATATAGTACTTTCTTTATAAGGATCAAATAGGAAAAACATTTATAAGAAGAAAGATGTAAAAAGTTCTCTGGAGTAACTTCTTGTAATTAATTCTCTAGAATTAATTATCGGTGGTTACTTTCTGTATAATTTGTCTGTAGGACTGTTTATAAAATTCTATGTAAGTGAGCTAGTCTGCTTTATTTTATTTAAAATGGTAATGTGCAGTGTGATAAATATTTAAAATATTTAAATACTTAGATTCATCTGTATAATTGTCTGTTAGTTTGTTTTTAGATTTCTGTGAAAATAAAATAGTCTGTACTATTTTATTTGAGTTGAAAAAAAATACAGTGTGATGAGAATTCAAGTTTTAATTATTTGGTTTCATCTGTAATTTAATTTCTTGAAGTAATTGAGAAGGAAAACTATTTGTCTGTGATAATTCATAAAATTGTTGTCTCGTATTGTTGGAAACTTAATTGACTAGAAAAACCGTTTTGAATCGTTTTTCAAATCTAAGACTTGCAAGACAAGTGATCTTTCGTAAAATTCATCTGTGAGTGATTACTCTACAGAGAAATTTTAGGAAAGTTATTTAAAAAAAATTTCAATTATAAAGAATTATTAAAATTTATTTGGATGTTTAAAAGTTTTATTTTATTTTATTTAGAACATGTTCTGGTTTAAATTACATAGTGTATTTTCACACTGTGTAACTTAACACAACCCTAACCCATCTAATCAAGTGACTATTGGCCACTTAAAATTCATGCAAAACACTCCCTCACCACACTCAATCTCACAGCCCACTCACACTCACTCTCACAACTATCACTTAAATCACCAACTAAGTCTAACACTCACTTCACTCTCTCACTTGGGATTTAGCCACACTTCAGCCAAGAATCAAAATTCTCTCCTCCCTCTCTCTTCCTTCTTTTAGCCGAGACTCCCTCCTCCCTCACAACACCATTCTTCATCTCTTTTCCTCCCTTGCATGCCATAGCTAGAGGGATTAAAAGCCAACACTCCTTTAGAGAAAAGTGATAAACTCTTCTTCCTCTTTCACACGAGCTCACCACTATGGTAAGGGGACTCTTTTTGGATTCTAAGTGGTTGGAGGTTGGAGGATCCAGCCACTCTTGCATAAATGCCTCTCTTGTTGACTGAAATTGTGAAAAATGTGTTTACATGTCTGTGTTGAGTTGGTGTTCTGAAAATCTTCTTTGGCAGTAGCTTGTGGCTGTATTCAAATCTTCTCTTAATCTTTTTATTCTTGAGAAAATTTGTGGGATGGCTCCAATACAAAGGAGACCATGCCCAATTTTTGTTAGAACCCATTTCTAAATTCTCATGCATTTTTCAAAACTCAAAAATTGGTGTTGGCAGTGGCTGTCTCAAGTAGAAGCCTTGGACAGTACTTACGTTTTTGTGCATAACTTTTGATCTAGCCGTTGAATTTTGATGAAACTTGTCCTCAGTTAAAGTAGACTCAAAATGAACTAACTTTACTTTTGAGACTATTATGAGATAACCTCAAATGAGGGTTCATCTGTGACATACAATTGGGCTGTTCTACTTGTCGAAACTAGTTGGGGCGAGGTTCGGTTTTGAGCTTTTTACACCAAAGTAAAGATCGTTTTTGAAATATAATTTTTGTTCCTAAAACTAGACAAACAGAGCTTTAAAATGATATAAGTTTCAAAAATTTTCATCCACAATTACTAATTTAACAAATTTGGTAAAACAGAACACATGCATGGATTCCAAATTTCAAACCTGAGACATAGGTCTTAGAAAAGAAATTACTGGGAAAAATGTAGGAAGAATTAGGATTCAAGTTTTGCCTTCCCTGAAATATATGAATGTTAGCTTTTTTCCATAAAAATTTGAGTTAAAATCTCATTTGGAAAGTTTGAGAAAATTACACATCTTTGAGGTATGCTCACTGTGAAGAACATACTGACTTGCAAACTTCTAAGAATTTTAATAATTTTTGTAGATTTAATATGAGAGTGAAGGATACCTTTTTGAAAAATAGGTTTTAAGTGCTTTAAGTTGATATAAGAATTTTACAGAACAAAAATCATTTCCTAAATTAATTTTGAACAGAGATTAGGTGCTGCCAAAAAGGGATTCTGTCTTAAATTGCCTTTGAAATGTGACATTTGAATTATGATATTGAATGATTAGATTAATAATAATTGTATGCATGTAAGGCAGTAGGTAAGTTTTACCCTTGCCTTAAATGATTGTAAGACCCTTGGAATACGAACCTAGGGCATCTCTGTGCGTGTGATTTGTGCGTTTTGAAATGCTCTGTGGTACAGTTATGTGGACTGTAGTATGAATTGTATTTCTCCGTGATGTCTGTGTTCTAAGAGCATAAGACTCAAAGCGAGTGCTTATGTGGACTAGGACTCTATCTTAGTAATCCGGGCAATTTTGTCGGCAATAATAAAAATATAAATTCCAACAGTGAGAACAATTAATTTAGACTTAAGAATTAATTTATTTTGTAAGCTTAATAAATGAACTCTTTAATTTGTGTTTTAGACTTAGATAAACATTCTAGGACCCTTGCGTGGAGAAATTGTCGGTATGTATTAATTATTAAAAACTTTAGAAATTGAGAGGGTAAGACACAAATAAAATGTAATAAGGAATCTTGGTACGAGATGGCGATATACGCCTTAAGAGTCGTACAACGAGGAAATACATGTGTACGACGGACTTGTGAAGGAAGTTGCGTGGGACAATTCTGACTGAGAGAAAAGATGCAAAGATGTTGGCGGAGATCGAACGACGTGATCACCAATGGGTGATGGAGACAACTGTCTCGTATGGTTTATTTTTGTTGGAGCCAGGACAAGGCCTTGAACTCAGTGTCAATTAGATCCGTCTTATACCACTAGCAGTGGAAACCCACAATGACGAGCAAAGATAATCTCTGTGTGTGAGTGTGCGAGGAGTAAGTCCTCAGAGCATGAATGACCACAGATTGGTACTTGGGAGATGATCATGATGCATTATGACCTTGGAGGGTAGGCATCAAGTTGTGACTTCGTTCACACAAACTGACTTGGCGACCCTGACAATAACCACAAGAAATTCTCAGTTGGTGAGAGCCCACCTTATACCAGGGTGATAGTGTACTCCCAGCAGTCATTCTCTTCAATATATGTAAGACCACTGAGTTCTGGAAGTTCCAGTGGCAGCTAGCCAGTGTGTTACAGTTTACAGATAAAAGTCATGGAAACGGGTAGGTTCCGAGTGTGAGTGTTAGAGAACCACACCGCAGTGGTTAGCAGGACTGTGTGTATGACTTTCAAAGTTGTTATGTGTGGTTTGCTTGATGAAGTGAAGAGATTCACCCTTACATTTTGGTTTCAGGAGCCGATGGCAGCGCTTGTGGAGATCGCAAGGGGGCCATCCTCATCAGTTTCGTCGCTTTCATCATCATCCGTCTCTTCGGAGTGTCCTTGAAGAGTTCATTGATACCTGCTACTGTTTTCAATACCACACCATTCGAGGAGTTCATGTTAGTCCGACGCTTCCTACCTTTCGCCGAACCCCTCTTACGTTAAAGAATTGGAGATGTAATTGGGTGAGAGTTAGTCAGGGGGATCCGCTGCTAGTTATGAACTTAGGGAACAGTGAGTCTTAGGATTTTTAGGAGGATTGGAGAACCTTGAGAAAGATTCCGTGAAGGATCCTGTGAAAAATGACCACTAGATTCTCTCCTCAGGGATCTTGTCAGAGGCCCTCTACCATCCCATTTCTTTGAATTAGTCTAACATGCAGGGTTGGGTTTAGAGATGAATTTTTTGAGACTAGGTTTTTCCCTTTTATGTATTTGAATACGGGTAGACCTAGGATTCATATTTTACTATGTATATTCAGTTTTCATACTCTATTACCCTATGTATTTGGTATATTCCTTGAGCAATGTGTATATGTATATTTGTTACTATAGCTCTAGAAAATATTTTGATGTATGAAATTCTCTATTTTATGCATATGTGTATACTTGATAACCAACCAAATTATCTCGTGTTCTTTATTTTATTAATTTGAAATTAAGTGTCCATTTATGTTTGAAATGACGTTACAATTAATTTCTTGCGAACATAAATAACCAGTTTTAATTACTGAGTGGAACACAACTTTTGAACTTAAAATTTACATAAAACTTTTTTTTACAATTATATAAAATTCCAACTTACCTTTTTACAATTACATTTGATTTGCGAAATTAAACAAACTTTGGCGCTTTGTAAAATGAATAAATAAATAATCTCTTCTTTCTTTTACGAGAATTAAATAAAGTAATACGCTTATGAAATTAAAATGATTTTAAAATGTAAATACATGTAAACCCGAATTTAAGGTGTTACACTTAGCCTGAGATCGCTGGTACCAAAGAACTTCCTCCTGCCGAAGAACCATTTGATACTCCTGCTAAACTAATTGTTGACGATCCTCAAGATAAGGGTCAAAATAACTCCCCATCCGCCTTGATATTTTCTGCAGCTCCTGAATAAGTCTTCGTTTTCTTTTAAAGATATTTCCAAAAATATCTTTATTCCACTGACAAAGCGCTCTTTGAAGATCATCAATCCCCACTGTCCAAGACACATTCCTTTTCCAAGTCCTTTTCAAGAAAGGAGTGAAATCAGAATTCATCATCCAAGAAGCAACAAACCGAAAAGGTCTTCTTCTCCTATTAACACCATTTTTATTTGTCATCTTAATCAGCACAACTCAATGATCTAACTTAAAAAAGGGAAGGTGAAGAACAAGAGCATTCTGGAAATGAATTCAACAATTAATATTAACAAGAACCCGATCTAGACGCTCAAGTAGATTACCTCTTCTCCAAGTAAAAGCAGGACCTTGAAATCCAGCATCTATAAGACCACTATCATCCATCATTTTCTGAAAATCATTTGCTCCTCTCCAAGAAGGACTAAAAGAACCTCCACTACGATCTTGATCATTGAGAATGGAATTAAAATCACTAACCACTGCCTAAGCATCATTAACAGATTCGGCTATATCAGAAAGAGAATCCCATAAAGACTTTCGTTGTTGGAGATTAGGACTACCATACACAGTAGTGAACAACCACTTAGACTGCTTCTTCCACCCCACTCTCATGTGAACAAATTGAAAATCACTATGAATCACTTCAACCTGCCAATTATCTGATCTCCACAAACACCATATGCCACCAGAGTGGCCACGAGCATCCTGAATAAAAAAGCTATCAAACCCTAACTTAGGGATAACATGATTAGCAGACTCCCTAGAAGCATGAGTCTCAAAGAGGAAAATGAGGGAAGCATTATATTCTTTGCTAAGATCCTTTATGAGAGTAGTAAAACCTCGAGCACACATTCCCCTACAATTCCAAGCTAGCACATTCATCTTAACTTATTTCATTTTAGCCTCTACTGGCTCAGGTTCCATGGATTGATTCTCAATCACAACTTCTGTCTCCATTGCCGAATCGACTTTATCTGATTTTCCCCCACCAATCTTCACATCAACACCAGATGGCGGAAGAGATGTTGAACCCCCCGGAACAAAATTACTACGTTGAGACTAAGCAAACTGCATCATTTCCTTATTAGGAAGAAATACTTTCTTCTCAAATAATGAATGTCCACTAGTAGAACCAAATACAAAATTTGGAGTAGATTTTTGAAGCATACGAATCAAATTCAAATCCTCGTTAAAATCTCCTTTCTTCCGCATCTCCTTCGAGGTATCTTTTTGAGTATTTTGATTCATCACAGTCACTTGATTCCCAATATTCTCCACTGGTTTTTTATTGGGCTTTTTTACTCCTGTGCCAATTTTTTTATTTGTCACTTGATTGGTTGGTGGCTTCGTGACTTTGGGCTTCCACCCATGCGTCATTTTGGACAACCTTCCTCCGGTTAGGTCTACATCCTTCTTAACACCCTTAGCAACAAACTCCTTCTTGATCTGGGCTTTATTCGAAGACTTTGGCCCATTAATTAAAATACCATCTAGCTCATCATAAAGAGCCTCAAAATGGGACCCCACCTTTGCTGCGTGCTACTTTGACTTTCCAGATCCTGAGACATTTGCAACATGAATGGATTCAGTACTTTTGATTGCACCTTTCATTGGTGGTCTTCGAATATTCTTTCGAACCAATAACCAGGGACCATAAATATTAGAATCTTTATTTATGGTCTCATTACTTTCTGGCGTAACAATAGGCTGCTCTTAATTAGACGTTACATGATTTGAATGCAAATTAATCTCCGCTATTTTCTCTACAGGTGGTTGCTTCGCCGTAGGTGGTTGCTCCGCCGTAAATGGTTTTTGTTTTGAATTCTCCATGCCTTCCTTCACATCTCCGTTGCCCATAGAAGACTGCTTCTCAGGACACACATTATCTTATGACCATAACGACCACAATTAAAACAGATTGAGTGAAGACCTTCATATTGGAGGTTTAACAAATAACCCCTAGCAATAACCTTAGCTTATAAAGGCTGATCCAAATCAATTTCCACACATATTCTGGCAAACTTCCCCCTTGCTTGAATAGTCGTAACCTTATCTATTTTGAGTATGACTCCTAACGTAGATCCAAGTTTGTTCAGAAATTTGTCATTGAATAATTCAATTGGAAGTTCAGGAATCCTAATCCATACCGCCAATCTCCTCCCAATATTAATATTAGCAAGGAAAAAAGGTCTCCACCATTGCACCAAAATGTAATGATCTGCTACCATCCATGGGCCATAAAAAATAGCATGATTATAATCATCCTTTGACGTAAAAAGAACTTGATAATAGTCCCTTGACACATCAATGATTTTAATCGATCCCTTCTTTGCCTAATCTCGGTTAAGTTTTGTCTCCAACATCTTAAAGCCCACTATTTTCCCCAAAACAGTAACCCCCTTCCATGGCTTGCACCAATCATTGAACTCTTCATCGAAAATCGGGATTTCCATATATCTTTCGGCATCCTCCTTTCCTATAGGAGGAGGAGGAAAATCTCACTTTCTGGTTCTCCAAAGCATCTTCCATCAAAAGCAGAAAAAGCCACTGGACCTTCCCTCGATAATAACTTTTCTTTGTAAGAAGCAAACAACATCTCCTTTTCAGCCTCTATATCTACATATATCATGATGTAGGTCTTCCTCATCAACCTTACGTTTGACCTTCCTTGTACTATGGAGAAGAAGATCTTCCTCCTCCTTTGATGATCCTTTCGAAACATTAGCAGAGCTCTCGCTAGAGCTGTCAAAATGGGTCGTGACCCACGGGCCAACCCAGCTCACCACGGGTTTGGGCCGGGCCGGGTTGAAAAAAAATTATGCCTTTCAATTATTTAAAAAATTTGACCCGGCCCACCTACAACCCGGCCCACCACGGGTCAACCTGTGGTGGGCCGGGTTGGCCCATGAGTTGCCCATTTATTTAAAAAAAAAAAAAACTACCCTCCCTCACATATATCACAAGCCTCACTAGACCTCTTAGAAAATTTTACATTGTCTTACTTCCCTTGAGGTTGATGATATATTAATTTGAATTTGAAAATGTTAGTGAATGTATAATGTTTGATAGATCCAAATTTGTTAGGAGATGTATGATGTTAATGAATATATGAATCTGAATTTAAAAATGTTAATGAATTTGAAAATGTGTTATTTTTGGTGTATTTTGGCAACTTCTGGTTGCTATTTTTACATGAAAAAAGAAAATATAAGCTAAATTTTTAAAAAAAAAATTGATTTTTTTTTTTATTTTAGGTGGGCCAACCCGTTTACTTACCAACCCGTAGTGGGCCGGGCCGGGCCAGCATTTTTAAGGCTCACCAAGAAGTGAGCCGGGTTGGGTTGGCCCACCTATTAGGTGGGTCGAGGTGGGCCGGGCCCAGTGGGCCGGGCTGGCCCGTTTTGACAGCTCTAGCTTTCGCTATCCTCCATTCTCGCTATATAGTCTCTAACTCTCATATATAAAAGTAATATTTTAACATATCAAAAATTTATATCAAAGTAATATTTGAGAATGTACAAAATATAAAGGATATACAGATGCATCTTTTACCAAAGGGATAACAAGTGCGTGAGTTGTTGTAAATCCCTGGTATGTATCTTTGATTTTACAGAAAAAAATGCATCTTTTGATAATCAGAACTAGGGTGTTCAAAAAAATTATTTGAACTGAACTGATTTATAACTAAACTGAACTAAATTATAGAAAACTGAATATAAAAAATGAACTGAAACTGGTTTGTTAGTTCAGTTTAATAAACTGAATTGTTGGATAATAGTTCAGTGCACTTATTAAGTGAACTGTTTCGAGAGTTCTACTCAAATTATTAGAAAAATTAACAGAATTCTTGTAAGAGAAGATGTCATGGATTAGGATAGAGAAACTATTACAATTGACCTCTTGTTCAATTCGTATAGTTGGCAACGCTTGTAAGTAAAAGCAAGCTATAATGGGTATGCTTTATCGGTAATTCCTTATGGAATTGAAGACAGGATAATGACTTTCGGACTATGATTCTCACTATTAACAAAAATAAAATCCTAGTATTAAGTACCTAAACTAAACCATTTTTCAATGTAGTATTTTTGTTCTTAAATTTGATCACTTGGAGGTTAGTTGTAATTTGTATCTGAAGTAAAGCATGAAATAAATAAAAATCAGTGCAGGTTGGTTTTCTAAAATTTGTTGCAAAACCAGTTCAAAAAAAAAAAGAAAAGTTGTTAAATCATGCAGTTCCGTTAACAATTCAGTTCGAACTTTTACAATGTAGGTAACTAAACTAAAAAACAGTTTGGTTTGGTTTATCTGACCTGTTTTTTAGTTCAATTCAGTTCAAGTGAACTGTTTTTCTAGTTTAGTTTAATTTTCATATAGTTCAGTTCAGTTCAACATTTTTGAACATCTCTAATAAGAACAGTGAAGGCAAAACAAGAAAGCTAAAAGTGAATCCTCAATTTATTAATCAAATCTATTAAACAAATTAAAAATAAAATAACTTATTAATCAAATCTATTAAACAAATTAAAAATAAAATAAAATATGAATACAAAATTAAAAAAAAAAAACTAATTGCATAATTTATTCAATTCCCTCCTTTATTTTTTCTTATTGTGCCCGTTTCTGTTTCACGACGAAACCGACTCCCAAATTCACAATTCATCATTTCTTTTCCATCTTCCCTCATAACATAACCCAGAGTTTACCAGAGGTGAATATCAGATCGGACATTGAAAGAGGCACAGAGGGGTAGATGAGTAATTTAAAACCTTGGGCCGAAGTATACTTAATGGGCCCTTAACGGACTGGTCCAGGTTGGCCCAGAACAAATGCTATATAAAACCGTAACAAACTTATTTCAAATTTTATTTAAATCTCGGCTTGCTTTGCTTCCGATTCTTGTTCTAGAATTTCTTCAACCCTCTCCTCTCCTTAATCACGTTCTCACAATCTCCATGATCAGAACGGAAGAGCAAATGTAGTGTACGAACTAGCTTAAAAACCCGGTTCGGCACTTGAACCGCTTTCAAATTCGGTTCGGTTCAAAGCGGTTCGTAATTGAGTTCAGTTATAACTGAGAACATGGCCGAAAGCTCTTCGGCTGCGCCTCCACCACCGAAGCCTGTGGTGGTTAGGGTCAAACGCAAACCCTCTCAATCTCCGCTTGATGCTTTCTGTAAACCCCTCTTCCTCTTTTTTTTTTTTTTATTTATTTTATTTTTAATTATTATTATTATTTTCTGGGTCTCATTCTAAAGTTTGGTATTTGGTTTTGTCATGGCTATGTAGGGCTGGAAATTAACGAGAGGCCGTTGAAGCGCCCTCTCTTGGATTTTGGAAATTTATCAATCTCCTCCGATTCTCCTCAAAAGGGTATGTTACTCTTATTTTGTTTGTTTTGTAGATTTTATATATTTATGTTATACCATGCATGCATGGTTGAGCCGCTTCATATTTTTATGCAAGTAAATGTGTGTGTATTATACGAATTATGAATTGCTTTTACTGAATGTTTATGTGCCAATTAATGAGAACCTAATCTGTGTATTAGCTTATTTGATGAACTTATGGGTATTATTATATGGTGTTTCATTGCTGTATAATTGATAATACTTAGATATGTGAAGTTATTTAGCTAGCATTGTTTTCTGGAAGAGAGGAAAAAATAATGGAAATGACTCTTATACCAACAAGGTCCCTGTGTCTGTAGGAGGTTTCGTATAACATAGCACGTTTCAGACAAAACTCACCATGACCTTTAATCAATTTAATGATGAATAACACAATTTGCATGGTGCTGCATTAATCAAACTGGTCTAAGAAATCAGTCACAGTACCTCACATTCACTTCTTTTATAACCATAACCATAACCATAGTTATTGCAATTTACAAGCAATGATCAAACGTTGAATTTTCACCAGTTATGCATGAAGCCCGCAAAATCTACGAGCTATTCACCTGCATCTCCCCTGATAAGACCACCAAAGCCGACCCTCCCTTG
This sequence comes from Pueraria montana var. lobata, assembly GCA_026413185.1. Taxonomy (NCBI): domain Eukaryota; kingdom Viridiplantae; phylum Streptophyta; class Magnoliopsida; order Fabales; family Fabaceae; genus Pueraria; species Pueraria montana. The sequence goes on along the minus strand of CM048650.1, from coordinate 46,674,704 downwards.
ATTAATGTAACTAATTAACTACCTGCCATCAGTATTCATTTTGCTAATCCATTCATTTGGACAGGCTGTTACAAATCCATTTTCCAAGCTGATTCTTACTCATTCTCCTTATTGAGCATGCAATCACGCCGCTACTTTTCTGTTTCTGTCTGTGCTATCCGAGAGACAAGACACTGAGCTACTGAGGTATCTATTACTAAGTATATACCTAAGTAGTCAACACTGGATAGTGGTGCAGAGCAGCCACCCCAAAAAAGGCTAAAGTGGGATAGCAGATAGCAGGATGGCTGCTATTGCAAAGTCTAGAAACAATATACATAATTTATAATTTTATATCATACACATAACTTGTAAATACTGAAAAATAGAAAAATACACAAAAGATAGTAATTACTAGGGGGGGGGGGGGGGGGGGGGGATAAGTGAGTAACTGAAAAGGTTTAAAAGATAAAAAAAATATACAAAAAATTGAAAAACTAAATCGCAAACTGTTTAAAAGACAATAATTAATACAGAGGGATAATTAATGAGGGAGGATAATTAATAAGGGTGGGGTAAGTAGTAACCGAAAAGTTTAAAAGATAAAATAGGGGGTGTAAGCGTGTAACTGAAAAGTTTGAAGATATAAAAGGACAATCTCTGATTTTTATTCGTTAATCAATAAGACGATCTTAATTATAGTCGCGCCTGATCCTGCACACAGCTGTCGCTATCTCGCTGCAAAACGCGGCCACAACTGCCGCTATTGCAAACCTGCGTCACACCACGGAATCGCATTGCATAAGGTTAAAAACGCTACCACTATTCGCTGCTAACACGGCGCTATTGACTACATAGGTATATGCATGATGCATTGTAACAAGCATCCACCATGAGAATTGAGAAGATAGTGGTTTTGCTTTAATGTGTGTATAAGCATTTTCTTCGAGTTTCAAGTTTTACAGACTGTATTTCATTATAATATTTTTTTGTCTTAGTGGGATAAGGCTTTGTTGTTGTTGTTGTATGTGGATTTCTTTTGATTAATATCATTTACTTTTGTATATAAGAAAACAAAGTTGTCATGATGCTACCAAAAAATAAGGTTGTCAAGTGACTCATGGAGCAAATATAAAAAAGTCTTGCTAGAGTTTAGATGACTAGTGACTTAGAATGAAGTGCTGTGAAACTGCTAGAATAATTATTTTCATTGAATGCGTGTTTAATATTATGCCTGACTCCTGATATTATGTCTCTCTTCTTTAGTGGAATTTCATAACAAGAAGGTTTTTGTGCAACATGTGGAGACAATAAGCAGCTCTGAGGTCACCTTTGATATCGTGCAATCCTTTGTGGTAAGTTGCCCACCTAGATGGTGGCCACAGATTCTTTCTCCTTATGATACAGAGTAGCAAAATGATGTGTGTATTTTTGGACTAATGCTCTCTCGTCTATAAGTCACTTTGTTCTCCATTTCCAACATCTTTTATTTCAGTGTATTAAGTTGGTCTTCTCAATAGGTGACAATTTTTAATCATCAATGATAAACTGGATAAATGTGCCCTTATCAATGGTCTGTTTCTTTAGGATCCTGGTTCCAGTGGTGCATCTGATTCTAAGTCAAAAATTGAGGAAAGAAAGAACTTCTTTAACAGGGATAATGTAAGCCCTTTCTTCCCTTTTCTCCCCCTCTCTTATCTGCTTGTGTAGAATCACAAACTCAAATGTGGTTGTGCATGCTTAAATTCACCAAATAACTGCTCACCTTATTGTACTTTTATTAACTTCACATTTCTAATCATATTTTGTCTTTCAACATTTCCTACTTTTAATGTCTGCAGAAGCAGGATCAGCTATTGCTTAAAGCTAAACAAGAAAAGGAGGTTTGTTACATGACTTATATTACTCATATTTATGGATGTGCACATCTTTGGATGCCCATAATGCTCTTTATTAAGGGATGACAATATATACTTGATCCTTCAACCTATTGGAAATTGTATTAAAATCTCTTCTCTCTCTATACATGTGGACATGCCCTTGCATCATTTCTTCTTGTATCCTTTAGTACTACTTTCATGATTCATCTTACAACCCCCTTTCTGAAATTTTGTATGATGTTGTGTTTGGTTTTGGAACTGTTCCTTTTTTTTTTTTTTTTTTTTTCCTCTTCCTTTTGTATTTGTGTTGAAGAATTTCATTTCATTTGATTTTCCTAGTTGCTTTTAACTATATTAGCTTGACCTTAAATTAAAGAACTTAATGTATAGGACAAGTTTTTGCTCATCTATTTTGAGTGTTTTCCAAATTCAGATCTAGTTTATTCTGAGTCCTGTTCAAAAACATTGAAATTTTATGTATGTATTTCCTTAGAGGTAAAAAGTACATTGTTTCCTTCATTGAGAAAAATAACCTAGTGTTTGAGATGATATGATTAGAGAAACTAAACTTTTAAGCTCATTTTCATATGACTTGGGAGAATTCTGTAATTAATTTTCCTTCTTGTAAATAAAGTACATGATTTGCCTTTTGATTTGAATAATTCAAAAAATTTTCAGGGTATAAGGCAATCTGCTTACCTATTCTGTATCCTCCAATAGACTAGGGAAAAAATAGTCAAGAACTCTTTGAATATGATTATGATATGAAAGTCCTATGATAATTTTCAATGTAATTGTAATAACAGCATTCCTGGAATTCTTCCACAAGCATTAGTTCAACTAGACATGAACTCATTTGTAAGATTGGGAAGTTTCTTTCAGCCAGCCAGGGTTCAAAATCTGGTCATTGCTCTGTGGTGTATATGGGAGCATATGCTATGTTATATATTATCTTTTTGGTTAGATGTGGTTGTTCCATTACTAAATTAGTCAGTGACTAATGTAGTAATGTCTGTTTTATGAAACAGGATGAGGATCTAGTTAATGCACCTAAATTTAAGAATAGTCAGTGTGTTTTTTGTTATTATATTTTTATTAGAAGTTAGAACTCCAATGCTATTTCCAATCATAATAAATTATTAATTAGGGAGAAGATGATTAACATGTAAGTTTATTAATAATGGTGATATCCTTGCAAACTCAATTCCCCACTTCCTTTTCAAAAACCCACCTTTGCTGTAGGTCCCCTCCGTCTTGACCCCCTCCCCCCTTTCATATTTTGAAATTATGTTTTCTGTAATAATATCTCCTCCCATTGATGTTGCACCATCTATCTTGAATGACAATTGAACTAATGTTGATCACATATTGCTGATTCTTTAGCTTTTATACCTAAAGTGGTTTACTTGTTGGCATCCTGAATCACCAACTGACTTGCTTGAATTGTAATCAACTCACGAAGAATCTTGTTTGAGATTTTGAGTGTTGTTCCTTATATAACTTACCTTTGAACATGTTTGAAAATTTTGTTTAGAAGACAATAATAAGGTACATGTTTGCTTATAGACAGTGATAGATTTTTGTTAGGAGTACACAGATTTCAATTCTATAATTTGTCAAAGGTAATTAGCTTTGGAGTACAGCACAAACATGAAATGATTTTTGTAAGTTTCCTTGTGGCAAAATTACGTCGTTTTTTTCTTTCTTTCTTCCAGTCTTTGGCAAAAGATGCTCGCTTTGAACAAATATGGAAAAGCAGGAAGGGAAACAAAGGGACACCACATGATAAAGCATTACAAGAAATATGCCACTTGTATGACATTGTTCGCGTTGACAATGAAGAAAAAAATAAGGAAGTGCAAAAGGAGTAAGTATTTCCATGAGAATGTTGTTAATGGCATATGGCAGTTAATGGTGGCAAGCTAAAATCAGCCATAATATGGCGGATGGCATCTTGGCCTGTGGCAGAAGGCATGGCAGCTACAATAAAAGTATAGTATATATTTAAAAAAACCCCAAACATTATTGAAGAATCTTATAAAAAAATAAAAACAAACAATAATTGTTGGAGTGTGATGAAGTTTGATCTTCACTTGCCATTGTTAGAGAGTATTAGAAATTCAGAGAAGAAGATAGAAAGATAATACTGAAAGAAGAAAAGTAGTTGTGAATATTGATTAACTCAATTGTAGAAGCTTACACAAGGGTATTTATAGACAGCTGTCATAACTAACACAGTAACTACCTAACAGCTGTCATAGCTAACACAGTGCAGTTGAATAACTGTATCACCTATAAAATACTCTAATAACCCCCCCCCCCCCCCCCCCCCCCCCCCCCAAACTCAAGGTGGTTGAGACTTTGACAAAGTTTCAAACACATTGAGTTTGTTTCTTAGAAATAAAAACCTTGCTGGAGAAAGTGACTTGGTCAGTGCATCTGCCCACTGATCCAATGCAGGTATATGCTGAACCAAAAGCTGTTTGGCTAGAACTTTTGCCCGAACAAAAACCACATCAATCTCCATGTGTTTAGTTCTGGAGTGCAGAACAGGGTTATGTGCTAAAGCAACAGCACTCTGATTATCACAAAGGACCTGGGAAATAGTGAACTGCACACCCAATTCAGTCAACAGAGTCTGAATCCATAGGATCTCAGCTGTAGCTTGAGCTAAACTTCTATATTCGGCTTCTGTACTTGATTGAGCTACAACTTGCTGCTTGCGGGACCACCAAGAAACTAAGTTTGGACCAAAGAATATGGCAGCACCATAGGTGGATCGATGATCATCTGGGTCAGATGCCCAGTCAGCATCACAGAGAGCTTGTATAGTAAATGGTCTAGATGAAATAGCTGACCGAAGATGCAGACCATGATTAATACACCCTCTGAATTCTTTTGACAGCTACCCAATGAGATTCAAGAGGATTAGACATAAACTGACAAACTTTATTTACTGCAAAGCCAATCTCTGGTCTTGTAATTGTAGTGTACTGTAAAGCCCCAACTACAGATCGATACATAGTTGGATCAGAAAATAAATCTGAACCAGTTTTTGTCAGTTTGCAAGTTGAAACCATAGGAGAAGAGATAGGTTGAGCTTCAGTCATCTTAGTTTTCTGAAGTAAATCCCGAATATACTTTCCTTGAGTGAGAAGAGAGCCATCCGACATAGTTTTCCAAGCTGTTTGAGAGAAAAGCTGGAATTAAGTCTATCTGTCAGCTGTTGAATCAGTTGATTGGAGCTGCCAGCCTGCCAGTGATGATAATATCATCAACATATACCAAAAGATAGACAGTCTGAAGATTAGCCTTATAGACATATTAGGTTTAAAGCCAAAATGAACCAGAGTAGTTTGAAGACGATCAAACCATTGAGGAGAACCACAGCTCAAACCAACCAATAGGACAAAGTATAAGAGAATTTCTTGGCAGTTGGCACTTGGCAGAGATGAGAATAAGTGAACAAGAAGCATAATGAGAATAAGAGAACTAGAGGGCATAATGGAATAAGAGAACAGGAGGGCTGAATAAAAAACAAACGAGATCACGAGGATAAGAGGAGAAAGAAAAAAGAATACAAACAGAGCATAGGGGAGAACAAAAATAGAGAGGGAAGAGAAAAGGGATATACAGAGGGAGAAAAACAAGCAGAGAACAGAGATGTTAGTTGCCAGAGTAAGAGTTGGGTCACCAGAAGTGGAGGTTGCTGTTGCTGGAGATGGAAGAGAGGAGGAAAACTTGAGTGAAAATGGAGTGGTGGAGTTAGACAGCTGAAGAGCCGAGTGAGTCTTTTGTTATTTTAGGCAGCTGGAGTAGTGAGTGAGTCTTCTATTATTTAGGGTTCCAAAAAACTGACGGGTTACAGGGTTATGTGATGAAAATGGGTTGGGTCAACTGGACCCAACTTTTGTTTCATTTTTTTGTAGGCTATTTCTGCCATAACCACCACCTGTGCCATGGTCACCATGAGAATGGTGCTGTCATGGCCTGCCATATGAAACACAGCCATGTCATGGCCCCTGTATGTTGTCTTATTGAATTTTTGCCATGCCATACTGCCATGGCAGCCATTTAACAACAATGTTCCATCAGAGTTTTTGTTTTCCTTTGTTTGGACAATTATCATAGGAAACCACTTGTGATTATTGCAGAGAAATGTCATTGGAAGATCAACAGCTTTTGTCTAGTTACCTCCCTTTACTGAGAGAGTTTATTCCTAATGCGGCTGCAGAGGTTGAAGCTGATTTGATTACTCAGTTGGTTGGTCATTCCAAAGAAGGTGGTGATTTAGTTGCTAACTACCATTAAAATGTTACTGGTCTTGCTACTTTTTGCCTAACCTGCACTTATTTTATTTAAATAACTGACAGACGAGTGGAGGCAAACACATTTTATTATTCTTGTTTATCATAGAAAATTATATTTTAGAGTTATATTGTGGCATTTTAATCGTTGCTGTCAACACTTCAATAAATGCTTTGTATGCAGTACTTGCTGACCTATACTTTTTTTTTGTTTTATTTGTTTAAACTGTTTCAATTTAATTGGCTGCAATGGATTGTCTTGTGTAACATGCAGAGAATTATGTGTACGACCTCTACACTGTGAAGGATGAGATGGATATAAACGTTGATGATTCTTCGTGTTCTTATCCACTGTGAGTATTTTATCAGTACTTGTTCAATTAGGTTTCGTATTTTCTTGCTTCTTGACTCTGTCGGTTTTCTTTGGCTCAGAGTTCAAGTTGAGGAGGAGGACTATTATGATGGGCCAGATTATTCAGATTATGAATCTGATGACTCAAATGGTATTGGCTAGTCTACCTTTTTCTCATCATTGTTCTTTAATGCAAAATCACAAATGGTTAAAGAATTCATTACATTTGTTGTTTATAGCTGAAAACAATCCACTGAATGATTATCCGGATGAGATTTCTGAAGAGGATGAAGAGGACGAAGAGGATGAAGATTCCGAGAGTGAATCAGAACGTGAACATGGCGATACTAGCAATGAATCAGCAGATGAGGATATAAAACATGGTTTTTCCAATGATGATGCTGATCCATTATATGATGAGGATTTTGATGAATATGAAGGTTTTGATAGTCATGATGTTGAGGATGTGGATGATGAAAATTGGAGGTGGTCGTACAGATGAAGTTGGCTTTAGCTTTATTTTGCAAAATGTTAAATCTATGGGGGAAAAGTTGTAGGATCAAAATCCAACCTATTGTGCAGGGGCCATCGAACTAGACACAAATAGCTTTTTGGCTGTTAGGGATGTTTTAGGCATTTTTGCCTTTATGGACCTATTAGTTTTATGTTGAAAGTTGAGAATACTTACAAAAATGGCATTTTCATGCTGGTTTCATTATCCTTTCTATCATTTCTCGTTTTTATTTTTTATTATTCTTTGGTAAAAGTTTGTTATTGAATTTTATATGCCTTTAGATTTTTTTACCTTTAGGTTATATAATCTATAATAATAATAAAGAGTTAATTACACTGACCCTCCCTAAGGTTTATTCTTATTACACCTAGTATCCCTCCATTTTTGAACATTATTTTGAGTACCCCTTAGGGGTCAGTGTAAGATTTTTCAAACCTAAGAGAGGGGGTCGGTGTAACAATTTAAACTTAAGAGGGAGGGTCGGTGTAATGAAAGTCCAAAAAGTAGGGGAGTTTTTGTAAGGTTAAAAAATGGAGGAGTATTGGGTATAATTAAGGCAAACCTCAGGGGAGTCAATGTAATTTACTCAATAATAAATGGTGATTACTTTTTGGTTTACACATTCTTTTTCAATTTTATCATTGTAACTCCCTACTTTCCCATTCAGGCTCCTCACATTTCTCTGATATTTGGTTTCCATTTTTTTAAATTTTTTAATTTTTTAATTGCAAATTACTTCACTATTTTATTTCAATTCTCAATCACCTATGTTAATCTTAATAACAATTTTAATTCTAAAAATTAAAAATATGGACACCTAGTGTGTTTAATTTTTTAGTCTTGATATTTGAACACCTACGTAGTCACTCATTAGATGCCTTTTCACTGGGATAAAATAATGATTTAGTAATATTATATTTTTTAATAAAAAAGGGGGGAAATTGGAAAAATGAAAGAAATTTTGGGAGAAAATCCCAAACGCTGTCTCTCATTCCTTCCTTTTTTGCTTCTTCCTTATCTGAATAGCCAATGATGTGAGAAGCTCCACAAAGCAAAGTTTCTTCAGGTTTGATTTTTCCTCCCCTCGTCTTTCTTCTCCTCCACTCAATGTTTTTTTTTTTTTTTTTCAAGGAAGAAATTGGAAATTTTTTTTGGGAGAAACTTAAATGCTCTGTTTTCTGTCGTTCTTTCTTATCCTTCCGCCTTGTCTCAATAGTCTTTTTCTCATAGAAGCTCAACAAAGCAAATTTTATGTTCTAACGCTTTCTCTCAATGTCTTGCATTTTTAGAGTCGGTTTTTTGTTTTTCAAAAGAAGGGGTTAAAAATGATGTTTCAACCTTGTATGAAGGACATGGTTGTTGGGTTTGAGGGTGGTGGCAACGATTAGATTCTTTATTATCACTTTTTGTCTCTCTCTCTCGTCCCTCATCTAGTCTCTCCCTCTCTCTTAGTGCTGCCTCCTTCAATCATCTTTGTTGTGTGTGTATGAGCTCTTTATTGTCATCATTGTGTGTTGCACCTCAACCATTTTTGTTTTGTCCATTTCAAACTTGTTGCTAACCCATACAGTTCACTATGAATAGGATTTAGTTTGTTTGTGAGATGTTAATTCTCCACTAGTTAAAGCCATCATTTTTTCTTTCTTTGGTTTCACTTTTGCACATAATGATAGGGATGGCAAAACGGGCGTGATGGGCGCCACGTTATTAACTTGCCAAAAACGGGTTGACCTGACCTGTCCTGCATAAGAAAAGTGGGTTAAAAATCCAAGCCTGTCCCATTTATGGCGGGTTGGTGGATTGATCCGTCAACCCGCCAAAAAACCAACAAATGATTTTTTTTAATTATTTTTATCCTTTATAAATATTGAATAATAAATACTTATTAAAAATTAAATACATTACCTTAAATTTTGAATAATAATTTATTTAGACAAAAATATATTAAATAAATATTATTAATATATGTATAAAATATAAAAATAAATATTAAATTTATTATTATTATTATTATTTTTATAAAAAACGGGTTTGCGGGTTGACTTGCCCAACCCGTCCTCAACTTGTTTTTTGGTGGGTCAAAACGGGGCGGGTCAAAGCGGGTTGGTGGGTAAAAAATCTCAACCTGGTCTGTCAGAAAAAGGGTCAAAACGGGTTGATCCGACGAGTCCAACCCGTTTTGCCACCCGTACATAATGATGGCTTGTGGATTCTTTATTTAAGTTATACTTTGATTAGAAACCATTTATGTTCCATTGTGATTTTGTAAATAAGAGGCCATTGGTTCTTAAGAAAAATATTTGTATGTGAAAGAGTATATGTTGGAAATAAAAATAATTCATAGAATGTTTCTTAATAGTGTATTGTTTAAAGTTAATTTAGTAAATAAGAGCTTATATGTGATAGCACTGCCAGATTACTACCAAAAACAATTAGGTTCCTCTTAATTTTGCAATATTAAAGCCAATCTAGATCATTCTTCCCGAGGACACAAATTCATTTTTTCTAATCTTATCAAGAGTGGCAGGGGAATTGTTTAGAAATTAATTGAATTAATGAAAACAAATATGACAATTTTGTCACACATTATTTTTCTTTTTAAATTTGTTCTATTCATATTTCACTCTGAAATTTAAATCAAATGATCAAGTATCATGAGTATCACCTAGGTATTTTTCTTGAATACAAAAATTAAATTAGAAAGTCTGAGTAAAAATTAGTTGATAAAAATATATAAATATTTTAAAATTCTTTTATAATTTTAGAGGATTATTAATTTATTTTTATATCATGTTATACAAATCTATAATCACACTCAATTTGTATTGATAAATATCTTGAATTAAAAAAAAATTAATTTGGGAATCATTGTTATGCTTGAACTTTGAGTTTGAGATCTTTTAGCCTTATTAATAGTTCATCTCTATGGTCAAACTGCAAAAAAATACTACAAACAAATGAGAATTGTTTGCATAGATGTCAAAATGAGGTTAGAATGATATTCACTTAAAACATAATAGCATACATGGACAAAAAGAAAAAAAAAAAAAACATAACTAGAATGCAACTATTGATATTCACTAAACAAATGTAACTTACTACTAAAAGTGTCCTTAACCTATTTAAATGGGACATTTGACTTTTGATCATTGAAAAAAGAAAAAAGAAAATTGCATACAACCATATAAGGAATTTTTTTTTTAAAAGGATAGCAATAAAGAAAGAAAAAAACTTCTTTATTGACTTTTATATTTAATTAGAGCATAAAAATAAATAAAATTATCAAGTTGAACGTATGACCCGCACATTGCACAACTTCCATATTAGTAGTAAAATAGATTGTTAAGATATATTTTAAATGATAAATTTGTTTTCAAATTTAACTTATTTAAAGTAAAAAAAACATATAAAGTGATAAAATTAAAGATATATCAAAAGTCAATATAATCAAGTTATGTTTAAAATTACTTTAATTCAATCTAATGAAGAATCAAGTCTCTTTTTTTAATTTTAATTATCTGTTCACTTTATATAAATATTTGAATTTTATTAATAATTTATTTACTATTATCTTTAACAATAATAGTAAAAAAACATAAAAAAATAATTTTGTTTATTAAAATATTATATTTAATATTTTACCAATACATCCTTATTATAATTCCAATAAATATTTTTTTAAACAGTATCAAATATATTTCCTCGTAAAGTGAAGATTTTAAATTCTTTTTATGATATACATTTGTGAATATTTATATTCAATATTATACTTTAAATAATTTAATTAATTAAAAATAAAATAATTCTAATTAATTAGATACAATAAAGAATTTTCTAATAAGTTGATAGAGTAAAATCTAATAAATTAAATGGAAAATGATAAAAAATAAATTCATTTATGTATTTCTAACAAAATATTTTATTATTAATTTTTTAATTTTTTAATTTTTCTTTAGTGACCCAAGTGAAATATCATTTTATTTCACAGCAGTATTTTTTTTAGATAATCATCTCAAACTATTATTCTTTTGTCTTTAGCTGTTTTTTTATCTCTATATATAAATTAGTTTTTAATAATTTTTTAAAAAACATCCGTAACTAAAAGTAATACTATATCACAATTCAAATAATTAGTTTATGAATTCCAAATAATTTTTTATATAAATTATAATTTTCAATTATAATATAACTTATACAAATAATATTTTTTTATTATATAAAAATAAATATTTATTCTATGTAACTCACGAGTTAAAATGCTAATAATATTTATTTCATGAAAATTATTTTTGTTCACTTGTTAATTTATTAAATGTGTGTAATTGATAAATATTACATTGTTAAAACTTTTTTTTTATGTACAATAGTGACAACAAGTATAGAATTCAAAACTTTGGGTAAACTACTTAGACACCGCACCATTAGACCAACCCTAATGATTCTTTAAATGCTTAAAATTTGAAACAATAAATCAAAATAAAATAATATTTTTACAATTGAAAATGTTTGAATATGTGAATTATTTATTATATTTATGAATTTTAAGTTTTTAAAAAAAAAATTTGGATGCAAAAAATAAAAAATAATATTTTTATTGTTTAAAATAAAATAAAATAAATATTGTTTAAAATAAAAAAATAAAAATCATAATTTTATTATTTAAAATAATATAATTATAAAAAAATTTATTGTTCAAAATGAAATAAAATAAAAAGAGCATTTATTATATTTTTATTTTTTAAAATAAAATAAAATTAATATGCTTTGAAGACTTTTTCCTAATCTAAATTGTATTGTTTAATGAGCCTTTGAAAAGTCTTCATTATTGTAATTAATGTATTTAATTTTAAGTAATTATTTAATGTGTTTGTCAAATGGGAGGCATTTGCACAATCTACAATTTATTACTTAATGAATCATTGACTTTTCAAAAAAATTTAATGAGTCATTGAAAAGTCTTGATTGCTGAATTAATTACTGTATTCTATCTTCAACATTAAATTATTTAATACTAATGAATTTAAATCATTAAAAAGTCTTCAAAAATTTGAATTTAATCTTTTACAAAAACTGTATGACCTTGATTGTTGTCATATTTAAAATATCATAATACTAAAAAAAATATTTACACTTATATTTTAAATATATTATGGTAATGTATTATGTAATATTTCAAATTTTATAAAAAAATTTAATATTGCAAATGTGTAATATTTTAAATATTATAGTAGTAATAAAAATATTTACAAACTTATTTTATTGGATGTCCCCGAAGGGACAAACTTATTTTAAATATATTATTGCAATGAAATATTTCTTAACTTATTTACGCTTCAACTTTTATATATTTTTTTATATATTAACAATTCTTAAATGAAACATTTGAAATTTAGTCAATGAAAAAAAAAGGAAAATGAAAATGAGAAAAAGGATGACGTACTGATAGTGTAAAACTATTTTACACTGTTATCTAATCACAAACCACTATTTATGATAAGTTTGTTGACTTTTACAAAATTATTTTAAAAGTCATACAAACGGTAATTTATAATTGGATGACAATGTAAATTTGTGCATCAGCATTAAACTCAACGAAAATTGCATACAACCATAGAAGGAAAAATTAAATGGACAACCATTTAAAAAAGAAAAAGAAAACTAATTTTCTCACCTTTATATTTAATTAGAAAAAAAAATAAAAGTTTATTTAAATAGATTTTTAAGATTTTTTTAAATGATAAATTTATTTTTAAATTTAAATGATTTAAAGTAAAAAAAAAAAGAGTGTAGAATGGAAATTAAAGATATATCAAAAGTCAATTTAAGAAAGTTATATTTAAAACTACTTTAAGTCAATCTAATGGTGAATAAAATATTACTTTTTTATTTTACTTATCTCTTTAGTTTATATAAATATTTAAACCTTATTAATGATTTTGTTTACTAATATCATTAAAAATAATAATCAAAGAATAAAATTAATTTTTTTCATTAAAAAAATTATATTTAATATTTTAGCAATACATACTTATCATTATTTCAATAAATGTTTTTTTTAAAGGATTATCAAATATAATAAATTATTAATGGTATTATTGATATGAAACATAAGGAGAATACATTAAAATAATATTCTCATTTAATACTCAAGATTTTAACTTCCTTTTTTGACAGTCATATATTTTATAAGATTTATATTAAATATTATTAATTAAAAATAAAATACCTTTAATTGATTAGAAATAATAAAAAAATTGCTAAGCGGTTGACGGAGTAAAAAGGAAAAATTTAAATGAAAAAAATTAAAAATTATTAATCAATTTATGTCTTTCTGATGAAATATTTTACTATTAATTTTTTAATTAATCTTTAGATACCCAAATGAAATATTACTTGGTTTCCTAGAAATATTATTTGAACTATTTATCATAAATATAAAATATAATTTATGTATTCAAAATATTTTTTATATAAATTATAATTTTTAATTATAATATAATTGATATATTTAAAAATATTTATTAATTATATTAATCATGACAATTATTTGTAGTCATGAATCATCAACTTCTTAATTTATTAATAATATCAAATGTGTACAGTCAATAAATATTTAATGATTAAAATTTGAAACAATAAATATTTCAAACTTTTTCCATATTAAATATTTATTCATATTAAATTATTTTTTTGTAGTCAAACTTTATTGGAATAATTTTATCAAAAAAGTGAGAGAATTTTTCCTATTTAATCACCATTTCAAACTCAACACTGCACGTAAACACTCACACTATCTCTGATTTCATTAGCACTTGTGTTTTTTTCTCAGCATCTTTCCCTTTGTTTCACATTCCAAACTTTGTCATGGAGTTCAAATATCTTAATGGCCAAAACAAAAGGACAACATCGCCACCACCACGCCTTCTTTCTAATGTAGCTAGCGTCTCCAAATGCCCATTACGAGGTAATGCTCACTTCCCTTCACATTCCTTTCAAGATGTATACCCATTTGTTTTGCAGTTTAAAAAATAAAAAAACTTTGTTACATGAGTTCATTTTATTCGCTATTCGCTTTCCAGGGTATAAGTTTGTGCCAGGTAGCTTTTCCGGTGATGTTTCGGCGCCTAAAGTCTTACCAACGGTGGTCGCCCGTGAGATGGGATTGGCACGACGGCGAGAGCTAGAAGAGGAAGTGAGACGAGAAATAGCATTGGAGAAAGCATTCGAAATCCCGATGCAAAGATCGGAGGGGATCTCTTTTTATAACAATAAGGATATTGTCGGGTCACAATTCCATTTATCCTCCCATTTAAAAGTTGATAATAGTCGAGCTTCTATGCAAATTTACAAGGATAAACTGATTCCACTGGTTAGTGCGTGTATAGTCTTGTGTTTAATTTACCCTTCATTTGTGTCTTTATATTCATTTTCAATTTTATTTTACTGCTTCTTCTTTAGTGTTGTTTGGATTGTGAAAAAGGTTTTTCTCATAGTTTTTGATTAAAAAATGTCACCTTGTTTGAGAATGTTCCTTGACTATTTTGTCATGTTGTTTATCCCATTGCAGGCTAGACCAAATGCTAATCGTTGTGGTGGAAAGTGCAAAGCAGTGTCACCTACAGTTGATGACAGTGGAAGTTTACAAATGAAAGTCAAACAGGAATGGAGTTGTGAGTTGTGTCAGATTACTACAACAAGTGAGAAAGGCTTGAATGATCATATTCAAGGAAAAAAACATAAGGCAAAAGCATCCATGAGAACTCATAAAATAGGTAAGAGCAACAAAACATCATTATCATTAAAGAAAAGTAAACATTGAATGAAATGTACTAAAGCCATTTTTACATGTATTCAGGGCTGGATTCAAGACTAGAAGGCCAAACACTTCATCCTTTCTTAACCCCTGCATACACAAGAAAACTGGAATCCAAAGAAGAGGATCAGGTTGTCCATAAAGTAAAGGTTTAGGTGGTTCGGACAACCAAAATGAAACAGTTACTAGTAAAGAAGCAAAGGAAATAAATGCATCAACAAGGAAAAAAGTGTGTTTTGTCAAGTTGGAGCTTGATCAAAAGTGTCATACAGAGCCATAAGAATGGAAAAAAGCACTTGGCTTATATAAACAAATTTAGCCAAAACAATGGAGGTGTTGCAAATCTTGGATGACAATACAACACATGCTTGTCGTTTATTATGTAGCTTCATGCATGTTTATTTCTTTTATTTATTAATGTAATATTTTATATATGCTTTGAGAGTTATGATTATAGAGCGTTACGTGAGAAATTTATTTGACGTGAACAAGCTTGATGGGTTGCATTTTCATTTCATGTGAATTTTCACCTATAGCACATAAATATATACCCATCTTTGTTTAATTTAGTCCTTATTGACTCCTTTTTTGCAACGAAAATGAAGTTTAAGACTGTAACACTATGTTTGAATAAAAGTGGATAACATGTTTTTGGTAATTTGAATGCACATCCTTGAATTTCAAGACATAAAATAAAGAAGAAGAAAATGATTACTTTGAAAGTAAAAGTACTTTTAAATTTTCCCAATTGACATCTAAACATAACTAAATGGTTTCTCATATTTGAAAATGTAGGGTTGCATATATAGAGTGTTAAATTTCGATTTGTTAGTCAACGAGAATTTAATTTTTAAGTTTTGGGGTTTTTTAAGTGGTAGTTAAAACCCATTTCGGGTTTGAGGTTTGAACCACCAAGAATCCAAGTTTTAAATGCCTAAATTGAGTTCTTTTTAGTGAAAAATGAAAGTTTATATGTATATATAGGTTGGGACTTAATTTGGGAGTGTTTGGAATCCAATTTTTGAACTTATGTTGCTTGAAAAGTTTGGTCTTTTGTTAGCTACGGATTTGATAAAGATTTGGAGTTTGTATTGAGCTTTAATTTGTATACGTGTGGTTGAACGCTATCTTTATCATGAGTTAATTGGATATTTGTTTTTCAACATTGTGAATGTTACTTTATTGATTATTTCTTTATGATTTATTGTTTGGCCTACAATATGGAATTCTCCCGTTCATCTATCCACAAGGTCCATCGACAGCTACCCCACTAACCTTTTCAGCACTAGGTTAAGGGTCCCACCAAACAACCCCAACTTACATGCTTACTCACAGTACATTTACAACGGTAGAGTTATGTGTGTATGCGTGTACACATCATCAACAACATTAATCAACTTTTGTTGTTGTTGAGTATTTAATTAGTTAAATCACTCACTATAAAGGTCCCACCAATCAACCTTAGTCAACAAACAAAGGTCTCACAAAGCAACCTCTATAATCAACAAACAGAGGTCCTACCAAGTAACCTCTGTCTTACGGGGATTCCACTAAACAATCCCTATTAATAATGGGATTCCACTCTCTATACTTAATGTTTTTCGTCAACTATGGATAACATACGTTATAAAATTTTATATAGACATTTAAAATTCATTCCACTTAAATCTTTTAAATATTTTTATATTACAACCAAAATTAATTATTTTCACCTTTGAATCAAAATTCTATAATAACTTTAAAATTATTTTCTCAGTTATTTAATTCACCAATATTATAATATTAATTTTAAAATAATTAAAGTATAGTTTTATCTCAAAAACTAACCTATTAAATTTTTTTTCTACAAAATTATATCAACTTCACAAATTCCCTGCAGTTTTCCTCTTTCTATAAGAAATATACAAAAAAATTTAAATGGCTTTTTGACTATTTCATGAAAGTTACACACACACACATTCTCTTTTTACACCAATAAGCAGTGTATCAATGCAATGTAATTTTTTTTTCTTCTAACCATTTTCGTAGATAATAATAATAATAATAACATATTTTCCAGCAAGGTTATCTCTCAAATAAACACATGAGATTTAAAATCAACAATAACCAAGAAATTAAAATATTTAATAACAACAAAGTCCAAGCCAAGTTCATAACTCAAATCATCACCAGATTCAACCAAACTTATATCACCATGAATCACAATACCACACATATATAAATCAACATTTATTTGATCAAAATTAGTAAAAATGAATAAACTTCCCTTGCCTCAAAGAGATGCCAAAGATAAAGTTTTTAGAGAGTATGAGGTGGAAGAAACTTAGTTCCTTGAACAAGGTCTTGAATAGGTCACCAATGAATTTAATAACAAACCATTTCATGAACAAAATTAAAATAGAAATGGTTAGGAGGAGAAACATATATATATTCAGCCTTCTCAAGAAAAGAGATGGAAAAAATAAATTTATACTCACCAACAAAGTGTTAGGAGTCCGGGATAATTGTAGTAGTATCAGGCCTTCTCTTTGGAAATTCACTTGACTTTAAATTTTTGGGATTGGAAGAAAAATTTTCGAAGATAGAATTGAAGCAAAATGAAGGAGAATAAAGGGCTGGAGTTCACGGTGTTTTTTTTTTTTTTTTTTTGAGTAAGAAGAAGTGAGAACTGTTGTTAATTGCAATACCAATTTATAGGCATATGTGACTCTCCTTTAAATTTATGTAATCAAAGTTCATAAATGAAAGAAAGAAAAAATGTGAGGTGGATTTCTTTCTTTCAGACTAAGAGTATCCTGGGTCAACAAGAGTATATATATATATATATATGTGTGTGTGTGTGTGTGTGTGTGTGTGTGAATTGGTAATTTTTCTTTTCATTCACACCAATTGTGCCTTGGGTCAAAAAGATTAAATTTTCTTTGTCTTTTGATTTGGCTACAAATGTAAGCATTTTTCTTCTTCTTTTTTAATCCATGTATAAATTGGCCAATTAGGAAGAACCATGATCAAGGTTCTTTGAATTTGATCTTGAGTCTCCCAGCTGGTAAGCTTTTTAATAGGTTGGGTAACAAAATGCAAATCAAGTTAATTAAATTGATAATCATAAATTAGTAAGTGTATCACTCATAACTTTTAATTTTTAATTTAGGACATCTAAGAAAATTTAGAATATCTTAGAATTTTTCCAACTCTCAAAATCGCTCTTTGGAACTATGTTAAAATATTATCATTTTATTTAACGGTGATAAAATGAAATAAAATTTTTACAAGGATTTAATTATAATTATTAAAGACTAATTATAATTAAATTCTTCACTTTTCTTGCCTATTTTCTCACTTTCACAGTGTATTTTTACGCTGCCAGTATGCAACACAGTCTTGTTTTTAGAGAAAATTTCCACCGAAACTTAAACAAAAAAATCACACATGTTTATTAATTAAATTTTCTCATGAAATTTAATTTAATTATCTCTTGTAATTATTTTCAATCACTTCATTATAGATTAGAAAAATCGTATAGTTACATTCATTCACCAAAACGTTACTACTCTTCAAGAGTCTCTATCATAACTCTACTCCAGAGTTAGTTCAGTCTCCAAGAGAAGTGATGACAATGCTATAATTGCATGCATTGGCGTCCTCATTTCATGATTCATGACGGCAAGAGAGGCAAGGCTACCCATTTATGCTTGTCCGGTATTTATTTCCTTTTGGCCATATGTGTTGTCTAAATGAAAATCCTTTTATTGTAGAGCACCAAAGAAATAAAAAAAGAGAGCCACATATTCTGATATTGGCTTGTAGAATTTTTGGGGCTGGCATTGGGTTACTGTTCTAAAGTAGTTTTGAGGAGTTTGTGTTGGTTTAGACCTTTAGTTTTTATTTCAGTATATGAAATCATAGCATTTCGTTCTTTTCGCCGTGTTTGGCTATTTTTTGTATGTATATCATCATTGTTGCGGAAATACTTGTGTTAATTCTTTTCTGGTTATGGGTTTACCGTTCTTGAATCGTCTCACCCATTTGAATCGATTTGTTTGCTGCAGTAACAAGTCTACTACAAAATTACTCTTTTTGTTCCTTTTTATACGATTCGATTAATTAATTTACAAAGATTAAAAAAATTGTTAATTTAATTAGTAGCATAAACTTTATCTTAAATTTATAGTTTTTCCAAAATTACTTCTACCATTAATAAGACATTCATATCTTTTAAAAAATAAAATTAAGTTTAATTTTAAACAACAATAAAAGTTAAATAAGCACTATTTACAATAACTATTTTGGTGATAATAAAGTAAATTGAAATATAAATATAAAATATTACATTTTTTTAAATTTCAAAAAATATTTTGGTGATAATTTATTTCTTGCATCATCTTTTAGTGTTTGTTTCTATTCTTTTCCCTATGATTGAGAAATTAAATTAGAAAAGATTCTGTATACTGCATGGGTATATATAAAATAAAATAAAATAAATTTAAATACTAAAATATTGATATTAGAATTTTTTAATTTTTTTCCAAAATTTACATATTAATTTTATTAATAGATAATTATGTTTGGGATAATTTATGTCATATATCATTTATTTATTCAAATTTATTTCTATTCTTTTAAAATTAAAATTAGATAATCAGATAACATTTAATTAATAATAATATATTAATTGTAAGAATTTAAAGTATAAGAAAAAATATTTGATTTTTTTTATTTTAAAATGTTTAGAAATTAATTGAATTAATGGAAAAAAAATAATGACAATTTTGTCATATGCTATTTTTCTTTTTAAATTTGTCTCTATTTTTATTTCACTTTGAAATTTAAATCATGATCAAGTATCATGTGTATCACCTGAGAAATTTTCTTGAATACAAAAATTAAATTTGAAAGTCTGAGTAAAAATTTGTTGATAAAATAGATAAATGTTTTTATAATTCTTTTATAATTTTAGAGGATTATTAATTTATTATTATATCGTATGATATACAAATCTAGAATCACATTCAATTTGTATTGATAAATACCTTGAATTAAGAAAAAACTAAATTAATTTGGGAATCATTGTTATGCCTGAACTTGGAGTTTGAGATCTTTTAGTCTTATTAATAGTTCATCTCCATGGTCAAACTACAAAAAAATACTATGAACAAATGAGAATAATTTGCATAGATATCAAAATAAGGCTAGAATGATATTCACTTAAAAGCAGGTAGCATACATGAACAGGAAAAAAAAAATACAAAAACATAACTAGAATGCAACTATTGATATTCACTAAACAAATGTAACTTACTACTAAAAGTGTTTGTTGGTGATTTTGGCAAGTGTACCAAATCGTGCAAGTAACAAAGTAATGAGTAAAGTTGTCTCCATAGGGACTTGTACGATAATTGGGTAATTAATAGCAAAATTAAGTGGACTACGAAGATTAAGAATTGAAGTAACCAAAATTAAAAATAATTGCATAAAAGTAAAGAGTGTAAAGGAAGAAAATTAGTTGAGGAATTATGCCGAACACTTAAGATGCGTAGAAAATTGGGTTGTTATCAATGGATGAAGTCGTTGGGGTTTAACTTCATTAGATGTTCCTAACATGCAATCACTAACTATTCCTATTCAATCAAGATATGTTATCATCAACCCACAAAATTATTCAATCCTTAATCCCTTAAGTGAAAGAACCTAAGTCCCTTGATTCCACTATCAATCCCTTGAATTAGTGTAACCAAGGTACTTACATTAAGAAAAAGGGGTTTTAGCGATGATCAACCCTCTTTACCCTATCCCTAGGCATAAAGACAATTGGTTATCTTCTTCAGTTCGTAATTCAAAAGAATTTCCCAATTACAATTGAAATTATAGGATCATGCAATTGGTTGATTAAGCCAAAAACAAGCATTAAACATAGAAGAAGAACAATAACAATCTTCACTGAATAAGAATAAAACGTAATTACATGAAAGTAGTAGTCTAATTACATTAAACCCCAATGAAAATGAATTTAGCTACTCATAGCCATGAGAGAAGACAAATTTGATGAAAGAGATGAAGAAGAATCCCTAAGCATAGAATTGTTGTCGGCTTTCTCTCTAATCTTTCTCTCTTCCCAAACGTGAAAATCCACCCAATTCTGAATAATATTTGCTTTTTCTATCAATCGGGCTTTTCTTCAAAATGGGCTTTTTTTCTTCAGCAAAGTTGGCTTAAGCCACACAAACAGGTTGGGCTTATGCCAGAGTTGCACTTAAGCGGCACCAACTTGGTGTGCTTAAGCCAAGTCAGTAGCTCTGATTCTCCTTCCAGAGTTGCGCTTAAGCCGTACCAACTCGTTGTGTTTAAGCCGCACCAACTCGTTGCGCTTAAGCCAAGTCAATAGCTTCAATTTTCCTTCCAGAGTTGCACTTAAGGCACACAAACTCAGTGCGCTTAAGCCAAGTCAGCAACTCCAAAATTCTTCCACAACGATGACAATGCCTTTCAACTCCTTTCCAAATGATCCTTCATCGATTTACCTACAAAACATAAACAAACAAACCAAGATCAAGTGTAAAAAGTAGAAAATTAATAAATCCTAAATAAACTAAACTTTTATTTAAAATTAAACTAAACTGAACATAACAAAGCTCAAAAGCATAAGAGATATCACATAGTTGCCCCCAAAATAACTACAAAAAGTAGGAATATAGGGCGATTATTAGTGTCCTTAACATTTAAATGGGACATTTGACTTTTGATCATTGAAAAAAGAAAAAAGAAAATTGCATACAACCATATAAGGGAAAAAAAAAAAGATAGCAATAAAGAAAAAAGAACTTATTTCCTAACTTTTATATTTAACTAGATGGTATCCGTGTGATGCACGGGTAAATTTTAAGGGAGAATTTTTTTAGATTATATAAAAAATTATATTGAAAAATTTACTAATTTCTTATATTATTGAAAAAAAAACTATAATCAATTCAAATGTACGCAATATAAAACTTATTTATTAATAAGAAAAAATAAAAGATAATTAAATGTGATTAGCTTTTAATACAACTTTAAATTTAATTTTGACAATATTGTTCCCCTAAAGGCAAAGAAGTTTGTATAAACAAATGAAATTGCACAACAAAACTCAAAATGAAAATAATAATAAAATTATTTTTATCAAAAATAATTCATAGAATATTCCATCATAATCACTTTTATAGAGATCATTAATTTAACATCTTGTAAAAAAATATTGAAAATAAAATTAAGTGAATGAATGAAAAAAATGTAAATTTAATAACACATACTTAAACGATTAAAAGTCAGTACAATATCATATTCACATTAATTTGTGTTAAATTTGATCAGATATGACGTTCATTTGTGTTTAATTTGATATGACATAATAATTTTTTATTATTTAATTATTTTTAATTATTTAATTATTAAAAATTTAATTTAATTTAATTATTTAATCTCAATTATTTTTAGTTTCAAGAGGTATTTATAACATTACTAAAAATTTAAAAGTTTAGGAAAGTATTTATAAGAGTTTAAAATAATTAAAGTTAATAAATTTAAAATTAGTAATTTAACAACAACTATTTCCAATTTTTATATATAAAAAAAAATCAAACCTTACTTTTAATTGGATCCTAAAATGCATATAAATGATTACCATATTGTCAATTAACTATTTTAATAATTACCATTCATTAATAATAGTTACAATATTGTCAATTAATTATTTTAGTAATTACCATTCATTAATAATAATTACCATATTATCAATTAACTATTATTACCATTCATCCGTTATTTTAAGTTAATTTTAATTATTTTTATTTGTTATTCATTCATAGACTAACTAAACAAAAATATATTCCATAAGAAGTGTACCATAAAACATAAACAAAAACTAAACAAAAATAAACAACAATGTTGTTAACTTTGCATTAAAAATTTACTTAAAAAAACATATCACCTGAAACATATTCCATAAGAAGTGCACCATAAAAAATATATTAAATTATAGGTTATAATTACAATAATATAATTATGTTTATATTAAACTGTAAACTAAATATATTTAACCGAAAATTAAAATGTGTAATTTAAAAGGTATAATTACAAATAATGTGGAATCAAAATTTACTATAAATAAATGAGGTAGCAGATTAATATAATTAACGAAAATGACTTATATTTTTTTTTATCCTTAAAAAGAACGAAAAAATGAAGATTATTAATTTATCCCAATGTGAGCGACTTTTATACATAATGATATTTTATATATTTGTAATATTTTAAACAGAAAAGTAATTATTTTTTAACTATAAATATGTAATTAAGTCATCTAAATTAATTTATTGTTTGATTTATCTTATTTTTTCCAATAATTATTTACATTTTGAATCAATTATTTAAATTATATTAATGATGGTAACTTTTACTGAATTTTTTTTACAAATCTTTTATTGATTTACAATAATTATGGATAAAAGCACTATTTTTTATAAATTATTAATAGTATTAATTTATATTTTAACTATAAATATATATATTTTCATATCTATTCATATTTTATATATTAATTTTTTTCTCTGATTTGTTATTGTAAATATTATGTTACGATACACTTGATTTTTGTATGTTTATAATTAATAGTTTAAAATATATTAATTGTAAAAATTAAAATTTATTTTAATTATGTTAAAATAGTGTAATTTTTATTAAATTGATACATTTGTTAATTATTTTAAATATTTTTATATATTTTGAAGATATTAATTCTAATTTTATTAAAATCAATAATGGTTTAATTTTTAAAATATTTAGACACCTGAAATTAACATATTATTTAGAGAGTGGAGTGGGCGATGGTTTCTCCCCTTCCATGTCAAAGTTTTCAAGAACCTCACGAATGTGCTTGTGTTGTGAAAGAAACATTCCAGAATTAATTGGTATTAGTTCTATACCAAGAAAGTAGTGAGGTGCACCCATATTTTTGAGAGAGAACTTGTGTGAAAGGGCTCCAATAAAAGCTTCAAGGAAGTCATTATTGTTCCCTGTCAGAAGTAGATCATCTACATACACCAGAAATTAAGCCTTGACATTATCAGAAGCAAAATATGAAGTGTGAGGGATCACTTTTGCTTGTGATAAAGCCTTAGGATGTGATGAAGGTCTTCAAGGCTTCATGCCACGCTCTTGATGCTTGCCGAAGGCCATAAATTGCCTTGTGAAGTCTGCATACATAATCTGGGTGCTGGCTGTCTTTGAGACCTGGTGGTTGAGCCATGAATACCTAATCAGAGAGTGTGCCTTGAAGAAATGCATTGTTTACATCTAGCTAATGCATCTGTCATTGATTGCTTAATGCAACTATAAGCACAACTTTAATGGTCTGAGGTCGCACTATCGAGGCAAAAGTCTCTTGAAAATCCACTCCTGGACATTGAGTGAACCGTTTGGCAACAAGGCGTGCCTTATATCTTTCTATAAAGCCATCAGGTCTACATTTGATGCGAAACAACCATTTGCAATTCACTATATTTTGATTTTTTTGTGGTGGAACTAGAGACCAAGTTCCATTGCGAATAAGGGCATCAAACTCATCTAAAATGGCCTTCCTCCAATAAGCATGTTTCATAGCTTCTCTAACTGTGACAGGTTCAAGATTCTCTGGGATTGGGTGTTTGGTGGCAGCAAATGCTTTCTTGAGTTTAAGAATATTATTTTGTGATCTAGTCACCGTTTGATGGCTATGTTGTCGAGTAGCATTTAGAACCTGATCATTAGCCAAAGGTGAAGAAATAATTGGTGATATAGAGGGTGGAGAAGGGTTACCTTATGAAGGAGCCAAAGTCAATGGTGCCTCTTGATTGATTGTAGCTAGTGGACTTGGATGAGGGCTAAGCTGGGTTGGTTGAATCTGTTGTATCGGTTGAGGTACAGGTGAGGATGTTATTTTGTGTAGAGTGATAGAGGTTGTTGTTTGAGGGGTGTCTTTATTTGGGTTATTTTTGTGAGGTTGGTGTAAGGGAAATGGTTATCATGAAATTTGACATGATGTGAGATGTACACACAGTTGGTGAGGGGATCTATGCATTGATATGCATACTGTGTTGGGGAATATCCTACAAATAGGATGGCTTAGATCATGGCCTTAACCATGGAAAACATAGGCACCCAAATGAATGTAGATGAGTAGGGTTTGGAATGGTTTTGTGAAGGGCTTCATATGGTGATTTCATGTCTAGGATAGTTGTTGGCAGATGGTTAATGAGATAGGTAGCAGTGGTGAATGCATAGGACCAGTAGTTTGGTGATAAATTGGCTTGGTGTAGGAGGGCACGTCCCGTTTCTACAATTTGTCTATGATGACGTTCTGCCGTTGCATTGAGTTCGGGAGTGTGAGGTGGGGTTGTAAAGTGAGAGATACCATGTTGAGATAAAAAGAGATTTTAATTTGAGAAATTCCCCCCATTATCATAATAGGGGGATACAATTGCTGTGTTAAATTTTTTTTCAACCAAACATTTGAATTGAGGAAATATTATTGAAACATCTAATTTATTTTTCAGTGGATACAACCAAACATATTTTGAATAATGATCAACGAGAACAAGATAGTATAAAAAACCATCTAAGGACCTAACAGGAGCTGGACCCCAAACATCGGTGTAAACAAGATCAAGAGGTTTCTTGCTAACAAGACTTGACTTGGAGAAAGGCAATTTGTGACTCTTGACACTGCTGCATGAGATGCAAGGAGAATTGGAGGTCAACTTTATTTTATGTAGAGAAGTAAGATGTTTCAAAATATGGTCTGAGGGGTGACCGAGGATATGGTGCCATGGTGGATTGTTGGAGGAGGTGGTAACTAGTGTTTCGGGCTTAATGGTGGGTGGTGGGATGTGATAAAGGCCATTCCTATACAATCCTTTGATTAGATGCACCTTTATCTTCAGGTCCTTCACCAAGAATGAGTCAAAAAAGAATTCAACTGAAACTGGGTTAGTTTTACATAGAGATGATACAGATAATAAATTATGTTATATGGTGGGTACATGTAAAACTTTTGGTAATTGAAATGATTGAATAGAAGTTTGGAGAATTGAGTTACCAGTATGGGTAATATGAAGTGTAGACCCATCTCCCACAACAAGTTGGTCAGTACCTTGATAAGGATTGGTCAGGTGCAGGTTCTCAAGATCATTGGTGATATGGTGGGTTGCACCAAAGTCCATGGTCCAATCATATGCATCTCTTTGTGTCGCGGTTCGAGCATGATGTGTTGAGGGGGTACTTCGTTTTGGATAGCCATGTAATTTGAAGCAAGTTTTTGCAGTATGTCCAGGCTTCTCACAATATTGGCAAATGATTCTCGTTAAAGAGTTAGGAGATGTGGATTGGCAGAAGATGAAGATGATCCATAGTTTGATCTTTTGGAATAAGATTGCTTTCCTTTGTATGCTGCATTCGCTGTTGCAGGGATTTGGAGATCAAAGTTTGAATCATCCTTCTTGAGATAGGTCTCAAAATCTGAAAGAATGCCATGGAGTTCTTCAAAGGCAATTGGATTTTCACGAGTGCAAAGGGTAGCAGAGACCTCCTTGTATTCAGCTCCCAAGCCATTGAGTGTGTGAATAACAAGATCCACATCATCCAATGGAGCATTGATAATGGTTAATTCATCAGCCATGAATTTGATGCCATAAAGGTACTCAGTCATGGAATACGATGAAGACAGAGACATAAGCGGCATTATCTTCCAGAAGATTAAGCATTTGGTGGAATATTACTGTTAGAGAGGAAATTGATTATTTGTCAAGTGACGGCTTAACATGGTCACATCATCAAGGTGACTAGCTCAGTTGATCGAGCAGGGTGTGAGTGTTGTAAACCCTCTGGTACTATCTTCGATTCCTATGGATAAGAAAAAATAGCCACATTTATTTTGATCCTTATTCGAGCAGAGGTAAATCCATGATTGAGTACTTTGCTTCAAGAATCAAGATAAGATTAAAGTAAAAAAAAAGTCTTCATATCATTAAATGTTTTTCTTCTTTTATTCATTTCCCCTTTATTATTTATTTAATGTGGAAAAGTTGAATGAAACTGATAAGTGAGTTGGATTCAAGCCAACAATATAACATCTACCAATCAATCAATCTAGTGCAGATCCATTTTCCTTCACTTTCCACAAAAAATTCCATTTCCTGAGAAAATGGCGAGTAGGAGTGTTCTAGCGTCCCAAATGAGTTCGCAGTCGATGACGGAGATAGTGAACGGTTTGCATGAGTTCGTGATCAAGGGTTATTCTCTGAAGAAGGGAATGGGCATCAGGAAATACATTGCGAGCGACACTTTCATAGTGGGAGGGTACCATGGGCCATATACTTTTACCCTGATGGCAAGGACCCCAAAGATAACGCCACTTATGTCTCTATCTTCTAGTGGCGCAGAGGTAAAAGACAGGTATCACTAAAAGGTGTAGAATTTCGTACCTCGATTAGAATGAATAGCTCTATATTTAGAGGGTGTAAAGAGATAGATTTGATAGGGTTATTTTCCTATCAAATCTTGTTAATTGTGATAGAGATAAGTTTATCTTCTAATCGTGATCTTTTATCTTAATCTTTGTATATCTTATCTTTTAGTAAGATATACTTTCCGTTATAACTACCTTGGTCCGAGTAGGCTTGTTATCCTACTCGGCCAGGTCCTCTACTCGGTGGAGTGCCGAGTCCGAGTAGTATAATAACCATCCCATCAGTTATTAGGAAAGATAACTAATGGTTAATCTTATTTAAAATTCAAACAACATTCTGATTCAAATATTGCTCATTTCTCTTTGACTATATAAGTGCCAAAGACAACCAATTTAGATTCACATAATTCTTTCATCTTCCTTCTGAAACACTACACATCTTATCAACCTCCATTATTCCTGAAAACAACTTCAAGATTAAATCTTTCTTCCAAAAGATTAAGTGCAATGGCTAAATCTTCGTAGAATCCTTCATATCTATCCCAAAAAATTGGAATCCCAGTAGTTGAAGGCAAAAAGGTTGAAGCTGGAGACAGGAACTTCATTGAAATGCCTTTTTATGAGGAAGAAAGCAGAAAAATTTGGGAAACCCAGGTATTGCTTCCCTTTTCACTTGAAAACAAACAACATGCATTTGCAGGTCCTTTGCATCTTGGGACAGAGTTAGACAAAATGGGATATTAGGATAGACCTTTTCATTGGGATAGGACTAATGGATTTAGAGCCTCACCTCCAGTCAACAAAGATAAATACTTGTTGTGGTTGAACAAAGTCAAAGCCAAAAAGAAAGATCATTGGAAAAATTAGGAATTTTTTATCATACTCGACTCAGTAGGCTTGACATACTAAGTTTAGATATGTCAATGTTGATGTCCTCATTTTTGTTTTGGAATAGAGGACTTCATGCTTTCGAATTTCCTTATGGATTGGTATCACCAACCTTGTTCAACGTAGTGGCTATAACAGGTTTAAAACAACTTGGGGAAAGGTGTCATACGAATGCAATTCGAAAATAAAATCTCAATTGACGAAGTAAATCTAAATTGGAATATCAAAACATACAAAGCTTATATTCAAGCTCATCAAAAAGAGAAAGATGAAATTTCTGATGTGGAAATCTTACTTTTCTTCTGTATTGGATTTCTTCCCAATTCTTTGCACCAAATAGTGACAACAAGTATAGAATTCAAGACTTTGTGTAAACTACTTAGACACCGCACCATTAGACCAACCCTAATGATTCTTTAAATGCTTAAAATTTGAAACAATAAATCAAAATAAAATAATATTTTTATAATTGAAAATGTTTGAATATGTGAATTATTTATTATATTTATGAATTTTAAGTTTTTTTAAAAAAATATTGGATGCAAAAAATAAAAAATAATATTTTTATTGTTTAAAATAAAATAAATATTGTTTAAATATTGTTTAAAATAAAAAAAATAAAAATCATAATTTTATTGTTTAAAATAATATAATTATAAAAAAAATTATTGTTCAAAATGAAATAAAATAAAAAGAACATTTATTATATTTTTATTTTTTAAAATAAAATAAAATTAATATGCTTTGAAGACTTTTTCCTAATCTAAATTTTATTGTTTAATGAGCTTTGAAAAGTCTTCATTATTGTAATTAATGTATTTAATTTTAAGTAATTATTTAATGTGTTTGTCAAATGGGAGGCATTTGCACAATCTACAATTTATTATTTAATGAATCATTGACTTTTCAAAAAATTTTAATGAGTCATTGAAAAGTCTTCATTGCTGAATTAATTACTGTATTCTGTCTTCAACATTAAATTATTTAATACTAATGAATTTAAATCATTAAAAAGTCTTCAAAAATTTGAATTTAATCTTTTACAAAAACCGTATGACCTTGATTGTATTTTATACTTATATTATAATACTAAAAAAAATATTTACACTTATATTTTAAATATATTATGGTAATGTATTATGTAATACTTACACTTATATTTTAAATATATTATGGTAATGTGTTATGTAATATTTCAATTTTTATAAAAAAAAATTAATATTGCAAATGTGTAATATTTTAAATATTATAGTAGTAATAAAAATATTTACAAACTTATTTTATTGGATGTCCCCGAAGGGACAAACTTATTTTAAATATATTATTGTAATGAAATATTTCTTAACTTATTTACGCTTCAATTTTTTATGTTTTTTTTTTATATATTAACAATTCTTAAATGAAACATTTGAAATTTAGTCAATGAAAAAAAATGGAAAATGAAAATGAGAAAAAGGGTGATGTACTAATAGTGTAAAACTATTTTACACTGTTATTCAATCACAAACCACCATTTATGTTAAGTTTGTTGGCTTTTACAAAATTATCTTAAAAGTCATACAAATGGTAATTTATAATTGGATGACAATGTAAAACTGTGCATCAACATTAAACTCAATGAAAATTGCATACAACCATAGACAAAAAAATTAAATGGACAACAATTTAAAAAAGAAAAAGAAAACTAATTTTCTCACCTTTATATTTAATTAGAAAAAAAAGTAAAAGTTTATTTAAATAGATTTTTAAGATTTTTTTAAATGATAAATTTATTTTTAAATTTAAATGATTTAAAGTAAAAAAAATGTGTAGAATGGAAAATTAAAGATATATCAAAAGTCAATTTAAGAAAGTTATATTTCAAACTACTTTAAGTCAATCTAATGGTGAATAAAATATTACTTTTTCATTTTACTTATCTCTTTAGTTTATATAAATATTTAAACCTTATTAATGATTTTGTTTACTAAAATCATTAAAAATAATAATCAGAGAATAAAATTAATTTTTTCATTAAAAACATTATATTTAATATTTTAGCAATACATACTTATCATTATTTCAATAAATGTTTTTTTTTTAAAAAGGTTTGTCAAATATAATAAATTATTAATGGTATTATTGATATGAAACATAAGGAGAATACATTAAAATAATATTCTCATTTAATACTTAAGATTTTAACTTCCTTTTTTGACAGTCATATATTTGACAAGATTTATATTCAATATTATTAATTAAAAATAAAATACGTTTAATTGATTAGAAATAATAAAAAAATTCCTAATAGGTTGACGGAGTAAAAAGTAAAAATTTAAATGAAAAACATTAAAAATTATTAATCAATTTATGTCTTTCTAATGAAATATTTTACTATTAATTTTTTAATTAATCTTTAGATACCCAAATAAAATATTACTTGGTTTCCTACAAATATTAACTGAACTATTTATCATAAATATAAAATATAATTTATGTATTCAAAATATTTTTTATATAAATTATAATTTTTAATTATAATATAATTGATATATTCAAAAATATTTATTAATTATATTAATCATGACAATTATTTGTAGTCATGAGTCATCAACTTCTTAATTTATTAATAATATCAAATGTGTACAGTCAATAAATATTTAATGATTAAAATTTGAAACAATAAATATTTCAAACTTTTTCCATATTAAATATTTATTCATATTAAATTATTTTACTGTAGTCAAACTTTATTGGAAGAATTTTATCAAAAAAGTGAGAGAATTTTTCCTATTTAATCACCATTTCAAACTCAACACTGCACATAAACACTCACACTATCTCTGATTTCATTAGCACTTGTGTTTCTTTCTCAGCATCTTTCCCTTTGTTTCACGTTTCAAACTTTGTCATGGAGTTCAAATATCTTAATGGCCAAAACAAAAGGACAACATCGCCACCACCACGCCCTCTTTCTAATGTAGCTAGCGTTTCCAAATGCCCATTACGAGGTAATGCTCACTTCTCTTCACATTCCTTTCAAGATATATACCCATTTGTTTTGCAGTTTAAAAAAAAAAAAAAAACTTTTGTTACATCAGCTCATTTTATTCGCTATTCGCTTTCCAGGGTATGAGTTTGTGCCAGGTAGCTTTTCCGACAATGTTTCGGCACCCAAAGACTTACCAACGGTGGTTCCGGTCAATGTTGAGGAAGTTTTCCAACAAGACTTTGAGATAGAGAAAATACAACGAGAGCTGGAGAAAGAGGAGATCAGGAGAGAAATAATCGCTTGCGAGAGGGGATTGGCACGACGGCGAGAGCTAGAAGAGGAAGTGAGACGAGAAATAGCATTGGAGAGAGAATTCAAAATCCCTATGCAAAGATCGGAGGGGATCTCTTTTTATAACAATTACACTATTGCCGGGTCACAATTCCATTTGCCCTCCCATTTCAAAGTTGATAACATACAAGCTTGTAGGAAAATTTACAAGGATAAAGTGATTCCACTGGTTAGTGCGTGTATAGTCATGTGTTTAATTTACCCTTCATTTGTGCCTTTATCTTCAATTTCAATTTCATTTTCCTGCTTCTTCTTTAGTGTTGTTTGGATTGTGAAAAAGGTTTTTCTCATAGTTTTTGATAAAAAAAATGTCACCTTGTTTGAGGATGTTCCTTGAATATTTTGTCATGTTGTTTATCCCATTACAGGCTAGACCAAATGCTAATCATTGTGGTGGAAAGTGCAAAGCAGTGTCACCTACAGTTGATGACAGTGGAAGTTTGCAAAAGAAAGTCAAACAGGAATGGAGTTGTGAGTTGTGTCAGATTACTACAACAAGTGAGAAAGGCTTAAATGATCATGTTCAAGGAAAAAAGCATAAGGCAAAAGCATCCATGAGAACTCATAAAATAGGTAAGAGCAACAAAACATCATTATCATTAAAGAAAAGTAAACATTGAATGAAATGTACTAAAGCCATTTTTACATGTATTCAGGACTGGATTCAAGACTGGAAGGCCAAACACTTCGTCCTTTCTTAACCCCTGCACACACAAGAAAACTGGAATCCAAAGAAGAGGATCAGGTTGTCCACAAAGTAAAGGTTTAGGTGGTTTGGACAACCAAAATGAAACAGTTACTAGTAAAGAAGCAAAGGAAACAAATGCATCATCAAGGAAAAAAGTGTGTTTTGTCAAGTTGGAGCTTGATCAAAAGTGTCATACAGAGCCATAAGAATGGAAAAAAGCACTTGGCTAATATAAACAAATTTAGCCAAAACAATGGAGGTGTTGCAAATCTTGGATGACAATACAACACATGCTTGTCGTTTATCTTCATGCATGTTTATTTCTTTTATTTATTAATGTAATATTTTATATATGCTTTGAGAGTTATGATTATAGAGCGTTACGTGAGAAATTTATTTGATGTGAACAAGCTTGATGGGTTGCATCTTCATTTCATGTGAATTTTCACCTATAGCACATAAATATATGCCCATCTTTGTTTAATTTAGGCCTTATTGACTCCTTTTTTTGCAACGAAAATGAAGTTTAAGACTGTAACACTATGTTTGAATAAAAGTGGATAACATGTTTTTGGTAATTTGAATGCACATCCCTGAATTTCAAGACATAAAATAAAGAAGAAAAAATGATTACTTTGAAAGTAAAAGTACTTTTAAATTTTCCCAATTGACATCTAAACATAACTAAATGGTTTGGTTCTATTTCCATTTGCACATGCTCATTTATAAGTGTAAATATGTTAGGATGTTTATTTTTCTTATGAAAACATCAATGTTACGTGAGTGATAAATTCATGTTGAGGAATGCTAGCTACACTTTCTAAGAGTGTCGCTAGCATTCCTCATTCATGTTAAACGTTTATTTGAGGCTTAAAAATGAAAAACCAAACACACTTCATCATAGGTAAGGAACACAAAACTTGATGTGAGATATATGATTTTTTTAGGCTTAGCTTTTTTTTTTCTACTTAAAAACTTTTTAAATTAAAATTATAAATAAAAAGTTTTGAAGAAAAAGTAAACATTGGTTGCAATTTTTCATGGTTAGATAAAATTTTTCAAAATTTATAGTTTTATTTAAAATTAGTTATTTGATTTAATGAAAAGTATATTTATAAAATAAAATTTATTTTATGAAAAATTACTTTGATTAAAAATTATTTTAATAATAATTTGAAAATAATAAAACTTTCAAAAATCACTTTGTTAATGAAATCAAAGTTTCGAAGTTATTAAACGAGAACACTTTTTCTAGGAGATTGGTTCATTTTTCACGTCACTAAGTAAATTTGTAAATATAAAGCCATTGAAAGTATAAGGGAGCATTGGTTCATTAAAAAGCCAAAAGAAAAAAGAAGTAATAAGCCTCTAAAAAGAATGTAAAATCAACATAGCAAGATTCCAAGACTGTCCTTATTAATAACTAATAAGTCACCGAAAGCAGCCAATAAGTTAGAGAACATAACTTTTTTTAAGCTCTTTTTTACTTTTTTTCCTTTATTATAAACAATTTCCTTTTACTTTTAAGAGTTTTTGTGAAAAATATTTGATCTAACTTCTCCTTAAAAAGAAAAAAGCAAACACTACCTAGTCATAATATTTTCTCAAAAGTTAATTTCTCTTCTTGTCAATTACAGAAGTTAAAATGAATCAAGGGGGCTAAAGGCAAAAAAAGCTACTTTTATGAATTGTTGGCTGCTCATGTCCCTAGAATTTTCAAATGTGACCACCTGTTATTGCATAACAACAGATGGAAGCTAAGGATGGCAAAGCTGGCTCGGCTCGCCAGCCCGCCACCAATTTGGCGGGGCGGGGTGGGGTTTGCAGCCCACCAACCCGCCGAGCCACAGCAGGGGCAGGGCTGGCTGGCCCGCCAATACTTATTTTTAATTAATATATCTAAAATAACATAAGTTATTAGGGACTATTAATATTTTGTGGTATACTTTTGAAAAACTATTAGTGTGTGGTAAGCCTTTTTAAGATGTTATTCATGATGATGTTGAACTTGTGGTGTTAAAAGACTATTAGTTTGTGGTTTATTGAAGAAAATGAAACAATATTGCAATTATTTTTAATTGTGTTTCACACTTCACAGTAACAAAAATGCTCTCTATTGTCCTTTTATGATACAAGTGATGCAAGATCATTTTTTTTATATCTTATCTGTAATAAATTAAAAAAAAAAAACTGGCGGCCTAGCCCGCTAGCCCGCTCTTAGGTGGGGTGGGCCAAGCTTTCCAGCTCGTCCCTATATTGGCAGGCCAACCCGGCCCGTTTTCGGCGGGTCACAGGCGGGCCGGGCCAAAACGGGCTGGGCCAGCCCGTTTTGCCATCCCTAATGGAAGCTTTCACAGGAAGGCTATTTTTTTGTGCTTAAACTTATGTATATTTCCCTTTTTATTTAACAACTATTGAAAACAAATTTAAATTTTCTACCAACTGCTTATGAACTTACCATAAAACAAACATTATAAAGAATTAAATTACAAATATGTGAAACATAGATTACTTACCCGTAATGTGATGTAGCTCACTAATAATAAACCTGGATAACAAATGAAAAAATTCATTTTTATTTTAAATTTATCTAAAAAATTTAAACAAAAAAAAAACTCAATAGTTATAGAATAATTGTTTTTTATTGAACCAATAGTAACACAATTAGTAAAATTACATACCTAAAAGTATGTTATAAATAACATAAGATTACAAATGCATTTACAATGTAAAGGTTTTTTTTTATATTGTCATTTAATATCACAAACCGTTATGTATAATTAATTTGTTTATTTTTATAATAATTATCTTAAAAGTCAATGTAAAGATGATTTGTAATTGATTAATCTTATAAAAATTTTTACACTTATAGTGAATGCAAGAATAAAATTATGAATTAATTTGATTTTCAATTAGTGCGATGCACGGATAAAAAGAGTGTGTGAGTGTAACGTTGTGATTTTCCTAATTGCATGATTAAGTGCTTGATTAATAGTGAAAGAGCAAACTAAATTTAAAATTATGTTAATTGATATAATAATTAACGTAAGTTTTATGTTTTGTTTTGTGTCATAGTGTTTTGCTAGATTTTCATGAGGTGTTGGACTTAGAGTGTGTGTTGTGAGATTTTTGGGACTTTTACGTGAGTTCCGTAAGTTGTAGGAGAGAAAAAAAATAAGAGAAGGGACTGTCCTTAGAGGAAAGGTGGGGGCAAATAGCAAAATTCCATGCAAATCTCAAATATTAAACGTGCCAAGCTTCACGTTTCTTCTATTCATCTTCCTTCCTCCCGAAGTCTCTTCTTTCCCTTGCATGGATGTTTGATTCTTACATCCTGTTGAAGCTTGACTTCTTCTTCTCTAGAGCCTCCTTAGTTGATTTCTAGTTGGTAAGTTCAATTCTTGATCTCTTAGTTTCTTTCTCAACTCCTACCAAGAACTTGAGAAATGGGTTTCAAGTTGAATCTTGGCTGGTGGGTAAAATTTTGATTGAAGCTTATTTCGGGATTGATCTAGGTGTCCTCTAGTTGA
This sequence comes from Pueraria montana var. lobata, assembly GCA_026413185.1. Lineage (NCBI taxonomy): Eukaryota > Viridiplantae > Streptophyta > Magnoliopsida > Fabales > Fabaceae > Pueraria > Pueraria montana. Next base: position 46,638,956 of record CM048650.1, on the reverse strand, counting down.
TTTCATAGCCAAAGTTGGGTAGAGATCATTCTTGAATCCCCAAGTCTCCTCCCTAACTTCTTCTTCAAGGTTTTGAGTCAAGAACTCTAGGTAAGGGAAGCTTTAATATGATTGAATGCGTATTTGTATGTTCTATGCTTGGAATGTTGTTTTTGAGTGTGGAATGATGTATATATGTTATGTTTGATGTAAAATTCGAATTGGGATGAATTTGGTAGCCTTTGGGAAGTTTTAAGCATGTTTTTGAGGTCCTACAACCCTGTTTCGCTTAAGAACATAATGGTTCTCGCTTAAGCGAAACAGAGGACATAGAGCATTTTTGGTCAGGAAGCTGTCCTAGCTTAAGTGCCAAAATTCCTAGCTTAAGCGAGGCCTAGCTTAAGTGAGGAAAATGCTAGCTTAAGTGAGGAACCCTGAAAGTGAGTAAATAATTTATGAAATTCTAGCTTAAGCAAGAGTAAGGTGGCGCTTAAGCGAGAATTCATTTTCTACACTATAAAATGGCTTTCAAATTTATTTTAAATTGAATTATGTCTATGGTACGGATATGATGAGGATGTCCACAAAAGTTCTAGAACTATGTTAGGAAATTCACATTTTGTTAAAATTTGGTGTTGTGTTGTGAGTAAGGATTCAAAGTGTGAGAATACCTTAATTGGAATAATTTTGTGTTGTGTTGTGAGTAAGGATTCATGGTGTGAGAATGCCTTACTTGAGCTTATTGAACTGCTGGATGGGTTCATAAGCATGATTTGAGAAAAAAAAATGGTGAATTTATAACATAGAGGGAACTTGTGGAAATCAAAGTTGTTTGGCTTGTTACATGACATTGCATATGGGTAGGCACGTAAGTTGAGGGTGCTAGGTAGGCTCTCAACCTAGTGCCGGAGGTTTTCGTGGTGGCCAACGGTGGGCCTATAGAATAGCCAAGTGGGCGAATTCTTATAGATGTAAGGTTTTGCAAGCCTTACAGAGGTAAGCCAATACCGACACTTGTCTATATTTGATTAAATCCACACTTCCTTCTCAGAGTAGCTCAAGGGACTCCCTGAATGGTCAAAGGTGCGACTATGGTAGGGGATGGGGCCTATGAGGATCGCCTTAAAGTTGTAGAAATCTCCATGGAGTCGAGTCAACATGGCATTACATAAGGAAATTGTATATGAGATTGATGTATGATGTTATCAAATTTACTATGATTGATTTATTTTGCTTTTACTTTAAGTAAATCTTATACCCTTGTAAATCTATGATCTTTTTATAAATAAGCTTACCATTGCCTTTTGTGTTTGTGTTGTATTACTGCAATGATCGTGTGGTTGGCACGGGAGCAGATAGAGATGATGTTCTAGGTTTTCAGACCGCTCGTGACTAAAGAGGATGTATAGGTAGAAGATGGGATGAGATCCCTCTTTTTAGATATGTTCTCATATATATATAAGTATATAGTATGAGGACCAGCTTAGGACATATGTATTATTACTTAAGTTGTTGTAAATGTCCTCTACAAGAGGATTATTTTTGGTATTGTATGTACATGTATATTTAAGTTTTGTAAAGCCATATCTTATACTTTTATGATATGATGATGTACATATATGTGTGAGTTAAATGTAAAAATTTTTATAGGTAGTTTCATATGATAATATTTAACACAAGGTTTTAGTATAACAAATCTGTAATGAATATGGGTCGTTACAGTGAGAGTACTCTAACATTTCTATTTAGATTTTTTTTATCTTAAAAATGTTAAAATGATTAAAAGTTATTGATAAGTAAATAATAAGGAAACATGAAAACAATCCATAGTTTAAATTAATGAATAAAAGCTGTAAAATTTAGTATAGAATTTTCCTTATTTTAAATTATCGGACAATGCACACAATCTATTTAAAAATAGCAAAATACTTGTTTCAAATAGAGGTATCAATCTCTTTGTACATTCACTCAAGGCACCGAGCGAAGTAATATTTAATTGAGCAGCACATTTTTTTTTACAATAAAAAAGGCTTAATATTATTAAGGCATCAAAGTAGAATTGAATACAACTTTTGAAATGATTTGGTCCAATTGGAAAGGGACCTCCCCTATCCAGCATTCATCAAAATAAGAAAAAGATAAAGAATCTAAACAATGATCTGGTTTATTTCCTTGCCTATTTGTGAAGACCAGCTCTTGCATATGAGTTGTTCAATAGATTTATGCTATCTTCAACTAAACCGTGAAACAAAGAGGACCTTGCCCATCTCTTTTCTTCCACTGTTGGTATAAAAGCAAGCAACGTTCAATTTCAAAAAAGAACTTGCGACACATGTAAAATAGTACAGAGATTTTGAAGTTGGGTCATAAATGAATTACCATAAATGAGGGAGATGAAAAAATTGCACCTTAAACTTTATTTTTCCCTTTCTCATTCTTTTTTGGTCATCTAAAAATCACATCGTTTTCATTTTGATAGTTGTTATGGCTTCAATATCACCAGCAGCCCCAAGACCATGACGAATCATTGACTGAAACGAAAAAGAAAATATAAGATAAGCATTAACATAAAGAGCCAGTTAAGTTCTAAAATCTTAAGTAAAAAAAGAAATAAAAAACTAACATTGCTATGGAACAACTCTGCACAGTGCACACATAATGCATGATTTTTATAAATTGTAAACATCAAGCTTCAAGTGCTTATTATACATCAAATGAATGACTATGAGGGAACTAATTATTAACAGTCAATAGTATGATTCTTAATGCAGGATTTTTTTTTTTTTTGAAAAGAATGCAGGATTTTTATAAACAGTAAACATAAGGTTTAGGTGGCTTATCGTTGATATATTGAACTATTATTACTATTTTAAATTTATAATTATCTATTGAAACTATAATTGACAAAATTAAGACCATTAATTCAAAAGTAAAAGTTATCCTTAATAAAATATCAATAATTTTGTTTAAATTTTTGAATAATTGAGATAACTATTATCTACGCACCAATTATGGATTAATTAAATTTTTAAATATATAATTATCAACTTTAAATAGTTTACTTTATATTTAAATTATTTAAAAATTTAAATTAAATAAACTTTATATGCATCAATTAAAAATACTGTAGTCTACTGGATTTTAAATTTGTATGAGCATAGATAATGCATCAATTAAATATATTGTTTTTAAATTTTTAAAGATATTATTATAAATTTGAAATATATTATTATTATTATTATTATTATTATTATTATTATTATTATTATTATTATTATTATTATTATTATTATTGAGATTTAGCATAAATTATGGATTAACTTACTATATTAAACATAAATATCTAAATATATTATTATCAACTTTCAATATTTTACTTTATAACCGATATATATTATTACTATTATAAAAAATTAGAAGTTGCCCTTAATAAAATTATTTACTTTTGATTTACACGATTATTATTCATATTAATGAAAAAAATTATTACTAATAAATGACTCATCAGATTTTTTTTTTTTGTTTAAACCACATATATCTTTCACTGGAGGCAATCCTGTTCGAGCTGGATAGGAACACTATGGGTGATTGTTAACTTCCATATTAGTAGTAAAATAGATTGTTAATTTTTTTTAAATGATAAATTTATTTTCAACTTTAACTTATTTAAAGTAAAAAAAAAATATAAAGTGAAAAAATTAAAGATATATCGAAAGTCAATTTAAACAAGTTATGTTTAAAATTACTTTCATTCAATCTAATGAAGAATCAAGTCTCCTTTTTTAATTTTACTTATCTCTTCACTTTATATAAATACTAGATTATACATGTGCGATGCACGGGTAAATTTTAGGGAGAATTTTTTGGATTATAAAAAAATTATATTTATAATTTTATTAATTTTTTATATTATTGGAAAAATCTAAATTGATTCAAATGTCCACAAATGTAGAACTTATTTATTAATAAGAAATAATAAAAGTTAATTGAATGTGATTATTTTTAATACAACTATAAATTTAATTTTGACAATATTGCTCTGCTGAAGTTAAAGAAGTTTGTATAAACAAATGAAACTACATATCAAAACTCAAATGAAAATAATAATAAAATCATTTTATTGAAAATAACACAGATTATTCTATTATAATCACTTTAATGAAGATCATCCTATAAAAAAATATTGAAAATAAAATTAAGTGAATAAATGAAAAAAATGTAAATTTAATAACACAAATGATTAAAAGTTAGTAAAATATCATATTCATATTAATTTAATTGTTATTTTTAATTTATTGTCTTATTACTTTGTTTACGTAAGATTTATAATTTCATTTAGATATTTTTAATATGAACCATATTAATTAGCACTTTAATGAGATTTAAGTTTTTGTTTTTTCATTACTTGAGAAAGAAAATTGAAAATAAATTTATATTAAACCAACACTATTAATTTATCAAAATTTTCATCAATGCATGGTATGTCTGTAACACTTAATTTTCATAATCTTCATACAAAGTTTGTATAAGATTTTCTCCTTTTTCTGCAAATAAATAAAACGTTGCTTGTTAGAAAATGAATTGAAATGACTAAGGTATAAAAACAATACTCACCGAATATTGTCTATTTTCATAACAACATAAGAGGTTTTTTCATCATGTTTGCATTCAATCTCCTTAAAGGCAATACTCTAATGGCATCTATAGATGAAAAAAATCATTTGATAACAAATTTTATACATACTAAAAAAATGATAATAAAATTTATAACTTGTAATTTTCTCTTTTTCAGCATATGAATGAAACATTGCTCTTTAGAAAAAGAATTAAAAAGACAAAGGTATAAAAAATACTCATAGAAAATTGTCTGATTCCATGACAACATAAGAGATTTTTTCATCACGTTCTTTTCAATCAACTTTCTTTAAAGGTAGCACTCCAATGACATCTACAAATAAAAAAATTATTTGATATCAATTTCAACGTAGACTAAAAATATGATGATAAAAAATAGAGTTTGTAATATTACTAAATAAGTTTGTTTTCTCTACTTGCTTTGAAAATATCTTCATATGGTGTGAAGGTAGAGTGAAATTATAGTTGGCTTGCATTCTTTTCTTTTAAACATCAATGTATGCAATTGAATCACCATTAGAAGACATGACGTAGAACAAACGAAGTTTATTGCAAAGTCTAAAATTGCATGGTTTGAATTCATTGTGCTAAACATTTATAATAACAATTAAATATTTTTAAAAGGAAAGTACGATATTCATCTTTTGAAGACAAAATCATAGTTCATGATATATAAAATAAATTATTTAAACTATATTTATAGTCCGAATAATCAAATCAAAATTATATTACAAACAATCAAAATTGGTAAATTGAAAGATTTAATTTAATAATATCAAAAGTAATAAAAATCATTATTTGTATTTGTAATATACTAAAAGTAAATTAAAAACTTTTAAGTAAATGATAATTTTTAAAAAGGAAAATACGGTATTAAAAATAAATTAATAAAAAAAGTAAGATCAATAGTAAAAGTGTTAAGAATCTCTATTCGTAATATATTTAATAACATAATTGATACTTATTTAAAATATTTAAGGGAATAGTATAGTATTAATTAATATTTAAAGAAACAAAATATTTTTTTTGGTAGGAAACATAATAATTTATTAATAGATAATAGAATAATAAAATGAATAATACATAAAATAAATTAAAAACATAATTTTAAATTTAAATCTCCTTAAAACAATATTACATATCTTTATATATATAAAAGTAGAAGTCTTTGGTTAAGTTGGTAATTTCAACTTTCCCGCCTAAACTAAGGATATTAAAGTCATTCTATAATTCAATAATGCCTTTATATTTCTCTCAAAATCCTTCTTCTTCTCCTCTCATTCAATTGTAACTCCTTTTCTTGGAAGTCTCTTCTCCTCTTTCCTTTCCTTATGAAAATACAAGGGGCTTCTATTTTTTCTTCTTTGTAATAGCATTACGATCATCACACAATGAAATATTCATCTCTACATTAAGAATACACAATTGAGTTGTCTTTGTGAGGTAAAATTTTTCTTTTCTTCTAAGTTTATTCTTCTCCATTTGATTATGTTCCATCCCCCTCCCCCATTTTTTGCAATCTAAAAAGATAACATTTTTTCTTGTTGAATTAATTTTCAATTTTTGTTATTTTTTCATTTTTTTTTTGTTTTCATACAATAAATCCAATATTTTTTGCACTCCAAAAAGATGACATTTGGTTTTATCCTATTCTCCTTGAGGATCTAATGAAGTGGCAGAAGAGCTATCGAATTGGGGCATAATTGATACATCCTTGGATTGCAAGTGGCTTTGTCCTCCTAATGGCATTTTGGAAGCTCTAGCTTCAAATCTGTTGATCGTGTAATTTGCTTTTGTTTTGCTTTGTTTATTTTTCCATACTTCACCCAGAAAAAAGGTTCTTATTTGGTCTTTATTTAATTCTTTATCTTTAAGTTATCATATTTGTATAATAAAAGCATAATTTTAGTGTGAAAGTGTGGACTTTTTTTGGTTTCTCATTTTTTTTCTTCATTTTTTAGTATCCTTACATAGGTTCTATGACGTGGAAGATGTGTTGAAGATCAAGTCTAAATCTGATAGTAAATAATTAATGAAAAGAAATTAAAAGTTGGAGAAATTAATTATCATTATCATCAATTTAAACTTAAATTAAAGGGTCAATAATAATTTAAGGATCAATTGATTTAAATGAAAAGTCAATTAAATGAAAAAGGATAAATACAAATTAATGAAAGGATATTGCAATAAGTAAAAGACATTGATCCCGCACTTAAACGAAATTTCATAAGCTAAATTACATGTTAAAATGATAACTTTTCCTACAATTAATTATTTCAATAAAATATTCTTTCTTTTAAATTCAAGATATTTCAGTAAATATATATTTAATTATAATTCAACCTTAATTGTAAACGAATAAATAAAAAACTACCATAATCACAATAAATATATATGGTTTGATTGAGAATTAATATCTCCATAAATGACAGTTTTAAAAATATACTCAACCTTTTATTATATTTCCATTATTAGCTTTAAAATCATAGCTTTAAAATGAAACTAATAATGATTAGTTATAATATCAAGCTAAATTTCTATCAACAATCAATTTAGAAGATAATAATTGTATAAAATAATTGTTTATCATATTTGAAAAACTTCCATTATGAAGATTAACTTTCGTTTGATTGGTAACTTGAAAACTACAGTAAAGTTACTTAACTAATTTAATCTCCAAAACCTCAAATAAAAAAACCTTGCAATTTATTTTAATATAATTGATTTCAAAAATATTTTTAAAAACATTTCAATCAATAATAGAATTAATCCCAAAAATATTTTACAACATTAATTTAATCTCCAAAATGGATTTTTATTTCCCTTTTCTATTTCCCTATTAATACAATTATAAAATTTAAGAATGTAATTTTATAATTTATTTTTAAATATAAGAGTGAACCAAAATTTATTTATTAATATTAATTAATAAATCCTTGCAGAATATTTTAATATAATTGATTTCAAAAAAGTTTTGCAAAATTTATTTAATATTGTAAATTGATCTTTGGCTTCTTAAAAAAAATATCGTAAACTGATTTTTATTATCTTATTAATTAACTAATATAATTAATTAATATAATTTTTATATTATATTTAAGAATTTATTTTTAAATATATTAATTACCCAAAATTAAAATCACCTAGAAAATTCCTTTTTAACTAATAAAATTATCCAACGAGATGATGAGCTGGATTATCTAGAAAATTAAAATTAATCAAATCAAATAATTTAAAAAACCAAAAGAGCATAATAAAAATCTAAATTTTAATTATATGTGGGTCCCATTCTTTGCACCATACAAAAGAAATAAACAACAAACTTAATTATCTGTCATGATGGTTGATGGGGCTGGATCATTTGGAAAATTAAAATTTATTATTTCAATCATTAATATAATTAATCTAAAAAATGTTTTATCTAGGTAACTTAATAAGTAATTTGATTATTTACATCATGTTGTTTATTTTATTTTATTATAAAAAAGATAGTTAGTAATTCAATTTTTAAGTTCGTCTATTTCAGCACAATGGTGCTACATTATTCTTTGTAAGGTACTAAACTTCATAATATATAGTCAACGTCAATTTTTTTTTTTACCAAAGTCAATGTCAATGTTACGCTAATATTCATTCAACCAAATAAAAAACATAATTTAGCAACAAAAAAAGTAAATTGTTATACATATGTCAAATTAATAGTAAATTAACATGTTTTCTGAAGAAAAAAACTGTTGTACATAATCATAGAACAAAGATCACTAAGAAAAAAAAGTTGTATTACCAAATTTATACTACCAAAAATAAACAACTAATTTCTATTAAACAATTATATGCCATTTAATAATCAATTAAAAAAAATATAAATATATAGAATTAAATAATTAACTTTTATAGAACTATTAATTCGTGTAACAAAAAAAATTATAGAGGATGTTGCCAAATTTGTAGTAATATTGTTACCATTTTTTTTTTGTAGTAATGTATCCTCCACATTAATGATAATATTAATTAATTAATTTGCTTTTAATTCAAATCAATGTAATTAAACAAATTAAGAGCACTAATAAATATAATTTGGTGTCCAAATTACCTTTATATGAAATCACAAAATCTAAGATTAATCATAATGATAAAATAGTTAACCAACTTAATTAAGGTAATTATTCATGTTTCAATCATAAATTTATGTTATATAATTTGAATTTGAATTGAGACACAAATTTGAAAATTATTTTATGACATTTAATATGGTAAATCAAATAAAAAATGGAAATCCGTATACTATTTGGGATATTAAAATATAATAATTATAATGTACATTTAAAACATTGATTGTGGTTCTTAAAACTACAATAAAGTTATTTCTTAATTTAAATAGAATATAAATTTAGTTGTATTTTAGTTATCCTTTAAATGAAATAATTACATATCAATTTAGTTTAGTAAATGATTTTTCATGATAAAAATATTAAAATTTATTTTTTATCTGTAATAATCGAATATAGATACTAGAAGGTTTACAACAATTCACATACCCTTCTCAATCAAATGGGCTAGATCCCTTGATTATTAAATTTAATTTTGAAGAGATGAAAAATTAATTATATCATTCACATATGAAAATTTTAAATCAAAATATAATAATATATCAACTGCAATGATGAATATCTGCATAATAGAAAAATCACAACTTTATAATAGAAATTATTAATAATTAATAATTAAAATATTATAATAAATAAATGTATACAAAATTTAGCATGCGAGGCAATTGATTATACAGTTATTGTCGATGTTTCTATGCAAATTTGGTATTTAAAATCATAATATTTTTTAAAACAAATTAATACTTTTTTATTTATTATTTAACTAAAAAGATTTTCTTTTACTTGAAAAAAAAAAGTAAAATTTTCTTTTAAATATATGTAAATTTGGTAATATGGAAAATATGTGTAAAATATTAATTAGAAATAAAAATTTATATAATAAAGCTTATTATAATTAGGAATACTAATATTGTATTATATTAATAAACTTTATATAATAAATATTAGCTGCTTCAATTTTGATCACATTCTACACCAATTGTAATTTGTTTATCTTAAAAGAAACCAGCTAAATCGATGAGGTCTAGCTCAGTTGATTGAGTAGTGTGTGTGAGTTAAAAAAATACATTATTAAATACAGTGTAGCTTTAAAATTCATTACAAGATTATGATATTTTAATGTTGATTGGAAAGGTGAGTTAAACAAAAAAAGTAGAGGTTACTTAATCAAATAAAACTAAAATAATTCTTATATAAAGTTTATTAAAAATATATTTATCACTCTTTTTAGATTTAATTTTTTTAAATAATAAAAATGTAATTCATCCACACACAAGATTTTATGATAGAATCTTATTCATGATTTTCTTTTTGCATGACAAATTTTAATTTTTTTTTATACATTGATATGTATATGTCAATATATTAGAATAAAAATTACATATCAACTATAACACATAGGGATAATTTTAATTTGATGATATTTTTTTTATGAATGTCTCTTTTCCTATTTAAATATTTATTGATTTTTTTTATTACAATCATAGAAAGTATGAAAGAAATACAACAAATAGGGATGAATTTTTTCATGAAAAATATAAGGAGAAATTTAGACTTATTTTCCCTATAAAATATAACAAACAAGGGTGATTTTTTTTTTTTATATAAAAACAAGTAGAAAAATTTACACTGAATTTACAGGATAAACTTTTTTACTAAAGATTTTTATCCAATCAAAATTAAATTTTCTTTTACATAATTAATATATATATATATATATATATATATATATATATATATATATAATTACATAAAAACTAAATCAAATCAATACAATCACTATTATTTTATCCACGAAAAATTACAATATGAAATTAATTTTTTATTTATTATTTGGACAAATTTTAATTTTCTTTAACACAATGATATGTATATGTCAATATATTAAAATAAAAAATATATACAAAATAAAACACATAGGGATGGATATTTATTTTTTCTTATAAAAGCAAGTAATAATTTCCACTTAATTCAAGGGGATAAATAATTTACCTGAAGTCACATTAACATCTAAATTATTATGGTGAAATTATATTTTTTATTATAATAATTTTAATTTGAATATATTTTTTATGACTGTCTTATTCATGATTTAAATAATTTATTGAATGTTTTATTTTACGAACATACAAAGTATGAAAAATATAACAATTGGGGATGAATATTTTTCATGAACGTATCAAGAGAAATTTAGACTTAACTTACCATATAAAATATAATACACAGGATGAACATTTTTTTATAAAAATATGTAGGAATATTTACACTAAATTCACAGGATAAACTTTTTTACTAAAGATTTTTTCTAATTAAATTTTTTTTACATAATATATATATATATATATATATATATATATATATATATTACATAAAAATAAAATTAAATCAAAGAAATCACTATTATATATTTTCTCAATACAAAATTAGTGTCTAAATGTCTAAAATTATTCTTTAAGCAAATAATTATTCGTTTTTTTGTTCATTATCTTCTCTCTTATATAATTATTCATGATTTTCTTCTACATGGACAAATTTTAATTTTCTTTTATTCATTGATATGCATATGCCAATATATTAAAATAAAAATTATATATAAAATACAACACATAGGGATAATTTTTTTTCCTTATAAAAGCATGTAGAAATTTTTACTTAATTCACAGGGATGAACAATTTACCTGAAATCACATTAATATCTAAATTATTATGACAAAATTATATTTTTTATTATAATAAATTTTTTTCTTATAAAAGCATGGAGAAATTTTCACTTAATTCACAGGGATGAGTAATTTACATAGAGTCACATTAATATCTAAATTATTATGGTGAAAATATTTTTTTATTATAATAATTTTAATTTGAATGTATTTTTTTATGACTGTATCTTTCCTAATTTAAATAATTTATTGGGTATTTTATTTTACAAACATAGAAAGTATGAAAAAAAAAAATAAATGGGGATGGATATTTTTCATGAAAGTATGAAGAAAAATTTAGACTTAACTTACCATATTAAATATATGAAATATAACAAATGGGGTTGAAATTTTTTTTATAAAAAATAAGTAGGAAAATTTACACAAAGTTCACAGGAATAAACTTTTTTACTAAAGATTTTTGTCCAATTGAAGTTAAAATTTATTTTACGTAATTAATATATATGTAATCATATAAAAAAATAAAATAAATTCAACATAATCATTTTTATTTTCTTCACACAAAATTAGTGTCTAAAATTATTTTTTAAGCAAATAATTATTCATTTTTATTTATTATCTTCTCAATTAAATAAATTATTAATGATTTTCTTCTACCTGAACAAATTTTAATTCTCTTTTATACATTGATACGTATATGGCAATATATTAAAATAAAAATTATATATAAAATGTAACACATAGGGATGATTTTTTATTTATTTACAAAATCAAGTAGAAATTTTCCACTTAATTCATTGGATGAACTATTTACCTGAAGTCACATTAATAACTAAATTAATACGGTGAAATTATATTTTTTTATTATAATAATTTTAATTTGAATGTATATTTTTATGGTTGTCTCTTTTTTTATTTAAATAATGTATTGAATGTTTTATTTTACGATCATAGAAAGTAGGAAAAAAATATAACAAATGGGAATGAATATTTTTCATGAAAGTATGAAGAGAAATTTAGACTTAACCTACCATATTAAATATATAAAACACAACACACGGGGATAAACATTTTTTTTTTTATAAAAATAAGTAAGAAAATTTACACTGAATTCACAGGGATAAACTTTTTTTACTAAAATTTTATCCAATCAAAGTTAAAATTTCTTTTACATAATTAATATATATTTAATTACATAAAAAATTAAATCAAATCAACATAATCACTATTATTTTCTAACGCAAAATTAGTGTCTAAAAACAATTTTTAAACAAATAATTATTTGTTTTTATTTATTATCTTTTCACTTAAATAAATTATTCATGATTTTCTTCTACTTGAGCAAATTTTAATTTTCTTTTGTACATTGATATGTATATGCCAATATATCAAAATGAAAATTACATTTAAAATGTAACACAAATGGATGATTTTTTTTATTTTTTTTTATAAAAATAAGTAAACAAGTTCACTTAATTCACTGGATGAACTATTTACCTAAAGTCACATTAATACCTAAATTATTATGGTAAAATTATATTTTTTTATGAAAGTATGAAGAGAAAATATAAGAAATTATATTATATACAATATATAATCGAGATAAAGATTCTTAAACATCCTGTTGACCCCGTGCAACGCACGGGTAAAAATCTAGTTAATCTCTAATATGACATGTCTATTTAAAATAATATAGACAACAATTGTATACTAACTGATGACAATTAATATTATAATATTTGGTTTTTTAAAATAATACCTGACTAGCACAATTCACAATATTAATTAATTAATTAATTATAGTAAAATTAGGAATGCCTCAATTTACAATCAGAACGTGACACATATACTGACAATCCTAGTCAGCAACTGTATTTTATATAATATGATTGATTGATTGATATCATATATTGCACATATAATTGAATATATAATATAAAATCAAATCAAATATCAAATAATAATAATAATAATAATAATTATTATTATTATTATTATTATTTTAAAATCAAATAAAAATTACTTTAATTAAAATATTGAAATATATATTATGCAGGTTATGAAACATTCAAAATATAATTTTAAAATTTATAGTTAAATCTGGAAAGAAAATTAATCATATATTAAATGTCTTATAAATATTAAGATTGTGATTGTGCTAATCAATAATTAATTAATTGATTATATTGATACTAAAATTAGAAATATCACCAGAATGTGACACGTGGACAACCAGTCCTAATCAGCAACTATGTTTTATATAATATATAGATTGATTTAAATTTTATTAATAATTTATTTACTATTATATTTTTTTTGGTAAAGAGGGAAAATTAAAAAATTACAGAGCATGGTCTAATTCATGACCAAGTAAAACTAAAACTGTATCAGGGGGATATAGCCATTCACGTGACCGGTCAAACTTAAAATTAAAAATAGCAATATAATAATTTTAAAAGATACATGTGAAAAAAAAGACAATTGAGAATCACATCTATGTGTATAAATATTTCAAAAATATATTAACATAGTTATGAATATTGATATATATTAAAATAATTTTATATATTGACATATATCTTATATTATTTTAATTTATATTAATGTATTGTTTAAAAAGTATTATCTTTATAAATATATTTTAGATTTGTATACAACTTAGATATATACATAGTTTTAATAAAAATATTAATAATAAAATATGTTATATTGCATCTTATAATTATTAGTATTTTTTTAAAAAAATATGTTTCCATTGGAAAGATAAAAAAATATCAATTTTACTTGAATTTTTACTTATACTTTTTCATATGAAGACAACAAAGTGGTAGTGAAGACCACGAATGATTTTGGCTATCAATTTCTTAGTTTCATGTTTTTAAGTGAGATCTCTATATATTTTGATTGTCTTTATTTCTTAAAAATAATTTAATTGAATTGGCCCTTGATTTATGGGTTTTATATGTGTGTGTGCACGCGCATAAATTAACATTTTTTAAATGAAAATTCATTTTTTCTCTTGAATGATATCATATAACCTAACTTGGTTGCATAAATTAGATATTTTTTTCTTCTTCCAAATCTTGGTTCATTAATGCTTTTTATGTTCATTAACAATCGCTGAGAAATTTGTTTTTGTAATGTATTTAAAATTGAATAAATTAATATTAGTAAAATTTTAAAATTACTTTAATTAAAATATTAAATTATATATTAGGCAGGTTATGAAGCATTCAAAATATAATTTTAAAATTTTGTTATTTAAATTTGGAAAGAAAATTATAAATATATTAAATGTCTTACAAATATTAAGATTGTGATTTTGCTAATCAATAATAAATTAATTGATTAATGATACTAAAATTAGGAATGAAAAAATGGAGAGAAAAAATGTCACCAGAATACATAGAAAAGTTTTAATTGATATTGGAATATAACAAGATTCACATTGGTATTTTTTATGATTAAAAATAGAAAAAATATTTTTATTTTAGGGAGAAACTTTTTTGAGATGCATTCGCTTAAAATAAATTTTGCAATATTTGTATTTGAATTAGAATATACATTTGTATTATCAATTAGAACATTAAAATTAAAATTGATTATTGTAATTAAATATTTCATAATAAAATAATCACCTTAATTATTACAATTATATATTTTTATGAATTAAAAATAAAATAAAATAAAATAAATTCAATGACATTTCGGTAAGAAAAAGTATCGATGCTGTGTTGCCACGTAGCATTTACCTACATGACATTTTCAGCAAATACATTATTCATACGGCAGAACAACAACAAAAAAATCGTCTAAATTACAATGAAAGACAGGTATAAAGAAAATAAAATAAAAAAGTAAACATATTTCAACATCTAAACTTGATTAATTTCATTATGATTGATATGTAATATCCATATTTTTAATATTTTAATCTTGTAATTATTTGTGTAATTTCAACATTTTACGTATATCACAATTAAATAACTTATTTTATTCATTATTTTGATCACTTATTAATTAATATTTTGTCATAATTTAATCAATCCATTATTTTCAATTAAGATAAAAAAAAATAGAGCAAATTTCAGTAACACCCCTTGAGATTTTGTGTAATTACACATGCATCCCCTACTTTTTTAACCATTACTTTCGCCTCCCCTGTAGGGGGTGTTAGTGTAAGGTTTGAGGGGGTGTCACTGTAATGTTCACAAACATATCAAGGGGTGTTAGTGTAATGTTTTCAAACTTAAAGGGGGTTAGTGTAGGAAAATAAAAAAGAGTGGGGTTATGTGTAATTACACGAAACCTCAGAGGGTGTTTCTGTAATTTGCTCAAAAAAATAACACTAAAATTAAAATGTGAAAAATGTCTTTAATGCACAATTATGCGTATTTTTCACCACCCCAATTAAGATATAATGACAAATGTAATAAGAATTTTTTTAAGATACTTGCAAGCAGCAAAATACGTTGAGATTAATTAAGTAAATTAATTGTACAAATAAATAAATGCATGTCACTTTTAGCATACTTCATAAATAAGACATGTGTATGTTAATAAAATTTAATTTTAATTCTTATTATCAAGTTCAATTTTTAGAAAATATAATTCATGGCTATCAAGGGAAAAATAATCTAACATTTAATTTTATATGCATTAAGTAAATTTTCATTGATATTTGTATATTCTTGCCTTCATACAAATAGAAAAAATAACTAACCACCAACTTTATATACATTAATAATATTTACATTGTCACTTGAAAAATTAAATAATAAATTATTGCTCTTATTGAATTTAGTAGTAGCACCAAATTTCTTCTAGTAATGACAAATTTTTGTACTCTTAAAGCATATCTCATAACAAAAGAGAACACTCCACTTCTCCACTTTTATTCTATTCACATCATAGAGAATACTCCACTTGCATCCTATTGATATCATGTAGCAAAAGAGTGGAAAATCCAAAACTTCGCACCCTGATTGAAATAATGAAACAAAAAAAACAATATATAATTAAATTAAATAAGATAGAGTATTAAAATATATCAATTGATATATAATTAAATTAAATAAGATAGAATATTAAAACCTATCAATTGACTTCTTACTGCAATGTATCATCATTTCTCCATGTTCCTCTCCATGTTTACGAAAATATATCAAATAACCAATGTTATTTCAATGGTAAAAAGAAGAAAAGGATAAAACCATTTCTAGGTTTTTACATCAATACGCTAAAGCAGTCATCATCCATGTTCTGTAACGAAGAATACAAGTTACTCCTATATTTATATTGTTTAAATTACCAATTATATAATTAATTATGTTATGAAATCAACATAGATCTTGCGAAATTTCTTAATTTCAATATAATTGAATTCTATTTTTTATCCAAAATTGAATTCAAATTTATATTAGTACTATCAATTAATTTGAATCATATAATATAATATATATTTGTGTTATTAATTTGAATGTTCAAATTATAAAAATCATCATGATCGCAATTACCTTAATTACCTAAATTACTACAATTATATATTTTTATTTTAAATGTCACGAGAATGTGACACGTTGACAACTAGTCCTAATCAGCAACTGTGTTTTATATAATATACTAGATAGTACCCGTGTGATGCACAAATTTATTAAGGAGGGAATGAATTTTTTGTATGTATAAAGTATGTTAACAATATTGTTAATTTGTTATATTACTTAAAATTAAAAGATCTAAAACTAATTTAAATTTCTGCAATAAGAAACTTCTTCAGGCACCAACAACAAAACTATTTTTTTAATATATTCTCTACCAATAAATGTCAGATCAAAATAATAATTATAATAATCGAATTTTTTGCAAAAAAATAAGGGGCGAAAAGAATGAATGAAGCACATTAAGCATAACATAAGTGAAAGTTGCAAATATAGGAATCCAATTTCTTTAATAGTGTTTTTTCCTCAATAATCAACTATTAAATTATCAATTTTAAATTCCTAATTTTTTGTGATAATTTAAATTACATCATTAAAATGAAAATTAAAAAAATAAACTTTCCCAATTACTGAATATAATTTTTTCCTCGTCTGTCATCTATTTAATTACCCTATACTTATACAACCTTTCATGTATTGATTCAAATAATTTATTTAAATTAATTGAATTAATTTTTATTTAAATGTAACATATTTACTAATAAAATAACTCCAATGAGTTAAATTTAAATATTAATGTAATTAATCCCATTAATTTAAAAGCATTTATTTATATTTTTGAATAATTTATTTATATTTTTCACAATTGATTTCAAATAGATAATATAAAGTTGTAATATTATAAATACATTAATATATTAATTTTCAATTTTACCCTCATATTATGAATTTTTAATAATGTAATTTTAAAGGCGTTACTAATATTTTTTATGTGCCAATAATAATGTTAATTGTGTTGTTTTAGCTGAAATAACATTGTTAAGAATAAAATTAAATGTGTTATAATAAAAAAAAAATGTGTGAGATGAGTTAAGAAATAAACTTAAACAAAAAAAAATTGGAATTAAAATAGTTATAAGAGGAAATATATATTGTGTTAATCTTGATTTAATGGTTATGATATTAACAGTTTGATTAGTCAAATTTAAAAATTAAAAAAAAATTGTGCAATAGAAATGAGAATTAACATCATAACTAAAAACAAATAATATTCCCTTAAGATTATGACAAACTCATTAAAACCTATATTGTTCCCTTCCTTTCTTCCTCCCTCCTTGAAGAGAAATTGCCAAGGTTGTTGTCATCTCCCTTTTCTACCACCACACAAAAAAAAGTATCTCAATAAAGAATCAGTCACCAATAATCATGTACATCCTGTCTAGGCATAAACCAAACTTTTAACCTATCTAATAAAAAAATGTAAAACCAAAAATAAAATAAAAAACTTTACAAACAAAAAATAATTAGCAACAATTGTCTCTTTCCTTTCCCAAATATGCAATAGAGTTAATGTCAGCACATGGAATCAAAGATCAAAAGATAAACATGAGAAAATAAAAGAAAAACAAAAGCAAGATAGGAATAAGAAAAATAAAAGAAGAACGAAAAGAGAAAACATTAAGAAGAAGAAGAAAAAATCCATTATAACACTATCAAAACAACACCATGTGTCGGTCATCAACATCACCACCTGTAATTGAAGATCAAAAGATAAACATGAGAAAATAAAAGAAAAACAAAAGTAGAACAAAAAGAGAAAACATTAGAAGAAGAAAAAAAATCCACTACAACACTATCAAACCAACACTATGTGTCGGTCATTAACGTCACCCAAAATCACAATTGTCTCTTTACAGTACCCGCATCATTTGGAAACATGCTACAATATATAATTAAATTAACTAAGTTTAAAACCTATCAATTGACTTCTTACTACAATGTATCATCATTTCTCCATGTTCCCCTCCATGTTCATGAAAATATATAAAATAAAACCTATCAATTGACTTCTTACTACAATGTATCATCATTTCTCCATGTTCCCCTCCATGTTCATGAAAATATATAAAATAACCAATGTTATTTCAATGGTAAAAAGAAGAAAAGGATAAAACCATTCATAGGCTTTTACATCAATACTCTCAAGTAATGATCATCCATGCTCTGTAATAAAGAATACCCGTTACTCCTATATTTATATTGTTTAAATTACCAATTATATAATTATGTTATTAAATCAGTATAAATCTTGCGAAATTTATTAATTTGAATAATAAATAAAATGGATCTTATTACATTACCTATGCATCTTTTGAGCCAATAATTAAAATTATCGTAAAAATAAAATCCTCTTCATTTCGGCGGGAAAATAATTAATATGGTGTTGTCACGTGGCATCAACCTACGTGGCAAAACCTTCTTTTATATAACACACGATTATTTCCTATTAAAATAACCCCAATATATGATTTAACTCAATTATTAATGTAATTAATCCCATTAATTTAAAAGCATTTATTTATATTTTTGAATAATTTATTTATATTTTTCATGAATAAATTCAAGAAATAATAGAAAGCAAAAATTAAATATAACGTAAACAAAATTTAGAAGCATTTATTTATATTTTTTAATATAGATAATAAAAATCATATTACTTGTTTATATCTATTGAGAGAGATAAACATACAAAGATAAACTTATGATTCAACCTAGCAACACTTCAATCAAGAGAAAGTTTCTATGCTGAAGATTTTTGAACTGCATTTACCCTCTTAATTGGAATTCTTTCTTTTTCATGAAATGCATCCAACCACTTCCAAGAGAACGTTCATCTATGTCTACCTTCTTCAAAATTTCAAACTTGTACAACACATTGTCATCTTCATCCATTAAGTGACATAATTTATAAGCATTATATGTCACTCTCGAACAAATCTTGTAGGAATTATGTGGCAAGAAGGAAACAAATTAGTATAACAATTTTGAGTAAATATGTTAAATGAAAAATTATAAAAAATACTAACCTGAGGAATTTTACCAATAGCAGCTCTAGAAGATAATGTCATTGACCAAAAATTACACAATCTCTTCTTTGTTTATATAAATGTCTTTCTTTCTTTGGGATTCATATCACCCTTCAACAGAAAGAAAGAAAAAAAAACGCATCATAGATCGGATTGTACGCTAAACACAATATCTATATATATGAAGTGTGAATGAACGAGAAAGACATAACCTTAAAAGAAGTAAAAAGGCAGCTAATAAATATAGATTTTGTTGGGTTTTAAAATCAAACCAATAAGAATATTTAAATCCATTTTTGCAAATCACATCCAATAATAATAATATTTATATCTATCTATCTATCTATCTATCTATCTATCTATATATTATATAAAACACAACAAAAATCTATTATTATTATTTAAAACAACTTCATACCATATTTAAATATTATTATTATTATGATGATTAATAATTAAAGGAATTGTTTTAATTACACGAAATCTTTGCTTCATACATAATATCCAAAGTTATATCCAAAGATTTATCATTGAAATTCTCTAATATTTAAAAAAGGAATTTGTAAATATGCCATTAATATTTTAGAAAAAAGGATTTCTTAAATATAAAAATAATAAAAAGATAAAAAGAAATTCTCCATTCAATTTGACACTAGTTTCCTTGTTATTTCAAAGATTCTTATGGGTAATTAATATATTTTAAAAAAATTTAAATATAATATAAACATTATTTTAATTAATTAATAAGGGAAAAAATCAATTTTTGATATTAAATAAATTTTGTTAATTATTTTTTAGATTAATTATATTTGATATTCAAATAATTTTGTAAATAATGAAATATAAAATGTCATTAGAATGTGACACGTGAACAACCAGTCATAGTCATCAATTGTGTTATATATATATATATATATATATATATATATATTATTAATGGTATTTTTGATATGGAACATAAGAAAAAAGCATTAAGCTAATTCCCTCGTTTAATAATCAAGATTTAAATTCTTTTTATGATGTTATATATTTGTGAAGATTTATATTTAATATTATAATTAAATAATTTAATTAATTAAAAATAAAATACTTCTAATTAATTAGATATAATAAAGAATTTTCTAATAAGATGATAGAGTAAAAATTAATAAATTAAATGGAAAATGATAAAAATAAATTCATTTATGTATTTCTAATAAAATATTTTACTATTAATTGTTTAATTTTTCTTTAGTGACCCAAGTGAAATATCATTTTATTTCATAGAAGTATTTTTTTTTAGATAATCATCTCAAACTATTATTCTTTTGTCTTTAACTATTTTTTATCTCTATATATAAATTAGTTTTTAATAATTTATTTAAAAAACATCCATAATTAAAAGTAATATTATATCACAATTCAAATTATTAGTTTATGTATTCAAAATATTTTTTATAGAAATTATAATTTTCAATTATAATATAACTTATACATATAATATTTATTTATTATAAATTTTAATTGTATAAAAATAAATATTTATTCTATGTAACTCACGAGCAAAAGTACTAAGGGTGCGTTTGTTTCATGGATAACTTTTTTAATCCCGGGAATACAGGAGGGGAAAAAATTATCCTACGTTTGTTACGAAGTAATAAAATATTTAATCCCGAACATATTTTATTCCTGGGTAAACTATAATCCCACCTTCAACCAATATTTAATCCTGGCGGAGGGGGTAGGGAAAATTTATTCCCATGGGATAAGAACTGTCTTTATGAATAAAAATCCAAATATATCCTTTTTGTACCCATTACCTCACTACCCTCTCAATGCTATTATTTCTTCGTTCTTGGGGAGGTTGGCAGCAAATTTTAATTTATGATAGATATATTAATTGGGGTAGGAAATATAGGAAATGAATGTTACATGTAAATGAAGGGGATACTTTACTATATAGGCTTTTTTATTATGTTGTCGCATGAACTGGTTTAGGTTAGTCGAATTGATTTCGACTAACTATGCTCTAACACGATTCCAAAATTTGAATGTAGTATCATACGATTTGAAACTATCAAAAGGGGAAATCTGCCTCTTGATTTTTGAAATGGGTCCTCGAGTAACTAAAGAAAGCACTCGATTGAAGATGCAAATAACCAAAATTCAAAAATAAATTCAAAGATAAAGAATAGAACGAAATTTAAACTCAGAAAGCAGTAAATTCGACAAGAAATTTAAACTGGGAGATAAATGCGATTTCTGATTGATTGGTCCAAAAGTCCTTTACACATATCCAGAGCATCTATTTATACAAAAAATCTCAACTGACTGCCCTAGATTGTGTCTTTAGGCCATGTTCAATTACAATTGACTGATTCATAACTGATTTGGCTAAGCTAAGCCTATTTCGGCTATCCATTGACGCTAAGACATGCCCTACTACCCCTTCTCTATTCCTATTTTCCAGGAACTAGCTTCAACTCGTGAATCTCTTTCGGGATAATCTCTTAGCAACTGTGATCAGGCTTCCCTTATCTTCGGATTTACCAATTACAATCGACCATTGCCAAATCTTTTTTATCTTCTACAAAATCTTGCATTTTTGAATTCCTAACAGCTAGCCAAAAAATTTCACTTAACATATCTTATCATTAGATGACAAAAATCGGCTATCCGTTTAAACTGTTTATCTAAACCCCCATCCTTATCCTTCCGGCTAACATAATTTCGGTTAGCATATTTTGAATGACAACAAATGCCCCCTATATCTTGACGCTGATTGGCCAAATGAAAGGGTTAAGATATAACTGTTTTAATCTTTCCCTCTTCTTCTGATCTTGCAACTGACTTGCAATTAAGATCTAGCCGTTACATGTCCTATCACTTTAAATATCTTGCTTTTCACTGTTGCCCAACTATCCAAATTAACCCTTGCCTTTCTTGCTTGAATCTTTACCTCTTGCGATCGCTCTTTACTGGAAATCACCAAACACCAAACCCTAAAATTACCATGTCGACCACCAACAGTTCCCAATCTAGGCCCCGTGAGTACGGAGATGGGTCCGATGAAGAGGTTTCCTCTCAGAAGTCCCTATCCAGCTTCTCTAGTGGACATGGTGATTCTGACACTCCTAGCCAATTCGAGAATCCCCTACGGGCTCATGAGGGTCATTACTACCTTCATCCCTGCG
This sequence comes from Pueraria montana var. lobata, assembly GCA_026413185.1. NCBI lineage: Eukaryota > Viridiplantae > Streptophyta > Magnoliopsida > Fabales > Fabaceae > Pueraria > Pueraria montana. The sequence continues at coordinate 46,615,876 of CM048650.1, read as the reverse complement.
CTGACGATGTCATGGATGCAGTTACCTTTCTTAAGCACTATTTGCATCACGCTGATTATCCCATCCCAATCACTTCTTGGTTTCAGCTAACCAGCATCCCCCAAAACCTTGGAACTTGGCCACGGGGTACTCCTCCTTACTACAGATGGCTCAACAGTATGGCTAAGGCAAAAAGGGGGGGGGGGGGGGGACTGGAAGAAGTGGGGAGTCTATGACACCATTACCCTTTCCAAACACGATGACGAGCCGAACTATACTTTGATCTTCAGCTTCCTGTCCTTTTGGTCCACGGCTATCAATGCCTATGTTTTCCCTTTTGGCATCATGACTATCACTCTTCAGGATGTGGTAACCATCCTAGGTTTACCCATTATCGGCAATGAATTCCCTGCTTTACATGCTCAAGCAAGTGACAACTTGGGCCTCTCCTTCGACAAGTCCACCAATGGATATCCCCACTTTATCAAGGCTCATGCGAAAACTTCAGGTAGTGTTTTAGCTGAAGAGCATAATGCATTCCTCTTGTACTGGATCTGTAAGTATTTCATTTGCTCTTCCTCCAAAGTTATGGTTTTCGAGTATGCCCCTGTTGTATCCCTGCTTCAAATAGACGAACCCATGGCTACAATTGTTCTGTTTCTTTCTTCCCTCTATAAGTCTATTTTTCTAATTTTAGAAAAGATTAGGGCAGGCCAAAACATCGACAGTTCTTCTGGCCCTTTCTGATTTTTGTAACTCTAGATAATTAGAAACTTCCTTATGTTTGCTACTTCACAACCAAAGTCCATTACGACAGCTGAATGATATGCCTTTGACGCCACTCTTGGAGACGTTCTCAGCACCAATTCGGCACGTTTTTTCGTTGACTCGCTCTTCAGCATTTTGGCCGACGTAGGTGCTCTTTGGAATCCTCCAACAATCAACCATAACATCCCAGTTAGCTAAAATTGGAGCCTCAGGCTGATCAAACCAGCCAATCGACTAACTGGGGTAGTATTCTGACTGCAAGAGATCTGCTATTTGGCATCAAGCCCAGCTCTCGATACAACAAGATCTCAGTAGAACGCTACAACCCCCAGTTCGTTGCCCGTCAATTCGGTCTCACTCAGCATCTCCCCATGGCTTTCCTGACTCTGACTTCGCCTGATTCTTGACCTTTTTTTATTGCTGAAGAGGTTCGATGCTTGACTTGTTCAAATTCAGCCTATTCCTACCTGACCCAAAGAAGACCCTTAGCTTTCTCAACTGGTGGCCAGCTAAAAAGCATCATTGATTACCTTATTCAGGTAGAAGGGCCGGCACCTATTGTTCTAAAGCCACAACCATCTCCTCGTCTTACACCAGCTCCGACACTAGCTAAAAAGAAAGGAAAATCGGCTGGTGTTATCATTAAGACTTCAACAACACCTCCATCATGTAATCATGTATCCTCTTGGATGTCATTCTCCATCTCTTTTAGGCATTCGACTAACTTTTCCCTTTGATAGCAAAACACAACATTGAAACCATCAACTTGGATGTTGTAGACGAGGGTACCTCACCGGATTCAGCTCCCTTGGTTTTCAAAAGAACTCCTGCCCCTACTTCGGCTAAGGTATTCCATCCACTTATAAACTATTTCCCTTTTACTTCTGCCGAATCACTAAGTCATTTTGGTCTTTCTATAGGGAACAACTGCTGCTCCTAGCCGAAGTGCAAAAAGATTGAAGCTTGGAACTGCTACCAAGCCTTTGCCAGTAAGTATTCATGCTTCATGACATTTTAACCAATCTTTCATTTTGCTGATCAGTTCTTTTCACTTCTAGGACTCAACCCCTACTATTGAGCCGACTGTGATGCCCTTTGAGTCCTTCACCATGCCTGAAGCATCCGTGCCACCTGCTGGTCCCTCCTTGGCTTTCACTCATCCCATCCTATCAAATGTCACTGATGAAATGCTAGTCGAATACTTCCAATCTCCAGCCTCGTCAACCCCTGCAGTTCCTGATGGATTGCATATCGATGACCACTTCTAGCATGTTGAAAATTTCATGTCCAGTGACGTCCCTGTTAATCCTGCCATGCTTAAACCAGTTCTACTCTCTTTTGCTAAGTTGGCTAATGCGCCTACCATCTCTGAGTCTAGCCTTCAAATCTTGAACTATATCAGCATGGTCGTAGGTGATGTTATTTTCAACCACAACATGCATCAGCGGAGGTTCAAATTTGCCGAAGCTGACCTGAAGCAACTGAGGGATTTGCAGGCTCAAAAATCCACTTATACCATCAACTATCAGACAGTCGAAGTTGAGTGGCAAACTGACCTAGTTGAATGGGAGCAGCTCAACAAGAAAGTAGAAGAGCTGACAGCAGAGCTCGGCAAGATTAAAAAGGAACTAGCCGAATTGAATCCCAAGATAGCCAATCTTAACACCAAACTTAACAGCAATGGGGTGTACACACTGGCCATTTCTCTTGATCCTAATATCAATCATCTGCTACACCAGAAGGATGGACTAGAAGAAGATCTAAGTGCGGGTGAGGCTGGGATTGCTAAAGACAGGAAGGAATGGGACCATTTGAGGTAATTATTTGATCAAGCTAAAAAAAACTTGTTTACACCTCCACTGGCTCCTACCACTTCGGCTGCTCCTTCTCATTCGGTTCCCCCAACAGGTATTGTTAAGCGTATTATGGGAGTAGCTGCCGAAATAGACAGTTTCACAACTGCTGTTGTAGCTACCAACGAAGCCCTTGTGACTGTTGATGCTGGTGCAATGACCACAGAAGACAATGTTGATACTGGTGAGGGCCATATTAGAACCTCTTCGACTGACCTTGTTGACATGGCTATCGATTCAGCCGCTCAACCGTAAAGATTCCCTTGAACTCTTTATCATAAGTCCAATCTTTGGGCAATTTTTGCTTTCTTTATTAGCTAAGTGATCAGCTTGTGATCACTTTGAACACTCTTACGTTTGCTTTGGTTCTTCCTCCCATATGGATGGGTGGAAAATTTTTAAATATCTTGCATTTATGCTTCAATCTAACTCTTGTCCGTCTTGATTCATTAGCCGATACGCCCCATTTGGTAGTATTTGACTAATTATGAATGGTCCTTCCCAATTAAGGGACCACTTGCCAAGATCCAAATCCTTAGATCTAAGAGGCAAAATCGATTTCCAAACCAAATCTCCTTCGCAAAAATGCCTCAGCTTAACATGTTTGTTGTATGCTCTCTCAACTTTTCGCTTGTTAAGCTGAATACTGTCAAGTGCCATTAGTAGATCTTTGTTTAACTCATCTAACTTGTCTAGCATGGATTGCTGCCGAATACTGTCAAGTGCCATTAGTCGATCTTTGTTTAACTCATCTAACTCGTCTAGCATGGATTGCTGGTATTGATCTAGGGCCAACATGTTTTGTTTGGCTATCCTTAACGACTTTACATTAATCTCAACCGGCAAGACTGCTTCATGCCCATATGTCAGCCGATAGGGAGTACTGCCTGTTGCTTTAGATTGTGTATTTTGGCAAGCCCACAGAGCTTCCTGTAGGGTCTCGTGCCATTTCCTAGGGTTATCCTCCAAATTCTTCTTCATTATATCAATCAAGATTTTGTTAGTTGCCTCAGCTTGTCCATTAGATTGCGCATAATAGGATGTTGAATGGACCAATTTAATGCCGAATTGACATGCAAATGAGGCTACCTTTTCCCCAGTAAACATGGTTCCTTGGTCGGTAGTAATTAACTCAGGTATGCCGAAATGATAAATAATATTATGTTTGATGAAATGAATCACGGCTTGCTGAGTGACATTGACCAAAGGCTCAGCTTCTACCCATTTTGTGAAGTAGTCAGTGGCTACTAGGATAAAACTATGCCTCTTAGATGACGTTGGATGGATTTTACCTATAACATCCATGGCCCATCCCCGAAATGGCCAAGGTTTGATTATTGCATGCATCTCTTCAACTGGAACCCTTTGTAACGGCCCATGTTTTTGACATTCTTTGTAACCTTTAGCATAACGATAACAATCGGCTGTTATCATTGGCCAATAGTAACCATGCCAAATTAGTAACCACTTCATCATAGGTCCGGTCCTATGGGCTCCATATAAGCGCTCATGTACTTCACCCATGAGTCGTAAGGATTCAGAATGATTAATACATTTCAATCAAACTCCATTGAACCTCCTCCTGTATAGGTCATCACTGATCATGGTATATTTCAAGGCTTTTTGCTTCAGCTTGAATTCGGATTGGCTAGATGGATTTTGCAAATAATCTATTAACTCCTGTTGCTAAGAATCCAACGATTCGGCATTCGTCATACAAAATTCTTCCATGGGTATATCCACCATTTTGTCCTTCAATTTCTTATACCTAGACGCATGTTGAGCCATTTGGTTAGCTTCATCATTCTCACCTTTGTATATGTATTCTATGGTAATATCAGGAAAACATCTCAGCAGATTCTTAGCTAATTCGTAGAATTCCGTTAAGGTAATGGTGTTACATTGATATTCTCCCTTCATGTGCCAAACTACTAATTGGGAATCTCCGCGGACATGTACACATTTCACTCTCTTTTTTAGCAATATTTGCAATCCCTATATTAGCGTCCCATATTCGGCTTGGTTATTAGAATAGTCTAGGTCAATTCTTTTAGAAAATCTCCATACTTTTCTTGTTGGGCTAAATCACTACCCCGATACCAACGCCATAGCCACATCCATAGTGTTATCTATGGAGATACATGGATGCTGAGTAACAAAATTGGCTAAAACTTGTCCTTTCATAGCTCGTAGCGGCATAAATCAAAGCATAAGCGTTCAATTTTATTGCCCACTTTATTAAACGACCTTGCAACATCGACCAATTCAGCAAAAATCTAACAATATCAAATTTGCACAAAACCCAAACTTCACTAGGTAACAAGTAATATTCTAGTTTTGTACAAGCATGAAAAAGTGACAAACATAACTTCTCAATGGGAGAGTATCTATATTCGGCATCATGTAGCAATCGGCTAAGATAATAGATCACCCTCTCAGTTCCATCTTAAGCATCTTATGTAAGGAGGCATCCGATTGATTCCTTAGCAGCCGAAATGTATAGTTTTAGTGGTTTTCCTGGGTTATGAGGTACTAAAACTGGTGGTTCGGCTAATACCTATTTGATTTGCTCAAAAGCTTTCCGTTGTTCTTCTCCCTAAGTGAACTCCTCATCATTCTTTACCCTTGGTAAAGGTGAGAAAGCCTTCATCTTTCCAGCCGAATTGGCTATAAATCTTCGTAGGAAGTTTATCTTGCCAATGAGACTTTGCAACTCCTTCTTGTTCCGAGGAGGCTGGGCCTCCAGTACTGCTTTGGCTTTATTTTTATTCACATCTATCCCTTGTTGGTGAACCAAGAAATCCAGGAAGTTCCCAATTGATACCCCAAACGCACATTTTGTTGGATTCATCTTGAGCCCATGAAATCTCATCTTTTGTAAGGCTTGCTCCAAATCGGCTAAATGCTGATCTATGCCGGTTGACTTTACTACTACGTCATCGATGTAAACTTCCATATTCTTTCCTATGGCATCATGAAAGATGAGGTTCATAGCCCTTTGATATGTAGCACTAGCATTTTTCAATCCAAACGACATTACTAGCCATTCGTATATCCCTAAAGCACCAAGGCAATGAAATGCCATTTTGTGTATGTCTTCAGCAGCCATGAAGATTTGGTTGTAGCCAGAATGTCCATCCATGAATGTTAGTATACCATGCTTGGCTGTTGCGTCCACAAGCATGTCGACAATAGGCATGACGTACTCATCTTTGGGTATGGCTAAATTGAGATCCCTGAAATCGATACATACTCGTACCTTCCCATTCTTCTTTATGACAGGAATGATATTTGACAACCATTCAGCATACCTTGCCGTACGAATAAATCCTGCCTTTAGTAGTCTCTCGATCTTTTCCTTAATCTGAGGCAAAAGCTAAGGATTACACCGCCTTGGTGGTTGCCAATATGGCTTAAATTCCTTCTTTGATGGGTAACCTATGTTCTTCTAAAGCCTTAGACAAACCTGTCATTTCATGGTAATCCCATGCAAAGCAATCCCTGTACTGTGTAATTTGTTTTATTAGTCGTTTCTTATTTATTTCGGCTAACAAACCACTCACCTTAGTCATTCTGGGATCTTCTTCAGTCCCTAGATTGATTTCTTCCAACAGGTCTTGAGCCTTAAAGCTAGGAATATCTCTCTTTATTGCAGGCAGGGTGTCTTGATGTTTCCCTTCATTTTGCCCCTAGGCAGATCTATCATAGTTGATTTGACTATCATGTCTTCTGCAATGAACAAGGTAAGTTGATTCAGTATACTCTGTAGCACTTCATTCTCTCCATCCATCTAACAAATCAACAGAAGGCCGTATTTCGGCCTGCCAATTCACCACGAACCCTTTCTTTGTTAAATCAAAGGATTCCCAACTTCCTTCTTCATAATCATTTGGCACTTGTATTGGGGCCAAATGAGGAGAGTATAACATAGCTTCAACCATTCTGACATCGGTTGAAAATTGATTATCATCAATGTAACACCTTAGAAGATATTACCTTTTGCCTTCTTATATTACCAAATTGATAGAATTTAGCATATAAGAATATCAAATATATCTATGCAGAAATTAAAACTTAAACATATATTACATAAACATATACAGTACAAAGCTCTTGGCACTTAGGTGCTATACAAAACATGCAAAAGATAAATAAAACATAAACTAAGTTCCCATACATTGGGAATAAACAAAACTACACTAAAAGCATCTTCCTTATGGCGGACAGTTCCGTGCTCTAAGCTGCTCCCACAAGGCATCTACCTGCTAACCTGTAAAAACATGAAAACTAAAAGGGATGGGACATAATGTCTCAGTGAGTGCTCTAAGGACTCTAGGTTGATGCTCTGCTCTAGAGATCCTGTTCTTAACTCTCAAGGCCTCTATCTTTCCATGGTACTCATGCTTACAACTATTAATCCATTATCTCATCATTGCTATCTACTTAGGTCATACTTTAACCCTTTACTTAGGCACCTAGAATTGACCACTTGGACTAACTCTAAGGCCATTGGTGTCCTAAGGTATCTAGACAACACTCTTACTCTTGACCTTTAACTAGGATCTTACTCTCCTATTGTAACATCCTAAGGGGTATCACTCTATAAATTACATCTTATTAATCAAAAGTGGATAATAAGACATTTTTTATATCATTATTTAGGAATTTTAATGTTAAAAGTCATACATCATTCTCAAGTAACCTCATCATATACATATCAAAGGGCATTTCCCAACCTATGAGACCTTATACCAAAAGAAATAACTACATAACCAATTATCTCAAAAGTAATAAGCTAAAAGACATTAAAGCACAAAATATAACATCGTCATGACCAAGAGTCTTCATTCTCTATAACTTGCTCAATTTGGAATAGGGAAACTAAACTAATGAGACAAAGTCTCAGTGAGTGCTAAATAAGCAACAATATACTTGTGTGACCCATAGATGCATCATAAACATATATTTAGACATCACTTTTGCATGCTTTACATTATTTCTTTCATTGTCTTTTCTATCCTATGGCAAGTATTGAGCTCAAACATTCAAGGAGCGTCCCCGTGATCTTATGCCATGACCTCGTATTTATATCCCCCTCCGGTCCGAGGGGCCTTTACAACATCTTTGGGGATGGGAAGTGACGAACCCCACCCAATATCCAAAGAGGGTACCTTTAATCTTTGCCTGTCTTTTCTCTTTACTTAAAACTTTTGCTTTTCTATTGGTGTCCAGAATGATCAATACCTCTTTATCCCAATGGGGATTTTCTTTTATTAACATCTAAACACAAACATAAAGTACCCACAAGTAGTACGTCATAATGCATAAACATCAATGGAATGTCATAAAAAGTAAGAACGGAAAAGTAGTTCCAAGGGTCCCAGATGGCTTAGCTAGGGGTACTGCTAGCTTAGCCATAACCTATTCGAGAAACTCTAGAGGACTGACAGCTTAGCCATAGGTTCTGTTAGCTTAGCCATAGCCTATTTGAGAACTCTCTGAAGGTCGGATGGCTTAGCAGGGGCTTTCGCTAGCTTAGCTAGCCCGTTTGATAACTCTCTGGAAGTCGGATGGCTTAGCCAGGGCTTTCGCTAGCTTAGGTAGCCCGTTCAAGACAACTCTAGAGGTTTTCTAGCTTAGCCATAGCTATTTCTAGCTTAGCCAGTGCTTGCACTACTTTCTAGTTCCTTGCCTTAGCTTAGCGAGAATAGCCTCTTGCTTAGCCGCAAAAGTTATTGAGTACAAACTATGAATGTGTCGCTTAGCCAGACCTTTGGCTTGCTTAGCCAGAGCGCGAAATCTGCAACTTCGCATGGGATGCAAATCTGTTGGATCTAAGGCCATCCATGGCTTCCAAGCACTCCAAGATACACCAATCAAACCTTAAACAATTATATTACATATATAACCAATTAATCTACTTAAAAATGTCTTCAAACATGCATAATCATCAAAATCCCAATATCTCCAAGCCTAGGGTTCAAAAGGGGAAAAAGGGAAGATAACAAATCAAAGGGGTAGGGATGGACAAGAGAAGGCACTCACACTAGGGGGTCTTGGATCCTAGCTCCGCTCCTTTTTTCTTCCTCTTCTTCCTCTCCTTCATTCTTCTCCTCCTTCTCTCTATCTTCCTTTCTTTCTTTTCTTTCTCTTTCTAACTCACTCTCCTCATTTTTATTAAATCGTGAGTGTGTGTGTGGGCTTATGGGCCTCAACCCCACATTAGACCTTGGCTCCCCATCATGGTCTTATTATCTTATTTCTATCATCTCCTATTATATGATAACTATTATTAATAATGCCTAAGGGTATCCTTGAACCATTAAATTTATAAGCTACTGTGTAAAACATGTCTTCTTATTATTATTTCTAAGGTCCGTAAATTGGGGATGTTACAATCAGCAAGTACAATCTCCAGCTGATCTCCTTCCCAAAATAGTAATTGTTGATGAAGTGTGGAGGGGATGCATTGACTAGAATGGATCCAGTGCCTTCCCAACAAAACATAATATGCTAGCTTGGCATCTACTACGAAAAAGGTAGAGTGCATAGTCTTTGGTCCTACTGTGATTTCGGCAACTAGTACTCCTAACACGACAGTTGCACCTCCAGTAAAATTAGTCATTCTCATATTAGTAGGCACCAAGTCTTTTCGTTCTTTGTCGAGCTTCTTCAGGGTGATTAGTGGCATTATGTTTAGGATTGCTCTTCCGTCTACTAATACTCTAGACAGAGTTTTGCCATTTATATGAGTTTTTACATACAGGGGCCTCAAATGTTTTACCATATCTGGTGTAGGTTTGCTGAATTCAGTTTTGACTAGCTTACCAGTGTCTTCTCCAGCAATGGTAGCCCATTCAGTCTCTTCAATGCACACATCTCCATCTAAATTTTCATCTTGTCCAGGATTAGCCCAGAATTCACTAGGTATCACACTGATCACATCGATTTCGGCCCCTAACAGATCATCCCCACTTAGCCATGCTTTAAGCAAAGATTCTTCGATCTGTATTGGATTAGGATCCTGCCCTTCTTGAGCTTGACATACTTCGTCGTTTATTACGACATTTCTCTCAAGGACTTTCTTCTCGTCTGGTTCTTCAGTCAATTCGGCAATGGGTATCACCAGACCATCGATGCGATTTGTGGACTCTAGATGTTCGGGCTCCTATTCTAGCTGGGCCTTCCCAAAAGCTTGCTCTAAAGTCGTAGTCACCTAATTTACTGAATATTCGCCCTAGCCCTCAACCTTTAAATTGGCTATCATGGCTAACATTTGTTTCATCTTTTTTAGAGCTTGGGTTCTTTGGAAGTCTCCTCTTTTGGGTTCTGCTCAGGAAACCCTCCTGTTGCCAAGGCTTTGGGGCCTCCTAGTTTATGAACCATTCGTCCACCTTAGCCTTAGCTTAAGGCTTGATCATCCTTGACAAAGAAACCTTCTCATTTTGAACTATGATGCACAAAGTTCCCATCCCATTCTCTATATTAAATTTAGCTACTCTTTTCTGATTCCTTGGCACAGGAGTTTCGTCTAGCTTCGGCACTTGGCTGGCCTCCTTCCCATTGTAAATTTTCTGACTAAGTTCCTCAAATTTTTGTACCTCCTCCCTTTTTATCCTAGCTTGTAGTAGATCGGCTAGCTTTGGACTAGTGATTCGGTTTGATGTTCTTGCAGATATGCCTTCACAAGGAGGCCCTAGTCGTTTGAATGCACTTTGGCTGTTCTGATGGGCTACCCATATCCCACTTGCCACTAGTGGTTGTTGTAGTCTTTGAAACACGGACACCCTACGTGCCGAAGCACCTTCTTTTGGTTTCCAGTCTGTCTTTGGTTTCCAAACCCGTCGTCCTTTTCCTTTCCCGTTATCAGGGACACCATATGCCATCATATTGATGTCCAATTTTGGGAAAGGATCAGTATCGACTGCCATTTCAGCTGCTCCTTTCTCAATCAGTTTAAAACGACCTTCTTTCACATCCTTTTAAACTGCTTGCCAAAAACTTATGCAGTTTGTCGTAAATGACTGTACGAATTATGCCACTTGCAGTATTTCTTTCCTTTTAAATCCTCGGCCAACGGTATCCTGTGTTCATCTTTCAGCCGAATCTTCTGATCCTTCAGCAAATATCCAAATATTTGGTCAGCTTTTGATATATCGAAATCATATTCTGCTTTTCCATCGACTATATTACTTTTTCCTTTTCCTGGTTTCAAAGCCGGGCAAGAATATGGCTTTCCTTGTAGGATTTCGGCTGCCATGATTTTAGCCCTTTCTTCATAATTTTCGTTGTCCTCGTCAACATCAACCACCGATATCAAATGAGAACCACATCTTCGGCTAGCCCTTCTCATTTCTCTTTCATGGATGAATTGTTCAGTCCGATTTACTTTGGATGTCAGCTGATTTAGGTCGTTATATTCTTGAGCAACTAGCTTTTCTCTCAACTGGGGATGCATGTTGCCAGCCGCCATTGCAGCACATTCGCTTTCTAGCAGTTGTATCGAACATCTGCTTTAATTTTCCTAAACCTTTCAATGAAATCTATGGCCGATTTTTCCATCATCTGCTTGGTATTCATCAAATCGACTATAGTTATTTCAGGGAGAGGTCTATAAAAGCAATCATGGAAACACCTTTCCATATCTGCCCAGTTTTGTATTGAATTTGGTGGCAGAATTGAGTACCATGTGAATGCTACTCCAGTCAATGACAACAGGAATAGCTGAAGCTTGTGACACTCATTTTGGTCAACTTCACCACATTGGGCCGTGAATCAGCCTGCGTGTTCCATAGTTGATATGGCATCTTCGCCAGAAAAGGTTGTAAAGTCTGGCATTTTAAACCCTTTCGGCAAGAGTACCATTCGATCAATCCACTCCGGATAGGGTTTCTTATACATTGGCCTCTCCATCGGTTTGAGTTGGATACCAAAATACTTCCCCAGTGTCTCGGCTATCATCTCAAGATCCACTAACGGTGCTGACGTAGTTCTTGAAGGTTGGTAACCAATTTGACTCAAAGCAGTTTGCCCTATAGGAATCTCATTCTGGACATAAGACGCTTCTCCATTATTTATCATTCCAATAGAGTTCTGATGTCCAACAACAGGCTGGACATAAGGCAAACTAATATGTCCAGTGGCATTAGTTGGTCATCTAGCCATAGCCATTTGTGGGGAAATAAATCGATTAGCAGATTCGATCATTCCTGTTTGCCCCCCAAGTGTGGGTGCGAAGGGAACGTGAGTAGTTATTGGCATATATCTAGTATTGGCTGCCAATGTTTTAGGGAAGGTCCCTATTTGGTTGCGTATCGGCTGGGTCGTGGCCCACGTCCCTGCCGATGCAGTTATAGGCTGAACCATTTGCCACGGGTGTGGCGAACGGATTCGGCTGGACTATTGGTACTAGCCCTGCTTGAATTTGCTCGATAATTGGAGGAGAGTCTAAATTGATTACCTGGTTCGGCATATCCTGATTCCTTGGGAATGAATTTTCAACAATTTTCTTAGCCTCTAATTCTCTAGTCTGTTACAATTCATTTTGCACCATAGGTTTGACAATGTCAGACAGTTGCGCAGATATTTGATACATGATATCATGTATACCAAGGTCTATCTATTGGCGAATGAAAGAGGTTGTCATCACTGCAGGGGCATCGGTGGCAATAGATGTTACAGCTGGTATGGTTGTCACCAAAGTGCCTGTCGATGGGGTAGTTGGAGACGTCGTCGACATAGGATTCATCATCAGGGATGGTGGCATGCCCAATGTATTTTCGCCTGTTTTGGTTTGTTCTTCTTCTTCGGTTGTTGCTGATCCATCTTGCTTAGGTCTCTGGACCTAAGCTGCATATGCCAAGAGTGATTGTGGCCTGGAGAGTGAAAATAGGGACTATTAGCACCAATGGTCCCACTGGGCGTGCCAATTTTGTTGTCGCGTGAACTAGTTTAGGTTAGCCAAATTGATTTCGACTAACTATGCTCCAACACGATTCCAAAATTTGAATGTAGTATCAGACGATTTGAAATTATCAAAAGGGGAAATCTGCCTTTTGATTTTTGAAATGGGTCCTCGAGTAACTAAAGAAAGCACTTGATTGAAGGTGCAAATAACCGAAATTCAAATACAAATTCAAAGATAAAGAACATAACAAAATTTAAACTCAGAAAGCAGTAATTTGGTAAGAAATTTAAACTGCGAGATAAATGCGATTTTTTATTGATTAATCCAAAAGTCCTTTACACATATCCGGAGCATTTATTTATACTAAAAATCTCAGCTGATTGCCCCAAATCGTGTCTTTAGGCCACGTTCAATTACAATTGACTAATTCATAACTGATTCGACTAAGCTAAGCCTATTTCGGCTATCCATTGATGCTAAGACATGCCCCACTACCCCTTCTCTGTTCCTATTTTCCAGGAACTAGCTTCAACTCGTGAATCTCTTCCGGGATAATCTCTTCGCAACCGTGATCAGGCTTCCCTTATCTTCGAATTTACCAATTGCAACCAACCATTGCCAAATCTTTTTTATCTTCTATAAAATCTTGCATTTTTTAATTCCTAATAGCTAGCCAAAAAAATCTCACTCAACATATCTTATCATTAGATGAAAAAAATCGGCTATCCGTTTAAACTGTTTATCTAAACCCCCAGCCTTATCCTTTCGGCAAACATAATTCTGGTTAGCATATTTTGAATGGCAACAGATTACATGTTATGGATTTGCAGATTTGGAGTTTCGGTAGATTAATTATATATTGGCAATCTAAATGTAACTCCTCTACCGAAATGAGTGATGTATCATTCTGTTAAAAAAATAATCTTTAACACAATAAGGATATTTTAGTAATTATAATATATATTTCCAGGAAAAAATAACTAAACCAAACACATGTTTTAATTATGTCTGAGAATATAAAAAAATATTCCCAACCTACTTTAATATTTAACCAAACACATTTTTTAATTATACGCGGGAATAACATTCCCATGTTATATTCCCAGGAAAAAATATTATCGGGATTAAAAAAGTTATCCTAAAACAAACGCCCCCTAATTATATTAATTTCATGGCAACTATTTGTAGTTATGAGTTATTCACTTGTTAATTTATTAAATGTGTGTAATTGATAAATATTACATTGTTAAAACTTTTTTTTAATTTAAAATAGTGACAAAAAATATCGAATTCAAGACTTTGTGTAAACTACTTAGACACCCAACCATCATATTAACCCTAGTGATTCTCTAAATGCTTAAATTTTGAAACAATAAATCAAAGTAAAATAATATTTTATAATTAAAATGTTTGAATATGTGCATTCATTTATTATATTTATGAATTTTTTTTTTTTTAAAAATTGGATGCAAAAAACAAAAAACAAAAAGAATATTTTTATTGTTTAAAATACAATAAAATAAATTTTGTTTAAAATAAAATAAAAATCATAAATTTATTTTTAAAAGAATATAATTACAAATATTTTTATTGTTTAAAATAAATATTGTTCAAAATAAAATAAAATTAAAAATAACATTTATTATATTTTTATTATTTAAAATAAAATGAAATAAAATAAATAAAATTAAATTAATATGCTTTGAAGACTTTTTCCTAATCTAAATTAATATTATTATTGAAATAAAATCAATATTTTTATTATAAATTTCTTTAAAAATTATTTAAAATAAAATAAATATGCTTTGAAGACCTTTTCCTAATCTAAATTTTATTGTTTAACAAGTCATTAAAAATTCTTCGTTATTGTACTTAATTTATTTTATTTTAAATAATTATTCAATGTGTTTGTCAAATGGGAGGCTTTTGCACAATCTACAATTTGTTATTTAATGAGTCATTGACTTTTCAAAAAAACTTAATGAGTCACTGAAAAGTCTTCATTGTTGCAATAATTAATGTATTCTATTTTCAACATTAAATTATTTAATGCTAATGAATTTAAATCATTGAAAAGTATTCAAAATTTTGTATGTAATCTTTTACAAAAACCATGTGGCCTTGATTGTTGTCATATTTAAAATATTACAATACAATACTAATAAAAATATTTACACTTATATTTGAAATATATTATTGTAATGTATTATGTAATATTGTAAATTTTATATAAAAAAAATAATATTGCAAATGTGTAATATTTTAAATATTACAGTAGTAATAAAAATATTTACACATTTATTTTAAATATATTATTGCAATGAAATATTTCTTAACTTATTTACGCTTCAATTTTTTTTATGTTTTTTTATATATTAACAATTCTTAAATGAAACATTTGAAATTTATTTAATGAAAAAAAAAAGAAAAAAAATTGCATACAACTTTAGAAGGAAAAATTTAATGGACGACTATTAAAAAAAAGAAAAATAATTTTTTTACCTTTATATTTAATTAGAAAAGAAAAAATAAGTATAAAATTTATTTAAAGAGATTTTAAAGATTTTTTAAATGATAAACTTATTTTTAAATTTAAATGATTTAAAGTAAAAAAAATGTGTAAAATGAAAAATTAAAAATATATCCAAAGTCAATTTAAGCAAATTATGTTTAAAATTACTTTAATTCAATCTAATGATGAATAAAGTATTACTTTTTCATTTTACTTATCTCTTCAGTTTATATAAATGTTTAAACCTTATTAATGATTTTGTTTACTAATATCTTTAAAAATAATAGTCAGAGAATAAAATTATTTTTTCATTAAAAACATTATATTTAATATTTTACCAATACATGCTTATTATTATTTCAATAAATGTTTTTTTAAAAAATTTTGTCAAATATAATAAATTATTAATGGTATTATTGATATGAAACATAAGGAGAATATATTAAAATAATATTCTCATTTAATACTCAAGATTTTAACTTCCTTTTTTCACAGTCATATATTTGGCAAGATTTATATTCAATATTATTAATTAAAAATAAAATACCTTTAAAAGATTAGAAAAAATAAAAAAATTTCTAATAGGTTGACGGAGTAGAAAGTAAAAAATTAAATGGAAAACATTAAAAATTGTTAATCAATTTATGTCTTTCGAATAAAATATTTTACTATTAATTTTTTAAATTAATATTTAGATACCTAAATGAAATATTACTTGGTTTCCTACAAATATTATTTAAACTATTTATCATAAATATAAATATAATTTTTGTATTCAAAATATTTTTATATAAATTATAATTTTTAATTATAATATAATTGATATATTCAAAAATATTTATTAATTATATTAATCATGACAATTATTTGTAGTCATGAGTCATTCACTTATTAATAATATTAAATGTGTGCAATCAATGAATATTTAATGCTTAAAATTTGAAACAATAAATATTTCAAACTTTTACCATATTAAATATTTATTCATATTAATTTTTTTTATTGTAGTCAAACTTTATTGGAAGAATTTTATTAAAAAACTGAGAGAAATTTTCCTATTTAATCACCCTTTCAAACTCAACACTGCACACAAACACTCACACTATCTCTGATTTCATTGTCACTTGTTTTTCTTTCTCAGCGTCTTTCCCTTTGTTTCACGTTCCAAACTTTGTCATGGAGTTCAAATATCTTAATGGCCAAAACAAAAGGACAACATCGCCACCACCACGCTCTCTTTCTGATGTAGCTTACGTCTCCAAATACCCATTACGAGGTAATGCTCACTTCTCTTCACATTCTTTTCAAGATATATACCCATTTGTTTTGTAGTTTAAAAAATAAAATACTTTTGTTACATGAGTTCATTTTATTCACTATTCGCTTTCCATGATATGAGTTTGTGCCAGGTAGTTTTTCTAGCAATGTTTCGGCACCCAGAGTCTTCCCACTGGCTGTGCCAGTCAATGCCGAGGAAGTGTTCCAACAAGAGTTGGAGATAGAGAAAATACGACGGGAGCTGGAGAAAGAGGAGATTAGATTAGGAGAGAAATAATCGCTGACGAGATGGCATTGGCACGACGGCGAGAGCTTGAAGAGGAAGTGAGAAGAAAAATGACATCAGAGAGAGCATTCGCAATCCCGCTGCAAAGATCGGAGGGAATATCTTCTTATAACAATGCTATTGTCGGGTCACAATTCCATTTACCCTCCCATTTCAAAGTTGATAACAGACAAGCTTGTAGGCAACTTTACAAGGATAAAGTGATCCCACAGGTTAGTGCATGTATAGTCTTGTGTTTAATTTACCCTTCATTTGTGTCTTTATCTTCAATTTTGATTTTATTTTCCTGCTTCTTCTTTAGTGTTGTTTGGATTGTGAAAAAGGTTTTTCTCATAGTTTTTTTTATTGAAAAATGTTACCTTGTTTGAGAATGTTCCTTGAATATTTTGTCATGTTGAAGCTCTTAATTAGCCGGTGAGCATAAATGATTTTGCTTATCCCATTGCAGGCTAGACCAAATGCTAATCGTTGTGGTGGAAAGCGCAAAGCAGTGTCACCTGCAGTTGATGACAGTGGGAGTTTTCAGAAGAAAGTCAAGCAGGAATGGAGTTGCAAGTTGTGTCAGATTACTACAACGAGTGAGAAAGGCTTGAATGATCATATTGAAGGAAAAAAGCATAAAGCTAAAGCATCCATGAGAACTCATAAAATAGGTAAGAGCAACAAAACATCATTATCATTAAAGAAAAGTAAATATTGAGTGAAATGTACTAAAGCCATTGTTACATGTATTCAGGGCTGGATTCAAGAGTAGAAGGCCAGACACTTCATCATTTTTTAACCCCTGCACATACAAGCAATCTGGAATCCAAAGAAGAGGATCAGGTTGTCCACAAAAGCAAAGGTTTAGGTGGTTTGGACAACCAAAATGAAAAAGCTACTAGTAAAGAAGTAGAGGAAACAAATGCATCAACAACAGGGAAAAAAGTGTGTTTTGTCAAGTTGGAACTCAATCGAAATTGCCACATAGAGCCATAAAAATGGAAAAAAGCACTTGGCTAATATGAACAAATTTAGCAAAAACAATGGTGGTGTTGCAAGTCCTGAATGACAATACAACACATGTTGTTAGTCGTTTATTATGTAGCTTCATGCATGTTTATTTCTTTTATTTATTAATGTAATATTTTTTATATGCTTTGAGAGTTATGATTATAGAGCATTACATGAAAAAATTATTTGATGTGAACAAGCTTGATGGGTTGCATCTTCATTTCATGCAAATTTTCACCTATATCACATAAATATATGCTCATCTTTGTTTAATTTAGTCCTTATTGACTCCTTTTTTGCAATGCAAAAGAAATTTAAGACTCTAACATATGTTTGGATAAAAGTGGAGAACATGTTTTTGGTCATTTATTGCACATCCCTGAATTTCAAGACATAAAATAAAGAAGAAAAAATGATTACTTTGAAAGTAAAAGTACTTTTAAATTCTACTAGTTGACATCTAAGCATAACTAAATGGTTTGGTTCTATTTCCGTTTGCACGTGCTCATTTATAAGGGTAAACATGTTAGGGTGTTTATTTTTCTTTTGAAAACATCAATGTTACGTGAGTGATAAATTCATGTTGAACGTTTATTTGAGGCTTAGAAATGAAAAACCAAACACACTTCATCATAGGAAAGGAACACAAAAATTGATATGAGATAAATGTTTTTTTGTTATGTTTAGCTTTTTTTTCCAACTTGAAAACTATTTTTAAATTAAAATTAAAAATAAAAATTTTTAAAGAAAAAGTAATGATTGGTCGTAAATTTTCATTTTCTAGCTTAAAATATCCTTTTAAATTAAAAATCATTAGATATTATTTTTCAATTTTTTTAGTTTTATTTAAAACTAGTTATTTGATTTAGTGAAAAATATATTTATAAAATAAAAATTATTTTACATAAAATTACATTGATTAAAAAATTGTTTTAATAATAATTTGAAAATAATAAAACTATTTTTTAATAAAGCCAACAAGCAAAGCATCAAGATAATGAGAAGCATCTCAACTATGTTGGCACTATCAATCCTATGCTACTTGTGGGAAAAAATTATTAAAGAAGAAAACTAAAGAACAAAAAGGTAGGGGGATCCAACCAAAACCTTAATTAATGAAATCTGTAACTAGGAAGGCCTAACCTTGAACGAAAAATATCTTTCCCCAATAAAACCAGGAACAACATCCCACCAAGTGAAACCTTGGGCTACAATGGCATAGTTAGCAAGTCTATCTGCACTAAAATTCCCGTATCTGAAGATGTGAGAAACAAGAAAATCCATGACCTGAGATATATGAAGACAATTCCTCCAACGATTGCGAAGTTGCCAGGGGACAAGCAGAGGTTGAGAAAAAGCATTTACTACATAAATAGAATCACATTCAATCCAAATCTTAGACCAACCTTTATGAATGGCCAATTCAATAGCCATCATAGCTGCTGTTAATTCTGCTACAATAGAAGTGGTAATACCCAGGCTTTGAGAAAAACAACCTAAAACTGAACCTCTGTAATCACGGTAAACACCACCACAAGCCGCCAAACCAGGACATCCTTGTAGCCACTTTTAGGCAAAACACACTTCCTGAGGCGTGCAAGAGCACTGCCCTAAAGGACTTATCCGCGGATAGTCGCGCAAGCCCCCCAGGATACAACAGGAACTTCTCATAACGTACTGAGGCACAGAACTGGCAAGTAACAAATTTAACCCAGAAACAGAAAGGAAGAAGGAGAAGACGAAGAGGGTGTATCCGTGCGTTTTTTCAAACGTACAGCACGAATGGGTATTTAAAAGCAAAAGAAATTAAAACGTTAATAAAATAAACGTTAAATAAAATATACGATAATATCTTTAAACGGTAAAAAACTAGATACGATCGTAAATTTAAAACGGTCATAAACTGATACGATCGTACATATAAAACGGTAAAAAAACATATACGTATATATTAAAACAGTCACAAAAATAAAATCCCTTATTTTTCGTAACCACACAACTCAATAAAATGGTAACATGAAAAACATGATTTTCGGATAAGCTTTAAATTCAAATAAACTTAAATCGAAAATAATTTTATTAAATCACAGTGTAAAAATAGTACATAGCCCATTCTCGCACGCGCATGGGGGGCAAATCGACGGATTTGCACTACGAAAGGCCCATGAGGCCCAAACTCATGCGCGCGAGGCTTCCACCTCTTACTAGCCTCTTTGAAAGCTATAAACACAAAATGATATATAAACTAGTGAGGCAAAGCTATCCTAGGCAATGTGGGACTTTGCCTTTTGTAATACTCTCCAAAACTCAAAAAATACAACAATCCTCTCGCTGCACCATCCACATTACACTTGATCCAACCATATAAAGGTGGATACCAATTAACTTGAATAACTCTGGGTGCTTTCCCAACGTGCCCAGCAACATGGAAGAATTATAGGATAGAAAAATCCCTCATAGTGTATGGAGTAACGCCAGCAGAATAATTACCAGCAAGATAAATAGCAGCAAATATCTTCGAAACGAGATTCTGAAAGGTAGCAGACTTATTTTGAAATCTGATCTGATTACGATTTTGCCAAATAAACCAAGCTGTGAAAATAACAGCAGCTATAGTAATGTCTACAGCTTGAGAACCACAAGCCACATCAACAATTTTAAGCAGCATAATTGGGGAGGAGACATCCATCGACTTACCTAAAACCCCACCAAGCCAATTACACAAAGCTCCAGCAAAATGACAATCCAGCAACAAATGTTGAGTGGTTTCCTCAGCGTTACCACAATGAACACACCATGAAACAATAGTACACCCCAAGGTTTTAAATTGCAGTCGCGGTCGCATTAAGATTTTTGCGATTATGGGTATTGCGGATTCTACGATGTGGATTGCGATCGTTACGAAGTGAATGCCTCATAACATGTTGCAGTCCGTTGCGGTCGTAACACCGTTCTGTTGTGGCCATTATCTGTGATTTTCAACCTCATCATGATTTTGGTCCGTATCGGTATCGTCCAACTCCAATATCGTGTTGTTATGAACGATATTGCCGATATGAAGCGATATTTAAAACCTTGGTACACCCTTTAGCTTTCAGTTTTTCATCTGTAGTAAGTTTATCATGAATCCATCTCCAGAAAAGAAAAGACCTAGAGGGAGGAATAGCTTGTCTACAAACAAGCTTATGCTAGGCTCTTTGTGGACCACTAGGACTAAAAAAGGCAAAAGCATCCTTGAAGCTTAAAGTCCCAGAGTCAAAAAGATCCCACATCAAATGATTCTCACAAGGAATGCATGAAATAACAGTTGAACGAATGTCTTCTACTAATTGTGGGCAAGCATTCAAAATACTTGGAATGTTCCACTGACCCTCAGCAATAAAACCACGCACACAAGCCTTTAACCGAGGGTGCAAGTGAGAAGGAATAGCTAGAGTATCCACAACTGGAATACTAAGCCACTTGTCCTGCCAGAAATTAATATTATCTCCATTCCCCAAGAGCCATGAAGAATTATCTCGAACACAGATAAGTGTTCGAGATAATTCTCCTAAGCTGCAGTCACGCACAAGCTTACTCTGATTGATATCTCCCACCCAAACAAAATTACGTATCCAGCTATCTACAGTCTTCTAAAGAGAAGTTGGTCAAACATATACAAGAAAGTTGTATATTAACATGCTTTGCACCACAGATTTTACCAACATAATCCTTCCCATAATAGATAAAAGAGAACCTTTCCAGCTAGCCAATTCAATCTTGATTCTATCCGCAATAGGCTGTAGATGGTATTTGCGAGGCTTACCTAGAAAAAGGGGAACCCCCAAATAAGTAAAGGGCAAAGATCCCACTGGAAATCCTAGTGTTACTGATATTGCTTACTCTAGAAGGAGACAACCCACAATGATAAAAATAACACCTAGAAAGGCCAAGGCATTGACCAGAAGCTTCAGCATATCTATCAAACAATTGCACTAGAGAGTGCAAGCTTTTTTTGGTGCCTCTACAAAAAACCATAATATCATCTGTAAACAAAGTATGACTAGGAAATTCAAAGTTTTTAAAGCCTCGAATTAACTGAATGCCGCCCTCCCTTACCAAATGCGTAATAGAACGACCCAAGACTTCTTCCACCAAGCAGAAGAGAAAAGGCGAGAGAGGGTCGCCTTGTCTAACACCCTTTTTGCAGCTAAAGAAACCAGCATGCTTTCCAATCACCAAAAAAGATAATTTGGCCGAATGCACTAATGTAGAATAACAGAGATCGAAGATCAAAATTTATGATCAAAGCCAAATGCTTTAAGAATAGAAAGTAGAAAATCCCAATCTAAAGTATCAAAGGCTTTTTTATATCAAACTTGAGAGCTAAATTACCTCCAAAAGCCCTATTTTTCAACAAATTAACTACTTCAGAGGCACATTCGTAATTTCATCTGGCCCAGAGATCTTGACAAAAGGAAACTTTGCACAGTTGCTTGGGATAAATTGTGCAGGCCTGTTTTTGAAGGAGGGCTCGGTTTAAGGTCTACTCGTTAAGCTAACAATGCTGCCTCGCTTAAGTTGAGCAGGGAATTGGTAACCTCTCAAAACCAGTGGGCATGCCTTTTGAGAGCTCGGGTTTTCAAAAATAGTAAGCCAATAAATTTTCACATTAACTCATCTATTTGGTCTGGTATAAAGCTATTTATTCCTTCTGTTCTAGACAGTTCCACTTGGCAAATTGGTGATGGTAGGGATATCAATTTCTGGACGGACAAGTGGCTTTCTAACACTTTGGTTGATCTCTTAAATATACCCCAGCAGGTTCATAATTCTCTGATCTCTAAGGTTAGTGATTTTGTTACAAATGGGTCTTGTCATATTCCCCCTAGCTTACTCCAACATTTACCAAGCTTAGAAGAAGAGCTGAAGGCAATTTCCATCCCTTCACAGCCTGCTCAGGACAAGTTAATGTGGTCTGCTTCTAATTCTGGCTCTCTTTCGCTGAAGGAAGCCTTTCTCTTTTCAAATCCGCCAGGTTAATTTATCCCTTGGGCAAATCTTATTTGGACCAATTTCATTCCCCCTTCCAAATCTTTCCTCATTTGGAGAATATTGCACAACAAAATGCCCACAGATGAGGGTCTTTGTAAGCGTGGCTGCATAGTTGTCTCAATGTGAAATCTTTGCAAAAAAGCTATTGAATCCACTTATCATTTATTCTTGCACTGCAGTTATGCATCTCAATTATGGTCTTGGTTCCAATCTATTCTTAATAAGCAAATTAACACCAACTCTTTGCTTGATGTCTTATCCATTTTTAGGAAATCCTGGAGTTCCCAAATCAGAGACATAATAATAGCTGGTATAACTTATATTGTTTCTACCATTTGGTATTGTCGGAATCAAGCCAGGTTCCACAACAGGTCCATCAATCTTACAACAGCAACAAATTTTGTGTTGGCTCAAGTTCGCTTGGCAGGAGAGATTAGCAAAGGAACCATGTTCTTTGACATCAATGAATTTAAAATCTTGAAAGGTTTTAAATTAGATGTGCGTCCAGGGAAAGCCTCTGTTGTCATCCAAGTTGATTGGCATCCGCCTAAGTGTAGTTAGGTTAAATGCAACACTGATGGAGCTGCTAAAGGTGCGCCTGGAGCTGCTGCTTGTGGGGGTATATTCAGAGATAGCAGTGCTGCTATTATGGGTTGTTTCTCTGTCAACCTTGGTATCAACTTTGCTCTTAATGTTGAACTAATTGGCGCTATGACAGTAATAGAACTTGCCAACCATAAAGGTTGGCTTAACCTTTGGTTAGAATGTGATTTTTTGCTTGTTATAAAGGCTTTTAAATCTCCTAGTCTAGTTCCTTGGAGAATTAGAAATAGGTGGTTAAACTGTATAGACATCACTAGTAGGATGAACTTTCGATACTCCCATATATATCATGAAGGCAACTTTTGTGCAGATAGACTGGCTTCTCATGGTCTTAGGATACAGGGATTTTTTTTGTGGGATCTTCTCCTGAGTTTTATCCGGGTAGATTTCTTTCGAAACAGGTTGGGTCTTCCAAACTTCAGGTTCAAATGATTGTTCTCATGGGTTTGGTGGATGCCCCCCCTATATTTTGTAACTCTTTACTTTCTTTATTTTATGAATTCAAAGTGTGTGGCTTAGGCTATTATTATTTGTAGTGCCAACCTAGTTGGGATTGCAATTAGTATTGGTTCCTTTTCTCACATTTCCAAAAAAAAAAAACTACTTCAGAGGCAATGCAAATGGAATCCGATATTTGACGCCTCTGGACAAATCCACTTTGTTGTACTGAGATGATTTTAGGGGTGGATCTAAAATTTTAAATAGAGTCAGCACCAGGGACTTTCGGGACCAGAACAACCAAATTAGAATTTAAATTTGGAAGAATCCAGCCTTGTGTGAAAAACTGATGAACAGAATTAAAGACATCAGTTGCTACAGTGTCCCAAAACTTTTGAAAGAAGCAGCCCCCAAAACCATCAGGTCCAGGGCCTCCATCCCTATTCAATGCAAAAACAGCTCTCTTAACTTCATCCGTGGTGGGAACATTAGTCAAAGTTACATTGTCCTCTACTGAAACCGAAGCGGGAAAATACTTCTCAATCAAATCATTTGCAGGGCAAGAATTATTAGTGGCATACAAAAATGAAAAATAATCAATTACAATGTTCTCAATATCCTTTGGATCATCAAAAAGAGCCCCATCTTTTCGAAGTAGAGCCAACTGTTTTGTTTTATATGAACCGTAAAGCCACTTTTGTGGCATGCAAGTCAAAAAAGGATGGTTGAAAAAAATTTACCTCTACATAACTAGGCCTACAAATTTGGTTGAAGGATAGAAAAATATTGCAATGCATTAAATGCTTGAGCTCCCATCTTTGCCTATAAATAGCAAGCCATTTTGCTCATCTTAGCATCCCATTACAATTGTAGTAATTCCATTTGAGAGAGTTAGCAACATTAGTGTTGTGTGAGTTCTACTATTATAAGAGAGAGTGTAATTGTTCTCTCCTTATAGTTAGAGAGAGGTTGTAATTTTCTTCCACTTAGTAAAAATATTTCTCTGGTCTTGCCCGTGGTTTTTCCCTTATCCGTTGAGGGTTTTCCACGTTAAAATATTATGTGTCAATTCCTATTTTTCTCATCTCTTATTTAAGTTGTGAGTTATTATTATGTTACTCTGGTACCCAACAGTGGTGTTAGAGCCAATAGGTTCTTATATTGTTCTACTGCGATACACATTGGTACACTAGTATAGTGCCGGAGAAAATTCTTAGTATGCTCTGTGGTTGCGGTATAGTTTGATCTACCACATCAGAAAAGAATTATTCTTGTTACTGGATATAGAGTGAGGTAGTTTGAAAGTGCATGTCTAAGAAAGTTTTGGCTAAGGAAAGACTTGGTATTTAAGCGTGTCCGTTGGTGACCCACCTCTCTTTCCTGGGAACTTACCTGGTGCACTGGTTCACGTTCTACAGTCACTGTTCCAGTAGGCGATACTATATACGGTAGAATTTGTGTAAGTCAGTTCTTTAGTGTGAAACCATGGTAGCAAAATACGAGATTGAGAAGTTCAACGGGAATAGTTTCTCCCTATGGAAATTGAGGATAAAGGCAATTTTGAGGAAGGACAATTGTCAAGATGCAATTGAAGGCAGACCTGTAGAGATCACTAATGAAAGGTGGAAAGAGATGGATGACAATGTTGTTGCCAATTTGCACTTAGCAATGGCAGATTCAGTTTTGTCCAATGTTGCAGATAAGAAGACCGCGAAGGAGATTTGGGATACTCTCCACAAATTGTACAAGGTCAAATCACTTCACACCAGAATATTCTTGAAGAGGAAACTCTACACTCTTCGAATGAGTGAGTCCACTTCGATGACGGACTACATCAACAATCTGAATACTCTATTAGCTCAACTTTCTGCGTCAGATTTCAACGTAGAAGAAAATGAGCGGGCAGAACTTCTACTTCAAAGTTTACCAGATTCGTATGATCAACTCATCATCAACATAACGAACAATAATGTTATCGACCATCTAACCTTTGATGATGTTGCTGGAGCTATTCTTGAAGAAGAATCCAGGTGAAAGAATAAGGAAGATAGGCTGGAAAATTCCAAGCAAGCAGAAGCTTTAACGATGACAAGAGGCAGATCAACAGAACGTGGCTCTAGTGGGAGTCAAAATCATGGTAGATCAAAGTCTTAAAGAAGGAAGAACATCAAATGCTACAATTGTGGCATGAGAGGGCACTTGAAGAAAGATTGTTGGCACAAGAAGAATGGAGGAAAGAATTTTGAAGCATCAACCTCTCAATGTTGTGTTGCAAGTACCTCAGATAATGGAGAAGTCTTGTATAGTGAAGTAGCAATTAGTTCTAAAGGCGAAAGACAACTTCATGATTGTTGGATATTGGATTCGGGTGCAACCTGGCACATAACTCTACGTCGAGATTGGTTTTGCACTTATAAGCCTATCTCGGAAGGATCCGTGTTCATGGGAAATGATCATGCCTTGGAAATTGCTGGAGTCGGTACTGTCAAATTAAAAATGTACGATGGTACTGTTCACACATGTGAAGGGCTTGAAGAAGAACTTATTGCCTGTTGGGCAATTGGATCACCTCGGGTGCAAGATCCATACTGAAGGTGGGATCTTAAAGGTAGTGAAAGGCAATCTTGTAGTGATGAAAGCTGAGAAGATCACAGCCAATCTATACATGCTTTTAGGAGATACGTTGCAAGAAGCAGATGCATCTGTTGCAGCAACAAGTCAAGAAGAAGCAATGATGATGTGGCATCGTAGACTTGGACATATGTCAGAGCGAGGCCTGAAAGTCCTTGCAGAACGTAATCTACTGCCTGGGCTCAAAATTTTCAATTTATCATTTTGTGAGCATTGTGTGATAAGTAAGCAACATAGATTGAAGTTTGCTAAAGTAACTACTAGAAGCAAACACATATTAGACTTGGTCTATTCGGATGTGTGGGAATCACCAGAAGTATCCCTGGGAGGAGCAAAGTATTTTGTATCATTCATTAATGATTATTCTAGGAGATTATAGGTGTACTCAATTAAGAAGAAGTCAGATGTGTTTCCAGTATTTAAGGAATTCAAAGCACAAGTGGAGCTTGAAACTGGAAAAAGAATTAAGTGCTTGAGGATAGACAATGGAGGAGAATATGTAGATGGTGACTTTCTAGCATTCTGCAAACAAGAGGGTATTTTAAGATAATTCACAGTTCCACATACACCTCAGCAAAATGGTGTGGCAGAGCGGATGAACAGAACTCTCCTAGATAGAACAAGAGCTATGCTGAAAACGGCAGGAGTAGCCAAATCTTTCTGGGCAAAAGCAGTTAAAACTGCTTATTTCGTGATAAATCGATCACCATCAACAGCCATTGGTTTAAAAACGCCGATGGAGATGTGGAAAGGCAAACCGGCTGATTATTCTTCCTTACATGTGTTTGGATGTCCTGTGTACGTGATGTACAACTCCCAAGAAAGAACAAAGTTGGATCCAAAATCCAGGAAATGTGTATTCTTGGGTTATGCTGACAATGTTAAGGGGTATCGCTTGTGGGATCCCACTGCCCGCAAGGTTGTTGTTAGCAGAGATGTAGTTTTTGGAGAAAATAAATTGCAAAGTGAGGAGAAAAATGACAGCACTACCAAAGACACTACTATAGTGTAGATAGAGAAGATGTCTAGAGAAGATGACTTTTTTGAAGCAGAACAGGAGCATGAAGAACAAGAGCCAAATGAGGTCAATGACAGAGAAGGTCTTCGACGATCAACACGACCAAAATCTAAACCAAGTTGGCACTCACAATTTGTCATGACAAGCCATGATGCGTATTGTCTTCTAACTGAAGAAGGAGAGCCATCAACCTTTCAAGCGACTTTGAGCAGTTCAGATGCTTCTCAATGGATGGCAGGAATGCATGAAGAAATGGAAGCCTTGCATAGAAACATGACATGGAAACTTGTTGAACTTCCAAAAGGTCGAAAAGCCATCGGAAACAAATGGGTATACAAGATCAAACGAGATGGCAATGATCAAGTGGAACAATATCGTGCAAGATTGGTGGTCAAAGGATATGCTTAGAAAGAAGGTGTTGATTTTAATGAGATATTCTCGCCAGTTGTTCACTTGACAACAATTAGAGTTGTTCTAGCTATGTGTGCTGCATTTGATTTACATCTTAAGCAACTTGATGTAAAGACTGTTTTTCTCCATGGAGAACTTGAAGAGGAGATATATATATGCTCCAACCAGAAGGCTTTAAAGAATAAGGAAAGGAAAACTTGGTTTGTAGGTTGACCAAATCTCTGTACAGTCTAAAGCAGGCGCCAAGATGTTCGTACAAGAGATTTGATTCCTTCATTATTAGCCTTGGTTACAACAAACTGAGTTCAAACCATTGTACGTACTATAATAGGTTTGATGATAATGATTTCATCATTTTGCTGTTGTATGTGGATGACATGTTGGTGGTAGGCCCCAACAAAGATCAAATCCAAGAATTTAAGGCAGAGTTGGCTAGGGAGTTTGATATGAAGGACTTGGGACCAGTAAACAAGATTTTAGGGATGCAAATTCACCGAGACAAAAAAGATAGGAAGCTTTGTCTTTCTAAAAAAAATGCCTTACAGAAGGTCTTGCGGCGCTTCAACATGCAAGACTGTAAGCCAATTTCTACCTCATTTCCTATCAATTATAAGTTATTCTCAAGTATGAGTCCTAGCAATGAAGCAGAGAGGATAGAAATGTCTCAAGTACCGTATGCATCAGCGGTGGGAAGCCTTATGTACGCCATGATTTGTACAAGACCAGACATTGCACAAGCAGTGGGAGCGGTTAGTAGGTTTATGGCAGATCCTGGTAGAGAGCACTGGAATGCTATTAAGAGGACTCTTAGATACATCAAAAGATCCTCGGATGTTGCATTATGTTTTGAAGGATCATAATTTATTGTCAAGGGCTATGTTGATTCAGATTTTGCAGGTGATCTTGATTAAAGAAAGTCTACTACTGGCTATGTGTTTACACTTGCAGGAGGGGCGGTGAGCTGGTTATCCAAATTACAGACTGTTGTAGCTTTGTCTAATATAGAAGCTGAGTACATGGTAGCTACCCAAGCATGCAAGGAAGCTATTTGGATACAAAGGCTATTGGAAGAACTTGGGCACAAGCAGCACAAGACTACTATGTATTGTGACAGTCAAAGTGCCTTGCACATTGCAAGAAACCAGCCTTTCATTCCAGGACAAAGCACATAGGTGTTCAATATCACTTTGTCAGAGAAGTGGTAGAGGAAGGAAGCGTGGACGTACAGAAGATTCACACCAAAGATAACCTAGTAGATGTTATGACAAAGCCGATCAATACAAACAAGTTTGTATGGTGTCGATCCTTATTTGGCCTATCAAAAACGTAAGCAGCAAGAAAATGGCAAGATAGAGAACTCACAAAAGTAGCTTTAAGTGGGAGATTGTGAATTGTAAAGCCACTTTTGTGGCATGCAAGTCAAAAAAAGATGGTTGAAAAGAATTTACCTCTACATAACTAGGCCTACAAATTTGGTTGAAGGGTAGAAAAATATTGCAATGCATTAAATGCTTGAGCTCCCATCTTTGCCTATAAATAGCAAGCCATTTTGCTCATCTTAGCATCCCACTACAATTGTAGTAATTCCATTTGAGAGAGTTAGTAACATTAGTGTTGTGTGAGTTCTCCTATTATAAGAGAGAGTGTAATTGTTCTCTCCTTATAGTTAGAGAGAGGTTGTAATTTTCTTCCACTTAGTAAAAATATTTCTCTGGTCTTGCCCGTGATTTTTCCCTTATCCGTTAAGGGTTTTCCACGTTAGAATATTGCGTGTCAATTCCTATTTTTCTCATCTCTTATTTTAGTTGTGAGTTATTATTCTGATACTCTGGTACCCAACATTTTATGCCTTATCTTTGTAACTCGATGGAAAAAAGATGTATTTTTTCTATGCCCCTGACAGTGCAACTGAATCCGAGATTTCTCTC
Organism: Pueraria montana var. lobata; assembly: GCA_026413185.1. Classification (NCBI taxonomy): domain Eukaryota; kingdom Viridiplantae; phylum Streptophyta; class Magnoliopsida; order Fabales; family Fabaceae; genus Pueraria; species Pueraria montana. The sequence continues at coordinate 46,586,237 of CM048650.1, read as the reverse complement.
TCCAAAAAGTTTCTTGAAAAGAAAGAGCTTCCTCAAGATCCCTTTGGGCCATCATTTCTCTCTCATGCAACTCATCCGAAAAGCCATGCAAAGAAATATCCTTTTGAATAGCATCAACCAAGGTTTTAAATATCGCTCCATATCGACAATATCGTCTGCAACAACACGGTATTGGAGCTGGGTGATACCGATTCGAACAGAAATCACGGTGAAGTTGAAAATCACAGATAACAACTGCAATGGAACAGTGTTGCAGCCGCAACTGACCGCAACATGTTGTGAGGCATGCACCCCGTAACGACTGCAATCCGCATCGTAGAATCCGCAATATCGATAATCGCGAAAACCTTAACGTGACCGCAACCATGACTACGACCGCAATTTAAAACCTTGACAACAACTGCTTCCATTACATTAGAAACCCATAGATTAACATCCCCAAATATATTTTTATTCCATGTTCTAATGGCTTGCTTAGGAAGTTTGAGTTTCTAAACCAAAACAAACATTGGACAACCCACAATGTTCTGTCTCCAAATTGATTCAACAACTCGTCTACAATATCTTCATCCGCCCACATCTTCAAAAATCTAAAAGGTGGAGCTATAGGCTTAACTTTGTTATTGAGCAACAACATAATAGGGTAATGATCAGAGTAAGCACGAGTTAAAGTGCAGCAAACAATGCATGGGATTCCAAGCTTCCAAATTTCTTTCATTACAAACAGCCCTATCAAGATGCATATGTATATTATGACCATTAGACCAAGTGAAGGATGCCCCAGATGTGGGAACATGTGTTAAAGCACAGCTATCCAACCAAGCTTTAAATTCTTCACAAGAGATAACAGAAGGAAGATAACCTCTCTGCTTTTCATGGGAACCAAGTACAACATTAAAGTCCCCAATAAATGTCCAAGGCCCCAGATAAGCATCTTGAATTGCAGCCAGGTCAGACCATAAAATTCTACGCAAACTATAAGTGGTGCAAGCATGAACAGCTGAGAAATAAAAAGTCAGATTATTCAAAGAGAACCCAAAAGAAAGGTGTTGAGGAGAATAATCAATTAAAGACGCAATCAGATGAGTCGCACAAAGAGCCCAAATATTCGGCTTCGAGTGATCCCTATCATTTGTACCAATCAACTTAAGATTGAGATGCTTCCAAAAAAGAGATGGAAAAGAATTCCACTCCACACGAGGTTCAGCCAGAATCAGAATATCTGGTCGATTAGTCAAACAAAGATGTCTCATATAACTCTAAATGGGATGAAACTGGTGTATCAACTCATGCGTGATCATGAACAATCTCTTGAAGAATTTTAGTACTAGTCTCATTATTATTAACCCTAGCATTATCATGTACCAACCTGTCAAGGGCTTCAAAATTATTTGCATCATCATTGTTGTCTATATTATTAACCACCACAATCTCAATTGCTTCATAATTAACTGGCTGTGTCTCTCTGTTTGTGGCTACATCAGTATCTTTGCGTGCTTTACCAAAAGAGGTGGAAGCGATCTTATTGCATCGAGTTTCCGAATGACCAATAAGCATACAACGTGAGCAATAAAGAGGCAAATTTTCATACTCTAAGCTTACAAAGAAGGCAAAGCCTTCTCTTTCCACTAATAACTCTTCATGGAGATCAGTTCTCGTTAGGTCAAGATGTTGGAAAATATTTTCCTCATAATTTAAAATTTAAAATTAAAATATATTTTAATTAGTTTTGTTTGTTAAGGATATATCTCCCCACTATCTTTCTTGTTTTTCTCCTTATATTTTTTTAATTCCTATATTTTAGGAAGCTTTTTAATTGGTCAATTATTTTTTGAACGTTACAAATATTATGCATGTTACTAGGTCAATATTTTTGTGAATGTTACTGTTTCAGTTTTGGTTTGTTAGTTTTGTAACATTGTTGCTGCATGAGTTGGTTGTTGCACGTTGTAGCTTGTTGCCTATATATATGTATAGCTTATTACTCACAAAACAACACAGTTCACAAGTAACACAAGAACATATAAAGCTCTTTCTTTTTTACTCAAAATTCTATTACTATTAAAAATATTTTGGAGCATAGTATTCTTTGGTTCGGGGATCCTTCTATGCACAAGATTGGTCTAACGGGTTGTCGTATCTTGGGAGAGGAGCGTATCAATTTCAAGTACCAATGAAATGGGGTGTTTTCTCTTTAAGGACAGCGCATTGTGCGCTTCAACCCAGGCTCTTTCTAAACTGTTTTTGTTATATTTATTTTTTGTACCAATTGATTGCTATAAGAATTATTGTGTATTTTGATTCTATATAAAATACCATTGTTATGTTTATTGTTCTGGTTTGTTCTAAATTCTTATCTAACAATCTTAGAGAGAAAAACTTCTTCTTTCTGTTGACAATATGATGCCATGGATTTACTGGTGAGAAATGTGTTTATATATTTCTTTTATTAATACATGCACTTCAATGTATTTGATGATGAATATTTTGTGTTAAAAGTATTTTTTTTCACTGCTTTTCCCGTATTCCTTATATTGAAGTATATATTTTGAAGCATGTTGTGCATGAGCAGTGTGCCAGTAGAAAATGTGATGGCTTGCATTGGTTTGTGAAATATGAACCCCTCTATATAGATCAAGAGATATAGTAAACTGAACAAACCTCTGCTCTGTGAAATTCTTGAAAGCTTTTGGTTTAGTTTCTCATTGTCGATTGACTTAGTTCTACGATTCATTTTACTAAACATATATATTAGTGTGGTTTGTTGGCATTAGCATGTATTATTTAATTATTTTGATGGGCTTGCAGATATTTTTGTTTATTAATTGGAATTAGCTAAAAAGGCTTGTAATCTTAAATATACATGTATTGAAAAGTTTACTTTAGACTTGTGACTTCTCTGTTTATGTCTGGCATTTGTGTTTAGTATGGAGACATCATCTTGTCTATTTTCTTTTTCGAATGATCATGAAGCATAATTTATGTATGATATACTAATTGATCACCAATCATGCATACTAGTATTATGTTGTATGACGGTGGTTTAAGAGAGCTAAAGGTGATTAACAAGTTCATTATTTTGCCATTTTTATGATACCGATTATTATTTAAAGTATATATTTCAAATTTGGTATAATGAAAGTTTTGATTTGAAGTATGATTGGAACAGTTGATTTTAATTGGTGAAACTGTCCCTCTAATTTAAATTTCAGTTCTCTTTATTTATATTGATTAGTTATACTCTTTTTCCTAACTTCATAATGTACTATTTCATGTAGTAATGTGTCAAGTTACAATTTTGAAGTACTGGAAATTTAATCTGATGCTCCTACTCATGTTCTAGTTATTCCTGAAGATCCAGGACTTATTTTATTCTATAAGGACTTTGTGGAATTTCTATATGAGTTGTTGTTATTATAGCTATTGGCCATCTTTCTCATTCTAGAAAGAACTTGGAGCATTTTTCATGTTTTCTTTACAAGAACAAAGTGATCACAAGATTGACTTCATCAAAGAAGAATTGCAAAATATTGAGTTTTCTATATTACTAGTTGGGCACTCTATTGGTTCATACATATCTATTAAAATGTCCAAGAAGTATCCAGAGAAGAAAAGGGTATCAAAAGAGATTTCAAAGCATGTTTCCGATATTGCCATATCTATTGAATAGGAAAACCACACCCATGGTTTCTGTTGCGCTGAGGTCGACTCATTATGGGTGGCTCAACGTGACAATCTTGATAAAAACAAATCTTGCAAATTCGCAAATTACAAAACAAAGATTGACATGTCAACATATACTTAAGTCGTCAAGGGGAATGGGACTAAAGCCCATCAATTAGTCACAACAATGGATACTCGTCTCCGTGTGATTGGCGATCCCATGAATGGAGTTTAACGGGTAACAACGAAGTTGTTTTGTTGAATAAAGTACACCAAAATTATTATTTTTGCAGAGCTGTTCCGATTCCCATTCCTATGGCAAGGTGTACTGTAAACTGTGGTGATTATAAGGTTGAAGTATACATATTTTTATAAAAGGCTTAATACCCAATTTGGTCCCTTAGTTTTTTAAATATGCTCAATTAAGTCCTCTTATTTTTTGACTATGGAATTAGGTCCTTTTGTTTTCAAAATTGATTCAATTGGGTCATTTCTGTCCAATTAAGGTGACATCTGTTACATGATGAAATCTTCTGGCTATTAATTATGAATAGTGACGGTTATAAAATAAGGGACAGAGCTTATGGAAAGGACTTAATTGGATAAAATTAGAAAACTAAGGGACCCAGTCGCATAGTCAAAAAACTAAGGGACTTAATTGGGTAAAATTAGAAAACTAAGGGACCCAATTGCATAGTCAAAAAACTAAAGGACTTAATTGAGCATTTTTAATAAATTAAGGGACCAAATAGGTAATTAAGCCTTTATAAAAGATCAAATTTAAATACCTCTTAATGAACCCAGCGACAGTTAATTGTGGGGGTGGTAGTCATAGATCACTCTTTGAGGGTTCACCTAGTAAGTGTGATGGTGGGGCCGCCGCTGTGAGATATGGGCTAATCTCTAAGTGACACTCACGAAACAAGATACATGCGCAAGGCCATAATGCGCACCCACTGATTAGAACTCAAATGAACACCTATATTATATTGTGTTGTGTTCTAAAGCTTGGTTAAAGGGGTGTAGTTCAAGAATATCTAGTCACTACATTTTCCTCAGGTGGAAGTTCATGCACTAGGTGTAAGGCTCAAACTCGAAAGGTTCCTTATACTGAAAATATAATATCATATGCTCCATTAAAAAATGTTTTTCAGTATTTTACATTATTATATTAATATATTGTTTTATTTCTTTAAATTTTAAGTGGGGGATTGTTGGAAAATATTTTCCTCATAATTTAAAATTTAAAGTTAAAATACATTTTAATCAGTTTTGTTTGTTAAGGATATATCTCCCCACTATTTTTTTTCCTTATATTTTCTTAATTCCTATATTTTAGGAAGCTTTTTACTTGGCCAATTATTTTCTGAACGTTACAAATATTATGCATGTTACTGGGTCAATATTTTTGTGAACGTTACTATTTCAGTTTTGGTTTGTTAGTTTTGTAATGTTGTTGCTGCATGAGTTGGTTGTTGCACGTTATGGCTTGTTGCCTATATATATGTGTAGCTTATTGCTCACAAAACAACACAGTTCACAAGTAACACAAGTACATATAAAGCTCTCTGTATTTTACTAAAAATTCTATTACTATTAAAAATATTTTGGAGCATGGCGTTCTTTGGTTCGGGGATCCTTCTCTACACAAGATTGATCTAATGAGTTGTCGTATCTTGGGAAAGGAGCGCATCAATTTCAAGTACCAGTGTAGCGAAGCGTTTTCTCTCTAAGGACAGGGCATTGCACGCTTCAACCTAGGCTCTTTCTAAACTATTTTTGTTGTATTTATTTTTTGTACCAATTGATTGCTATAAGAATTATTGTGTATTTTGATTCTATATAAAATACCACTATTATATTTGTTGTTTTGGTTTGTTCTAAATTCTTATCTAACACAAGATCCACAAGAATCCTAGCATAGTGACCAAACAAGCGATTTCTGGTAGCATCATCTATAGCAATAGGAGTGCCTAAACCTCTAGCTATCTCGAAAAGCATCTACCGAGGGGATCTAACCCAGTTGATTGAGCAAGGTGTGTGAGTTATTGTAAACCCTCAAGTACTGTCTTCGAGATTCCTATGGATAAAAAAAATCTCAAAAAGCATCTTCAGACGCCAGTATTCTTGTGGGAGATCTTTGATATGAATCCAACCCTGCATATGTGTCTGCAATCCAACGATAGAGATGCGGAAGGCCTGGTTGAATGTGCCATGCTCCTGTCACCCATACACTACGAAGATCATCCCCAGAAGCAAAACTAAATTCATAGTATCCCTTACCAAGCAACACCATACACCATGATCCTATAGGATTCCCGAGTTTAGACAATTTGGTACGAAGATTACTGGTTGTGAGAGGCTTAGAAGCCTTTGGAAGAAGCAGACGGCCATGAAGATTATTTTTGCAATCCTCTAGGCCTATCCTATATTCCTCCTCCAAAATCTTGATTGTGAGAGAGTCTCCCTTAATGCAAGGCTTCGGCAACTGTCTCAATGAAACATCAATAGGGTTACTTAGGGCCTGTGCAAAAGAACACCATGCATGGAGGTGTAGAAGGATCCCCATGGACAAATTGGAGCCACCATACAAAAACCCTAAGATTCACGTCGCACCAAACCCTAGCAGAGACATTTTTTCTTTATGGTTGGTTATTCTTGTAACGCCCTTCGTTACAATAACAACCCGTAATAAAACATTCTTTAAAACATAAATAATATAGGCTTTTTTTAAAAAAAAAATACAATAGTCTGAAATACCTCAAATATTATAAAAATATCAAGTAAATGAATCCTTACATAAATAAAAACATTATCCTCAAATATGGGCATATAAAACAATGAATAATAAAGAGTAGCGGAATTAACCACAACCAACCCTTTATTCTAAAGGTACTAATCCAAAAAAATATGTAACTAAGTAGAACTAAGTCTTCGAGTCTCCGTTGTCTCTATAGTCTCTCCCTCGTGCTCTGAAAGCAACACTTTTAATGAGACAATAATCCAGCGAATAAAACAAGTTCTAAAAGGGTTCGCAAACAGTGTTGTTCTCAGTCGGTGCGGTAATCTGGAAAAACTCAACCATGGTACCCGCAATGATTTTAAAATAAAATATTATAATATACTCCAATAAAAGTCGAATTAAAACAACCACAATTATTCCCATAATGTCCCTCAATAAAGAAAATATTTCAATAAATAACATTAACACCTCAAAGCATTCAAATAAATATCACAAACACAACTCAGTGATTCCCATAATCACTAGACTTGACTCTTTGGTTCCCAGAACCGGTGTGGATCTCAGATTCGTAAAAGGTCTATGAGCTCATATCCATCCAATGGCGTCCCACTGCCTTCCCCATCTTAGATGGAGGTATCTGAATCTCTTCCCCATCCCAGATGGAGGTATCTATCATCCTATTCCCAGAATAGAATGTACACTGTCATCCCTTGCAAGAAGGTAATGACCAACTCTCACAATAATAAAGAAATATGTAATCTCTTATAACTATCAATTTAATTCTCAAACACTAAGTCTCAATAACAATTCTCACATTCATAACTTGACAGAGCTAAAATATTGCAATCATCAATTAATAACATAATATGTCATACATGTATAAGTATATATATAATTAAAGAATATTTATTATAATATAAAACCAATACATGCCAATGGGGTCTGGAATCACGTAACTAATGGATTCATGGCATATATACATATAATGAATTCAAGATATAACTATATATATGTAATTGATAATTTTCCTTAGCCAATCCCACAATTTATAGCACGCAGCACATCTCTTTCTCTTTCTTTTGTTGGAACTTTTAAAGACACTAATTAAGATCTTCACGCAGAATATGTAGTGTATATATTAGACCCATACTCAATGACAAGCCTCTTAAATAGTTTCACGTAAGGATCAGCAAGAATATTACAGTATCTGATTTTCGTAATCACTACTAGAACTAATTCTGATTTTGGTACCCTCGCTTTGCGTACAAGAAAATAAAAGAAAGAAGCCTATTGGCTACGACATATAACGAATATATATAACATACACACATACACAAGAATTCAATGTATAAATACACAAGGTAATCCAATCACAACATTAGGACATTAGTGGTCTCTAATCTTCTAAAAGAATTAAAAAGACACACTCCCCAAATTTATACCATGGAAGTTTAGAGAAAAAGGTTGTTTTACTCACCTCTTGAAGCAAAGTAATCTACGGTCTTCATTTATTCTTTCTCTTCTCTATCTACTACGTCAACAAGATTCACTCTATGTCTTTTTCTCCAGAGTCCTCAAACTATCTACTAATTTTCTGTTCCCTAAGAGACTAACTATGTAATTCTAGGAAAGGAAACTGTCTATCCTTATATAAGTTCAGTTGTACGTGATTAAGATTAAATAGCATAAGATTTATTTTAGCAGATTTGGCCTATCAAATCTTTCTTTATCTTTTTCTACTTTATTATCTCATTATTAGCATTATCTACTATTTTCATTTCTTTCAAGATATATTAAGATAGAACATGATAAGATTTAAATCGTCATTGAGGACCAATTTAAATTATATATAATAAATATTTTATCTAAACTAGATATATAATATTATATCATTACTATATTAATTATCTTTTGCATTCTTTTGTAGTTGTTAGATAATCTTAACAATTCTTGTATTAATCACCTAATCTTTTTATTGATAAAGTAACTATTTAACTCAATAATATTTAATATATAGTAACTAAATACTAATATTTTAATTCAATTATTTCAATCAAATATAGTACAAATATCACAAACAATATAATATACTAAGATAAGATTTCAATCCAAATAAAATAATAATTTCATAATCAATTCAAATAACATATCATGATACAACATTCTAAATAAAATATCATATTATATCATAATAATTCAATCCTTTTAATTCAAATAAATTCTTATACTAATGATTTTTTTATACTAAATCTCATAACAATTTAATCTTTTAAATAACATTAATTATATTAAAATTTCAGGGTGTTACAATTCTCATGTCACAAATTATTTAAACGATAACATTTTGTTAATAAAACTTTAAAAAATCACTTTGTTAAAGAAATCAAAGTTTCGAAGTTATTAAATGGGAACATTTTTTCTAGGAGATTGGTTCTTTTTTTATGTCACTAAGCAAATTTGTAAATATAAAGCCATTGAAAATATAAGGGAGCATTGGTTCATTAAAAAGCCAAAAGAAAAAAAGAAGTAATAAGCCATTGAAAAGAATGTAAAATCAACATAGCAAGATTCCAAGACTGTCCTTATTAATAACTAATAAGTCATCAAAAAGCAGCCAATAAAGTTAGAGAACATAACTTTTTTTAATCTCTTTTTTTATTTTTTTTTCATTTATTATAAACAAAGTCCTTTTACTTTTAAGAGTTTTTGTGAAAAATGTTTGATCTAACTTCTCCTTAATAAAAAAAGACCAAACACTACTTAGTTGCAATATTTTCTCAAAAGTTCATTTTCTTTTCTTGTCAATTACAGTAGTTAAAATGAATCGAGGGGGCTAAAGGTGAAAAAATGCTACTCTTACGAATTATTTTGTTGCAAAATTAAGCTTTAACGTATTAAGGTTAATATACACTTGCTTTATTGGGTGCAAAATAGGGTCATTGTTTGATTTGGTATTTGGAGGTCAATATTCAAACGTAAAAAATAAAATAAAAATTCAAATGTAAAGATTTCCTGGCTTAAGCAGTCCAACTGACTAACCATGTGCTCAAAATAGTCACCTAGTCCGAGATTTCTTACTCATAAATGAAGCATACATTTTTTTATTGAAAAATAAAGTGTACATTTACTTATTGCAATACTTGAATTTGAAGCGTACATTTAATTGAATACAAAAATGAAGTGTAAAGAAATTTGTGTTCACCTGTAAATTTGTCAATGTAAAATATTGAAAGACATGAAGTATCAATGGTACTAATTGTAAAGAATTTTGTTTTCACTTGTAAATTTATGTCAAGGTAAAATATATGTAGTAATTGAGATGATATCAAAAGACATGACATCTTAATACTAGGATATCTATTCTTGGGCTTTATTAAGAGCATCTTTAATAGGTGCAATTTAAGCAATTTATTTTAAGTTTTTTATCTTCTACTAATTAGTTTTCATAATATCATATCATATTTAAGAAACTCACACACATTTTACTCCAATTATAAAATTTTAAGCAACTCTTAAATGACCCACACTTTTATACTTTTTTATTTACACTTACTTTTGTTTTAATTAAAACTAGATTTTTGACCCGTGCATTGCACGAGATTAACAAAATATTTGAGAATTTTTATTTGAATTTTATTTTGTATGTAATGTGAGTTGACCAAGTGTAAATATAGGCATATAATGTTTTTAACATTAAATGTAGTCAGCGGCATAATATGACAGCAATAGTTTCCTTTCATAAAACAAATTTTATGTGTATTTCCCTTTTTATTAAACAACTACCAAAAACAAATTTCATTTTTCTATCAACTGCTTATAGACTTACCATAACACAAACATTATAAAGAATCAAATTACAAACCTATGAAAGATAGAGTATTTACCTGTCACGAGATGTAGCTCATCAATAATAAACGTTGGTATAAATAAAATTATTTATTCATCTCTTTTATGCAAGACTATGAAAAAAATGATTGAAGCTAAACAAAAGTAAGAAATAAGAGGCTATTCAAATTCTTTTTGCAAACTTTGGGTTTTAAACATTTAAATTATGTTATTGTTCTATATAGTTTTGACAACATCCTCTCACTTAGCATCACAGTATAACTCATTGGAAAGTTATTTAACAATTGTCACATTCCTATAACTTTATTGGTTTAATTTTTAGTCCCTAAAATTTGAGCCATTTTTTGTTTTAGTCTCTCAATTAAATTTGTTATTTTTAGTTTCTCAAAATTGCAAAATGTTATTTTTAGTCCCTTAGAGTGAATTTGAGGGACTAAAAAGAGCATATTTTTAGTCCTCCAAAATGAAGTTGAGGGACTAAAACAACATTTCGCAAATTTGAGGGACTAAAAAGAGCATATTTTTAATTGGAGGAACCAAAAGTGTTCCAAATTTGAGAGACTGAAAACATATTTAAGCCAACTTTATTTATAAGAAAAGATTAAAAAATTACAATTTCATTATTCTTTTAGTGGCTCACAATTGGTCAATTGTTGGTTGCTCATGTCGCACAAATTTTCAAATGTGGTCACCTGTTATTGCATAACAATAGATGGAAGCATTCACGGGAAGGCTATTTTTTTGTGCTTAAATTTTATGTATATTTCCCTTTTTATTTAACAACTATTGAAAACAAATTTCAATTTTCTACCAACTGCTTATGGACTTACTATAACACAAACATTATAAAGAATCAAATTACAAATCTTTGAAATATAGATTACTTACCCATTATGTGATGCAGCTCACTAATTATAAACTTGGATAATAGATAAAAATTAATTGTTTTTTAAACAACAAAAAAACTCAATAGTTACAGAATAATTGTTTTTTTATTGAACAAATAGTAACACAATGAGTAAAAGTACATATCTAAAAGTCTATTATAAATAACATAAGATTACAAATGCATTACAATGTAAAGGTTTTTATATTGTCATTTAATATCACAAACCGTTATGTATAGTTAATTTGTTTATTTTTATAATAATTATCTTAAAAGTTATACTAAAGATCATTTATAATTGGTTATTCTTATAAAAACTTTTACACTTATAATGAATGTAGGAATAAAATTATGAATTAATTTGATTTTTAATCCATGCAATGCAGGGATAAAAAGAGTTTGTGAGAGTACTCTCTAGAACATTTTTATTTAGATTTTTTTATCTTAAAAATGTTAAAATAATTAAAAGTTATTGAAAAGAGAATAATAAGCAAACATGAAAACAATCCTTAGTTTAAATAAATGAATAAAAGTTGTGAAATTTAGTATAGAATTTCCCTTATTTTAAATTATCGGACAATGCACACAATCTATTTAAAAAATAGCAAAATACTTGTTTCAAATAGAAGCATAAATCTCTTTGTACATTCACTCCAGGCACTGATTGAAGCAATATTCAATTGAGCAGCACGATTTTTTTTTTTTACAAAAAAAAAAAGGCTTAATATTATTAAGCCAACAAAGTAGAATTGAGTACGTCGTTTGAAATGATTTGGTCCAATTGGAAAGGGACCTCCTCAATCAAGCATTCATCAAAATAAGAAAAAGATAAAGAATCTAAACAATGATCTGCCTGATTTCCTTGCCTATTTGTGAAGACCAGCTCTTGAATATGAGTTGTTCAATAGACTTATACTATCTTCAACCAAACCGTGAAACAAAGAGGACCTTGCACATCTCTTTTCTTCCACTGTTGGTATAAAAGCAAGCAATGTTCAATTTCAAAAAGAACTTGCGACACATGTAAAATATTATAGAGATTTTGATGTTGGGTCAAGAACGTGATTTCAATAAGGATGGCCTACCGGGACAGAAATCTTGATAGTAGAATCACCAGTTGAATTGCCTAATGTAAACCTGAAAAATTACACTCAGTATATCTCTAAATATATGTTTGTGTGATTTAATTGATGTTATTGTGAATTTATTTTCATTAAATGAAAATAAATATATTTATTAGAAATTAAGATAGAATTGACTATTTGCATGATTTTATTAAACAAGTTTTTCTTCTAGTTGTCCATATATTTTGTTAGCCGTACTTAGGGATGCTCAAAGTTAGATTATTTAAATAACATAACTATTTAATAGCAACATTTGACATGTGGTTTTTTTTTTTTTTTACAGAAATGACATGTAGTTATTGTAATCAAACTATAACCAATTTTTCATAACCGATTATATATCCAGTGATATGTTATGGACATATAACCGGTTTTGAAAATAAAAAATCCAGTTTTTAAAACCAATTTCATACTATTGCAAAAACATTCTTAAAATTTTCATTTTTTATTAACAAAATCCAGGATAGTGACAGAAAAAAGGAAAAGAAATGTGTCATTTTTGTGGTTACTAATGAAAAAATGAAACGGAAAATGAATAAATTTCACCATTATTAGAATATCATTTCCTTTACAATTTTTTTTAAATAAAAACTTTAAAATACTATAAATAAAAATTACAAAATCTAGAGACTAAAATTGTGAAAAAAAAAATATATGGGACCAAAATCAAAGATAAAAAATTAAAAGAATATCAAAATTGCAATATAGTCAACATTATAATATTAATTTATCATTGCATTTGTTAGGGTCGTCTAAATCTGAAATTTAATAGATAAAATTTAATTAATTAATAATAGTTATAATTGTGAAATGGTGTAGCAGTTCAAGAGTTAATTGGGTCGAGGTAGTGGTAAGGAGATTAATTAGGTGTCAAATAGAAGTCCTAGATATCTTCTAGTTACACAAAAAAAAGTCCGATAGTTAATTGAAATTTATGGATATATTGTAATTTAAATAATTTTTTAATTGTTTAATTATTTGATGATAAATTACTCATTCTTTCTATTGGAGCAAGTTTACATAGCATGGAGGTTAGAAATAAGCTATGTATCTTCTATATATTTATAAAGTACAGTTGCTTATAAATAAAAAAATCATTTTATTGTATTAGTCATTTCTAAAATTATTATAGTTGGTCCGCAAATTTAAAAATTATTATCGTTATTTAATATTTAATATTTTATACATATTAATTTAAAAAATTAAATTAATATTTTAATTTGAAACAAAATTAAGTGTAAATAAAAATATTGATAAATTTAAGTGTTCCCACAATGTCACATCACCATTGGAGCAAATTTATGCATGAGTTGCTTAAATATGATATGATATTATAGGAGTCACTTAAATTATTTTAATATAAGATAAAATACCTAAAGTGGGTATCTTATATTGATAGCCAGGGAGATATATAATCTCAGTATTTTTTGTTCTAACTTTTCAGTACAATTTGAATTGATATATTCATTTACATCACCTAAAATTAATGAAAAAAACATAATTTTTTTTATCCGTGGCATGCATTATTAATTTAATTAATGACTATTATGTTTTAATTGTAATATCTAAATAATTATAAAAATCATAAACAATGCACGGACATTTAGGTTGTAAAATTTGTTTTATAAGCTCTTTTAATCTATTTAAAAATTACTAATTGAGAAATTAAATTTTAACTAATTATTATTAATTATTTTTGTTGTAGTAATTTATAAATGATTTTTAAACTAATAATTTAATTACTCGTTGGTTAATGTATTTGCTGAATTACTTTATTTTTAATTGCCTTTAATTTTAAATTTGGATAATTGATGTAAAAAAAATTATACTTAAAATAAATCAATGATGGGATAACTAAATTAAATTGTTTTTTTTATTTTCAATTGTAAAGTTCAATTTGTTAACCTTTGCAAACAGTTTTAAAAAAAAAAAACATGATTTTACTAAATAATAACTCTCTACCGCTGGAATTTCATTTCAAGAGTTTTATTAATTTTCATGATGAATTATGTATGATCTTGTCAAAAAAATTAGGAAAAGTAAAATATAAAATGGAATGTGTAATTAAAATCTCCTTGTATATATAAATGAATAAGTATGTATATGCTCTCATTGCTCGACTCTCCCCACTCTCCCTCACATTCATTTTCATTTAAATGCTCTTCTCTCATGAAGTGGTAACATGTATTTAGTTCTTCTACTATTCCTAAAATTTCTCTTATCAATTTTTGCAACTACCTACATTCACAATATTTCTATAATTACCTCCACTCACTTCTTTATATGATGCTATTATTTTTTTTAATATTTCTTTTATCAGTTTTCTAACTCTATTTTTTAATTCCGAATTTATCAATAATTTCAAATCCTTAATTCAATTTACTTTTCAATTTTCAAATTTAATATTAAAAAAATTAAATTTACATCGTTACATCTTTTTAAAATTTTATAGTTTCTAATTTCTTTTATAATAATATCTTTTTTTAAATTCTTTTGATGTGCTATATAATCTTTTTTTTTTCAAATTTTATAGTCTCTAATCTTTTGGACTTTTTTTTTTAACATTTCTTATATCAATTTTTCTAATTCTATTTTTTAATTTGAAGATTTCTCTCTTTCATCAATAATTTCAAATCCTTAATTCAATTTACTTTTCAATTTTCAAAGTTAATATTAAAAAAATTAAAATTACATCGTTACATCTTTCCTTATCTTTTTTTTTTAATTTTACACTTTCTAATTTCTTTTATAATTATCTCTTTTCAAAATTTGAATAAGCGGGCTAAAACACTAGTTATAATATATATAAAATTAATTTAAATGAAGGAAGAAAGAATTCATCCAAAAGCCATCTATTTTAAAATTTTAAAAAATAGAAAGAGAAAGAATTGGTACAATGTAGATGAAGAAAAGAAAAAATATGGAGAGAGAATATTAAATGCTTGAAAGTTGAAACAACTAAAAGAGAGAGTCTACGAAGGGAGGAGAGAGAAAAAAAAAACACACACACACACACAAAAAGACAAACAAAACTGGAAAGTCTATTTTACCCTTAAATAGGTGGGGAAAAGCTAGGGTTTCCTATAGACTTGTTTACTTTATTTATTTTAATGATTTTTCACTGTTAAATTAATTCTAAGTATCAAATTAATTAAACAATTAATTAAATTGATAGAAAAATTGTGTTAGGAATTTAATTAATTAGTTCATGTTTTAGAAAAATATTAAATAAAGTGAGATTGAACTAAAATTTCAATTACATGATTATTAGTGACCCAAATGACCAAAGCTACACAGAAACCCAAACTGCAACATTGCAAAACCCTAAACCTAAACTTAATGGGCCCATATAAAACACAACATGGACCCTTGGTGCCTTGTGTAACGCTATGAATTTTCATAATGTATGATAAGTGACTTACTTAAAATGCAAGATAAATTAAATTTAAATTAGGTTATTTAATGAACTATATAAACAAAATAGATTGTTTTGTTTATGGGATTATGGTGTGTTTAGTAGTTTTCGTAATAGTTTCGACTTTACGTAAGTTTTGTTATAGAAAAGGGGGTGTGAGGTTAGAAAGTCATGGTTACGAATAGCAAAAGTCAAAATCTTTGTATCCTCTGTATTTCTTACTTTCCGACGTTTTCTCATTTCTTCCTTCTCTCTTGGATTAAAAATAATTACAAGAGATAATTAAATTTAATTTCATAAGAAAATATAATTAATAAACATGTGTGATTTTTCTCTGTAAGTTTTAGTGGAAAATTTCACTGAAATCGGGACTGTGTTGCACACTGGCAGTGTAAGAATACACTGTGAAAGTGAGAAAATAGTCAAGAAATTAAAAGGATTTAATTATAATTAGTCTCTAATAATTATAATTAGGTTCCTATAAAATTTTTATGTTATTCTGTTACACTTGATTAAAATAATAATATTTTAACATGGTTCCAAAGAGTGTGATTTTGAGAATTTTTTTAGAGTTAGAAAAATTCTAAGACATTCTAAATTTTATTAGATGTCAAAAATTAAAATTAGTAAGTTATACATTTACTAATTTAATTAGCTTGATTTGTATTTTGTTATCTTATCTGCTAATTATTTTACCTAAAGCTATAAGTACACCTACCATAATTTACTCCTACGTACTTTGTAGCAAAAATTTCAAAGACTTCCTAAATGCAATCTGTGCAAAACCGTGTGAAATGAATGAGAGACCAGTTTCCTTTCTTCATTCAATTTTGACTCGGTCAAAATTAAAATTATACGCTGCAGGATATGTAGCCAAATCAAAAGACAAAGAAAATTCATTTCTTTGTGTGATCTATACACAGGAAGCTAGCTTTCAAAGTTTGCAGACACAGGGAGATGCTAGTTGAAAAGATAATAATAATAATAATAATAAAATAAAACAGTGTCATATCATAAGTCTATAAATTGGACTTCTTCGAAACACAACGTGCACCAGCCTCCAATTCTCGTCATTATGTTTCAATTTCAATTTCAATTTGTGAAACTTGCTTTTTGCAATCCCTTTTTCTCTATCTAACGTCATTTTGTTTCCGGCACCCCTCACCGTTGAGTAATTCTACTTTTCTAAAAGTTCTCCTTCAAAATTTCTAAATCCCAAGTTTTTATACTATGAGCTGTTGTTGGTTCATAGTGGTGGTTTAATATTCGTGCTCCAGAAAACTAAAAGTTACTTCACTCCTCCATTATTCAAAGCTCTTATTTTAGCATCTTTTCGAGGTAAGGAAAGTTTACAGTTTTCATGTATTCTTTGATGTATGGATATGTTATGATGTGTATTGATTCTGAAAGTAATGTTTTGATAATTTGTTTGTGATATAAGTTGATTGATTGGAATTATATGATAGCTGAAAACAAAGTGTTTGCTGTCTGGTACGTTGTTTTCTGAACATGTGTTAGTATTTTTGTGATAACTTTGGCTGTGGTGAATGAAATTGGATTTCGTTTGTTGGATATGAAAATAGACTTACAGGGCTACAGTTTCGGCACAATAACTGCTCAAAAATATTGAAAATCGAAGGAGTTATGACCCTCGAAAGTTGAACGTACAATCAGAAAAATGTGACTGAACATAGTATATGGTTTTGCAATTCTGTATTTCTAAAAAAATCGTATTCAAAAACGAGTTATATGGTTAGAAAATAGACATTTCAAGCTTTCGAACGGCGTATGATATGCTTTCTAATTCATTATATTTCTATTTCAAAAGTTTCCTTGAAACTGACCCATCTGCAGTGAAGAAAATCTGTTTTTGAGATTTTTGAAAATTTTGGCACACTTTCTAAAAGATGATTTAGAGATTATTATTTTATCTTTTAATTTCCTTTCAAAATCTTTCTAAAGTTTTGAAGATGATTTCTATAATTTCTAGTATTTCGAATGTTTTTATGAGATTTTAGAAAAAACTCCAAAGTGTTATAGACAGTTTTAATAGTTAAAAATTTTAAGGTTTTGATCAGTGTCCAGTTAACTTCGATGTTTTCTTTAACTTTGAATCACAGTGGATGATGGCTGTGGATACATGTTGTTGACCACAGTGAATGAGGGCTGTGGATATATGTTGTTGACCACAGTGGATGGTGACTGTGGATATGTTGTTGTTGACCACAGTGGACGATGACTGTGGATATGTTGTTGTGTTGAATTGTGTGTGCATACATGCATAAGTCCACAGTGGATCGTGACTGTGGATACGAGTTGACACGTAAGTTGAGAATGCTAATTAAGAAGGTTCTCAACCTAGTGTCGGAAAGATTGGTGGGGTCGTGTACATGGACCCGGGGGATAGGATGGACGGGCGATTCTACATTGAGACCAAGATTTCTGCAGATCTTGTGTTGTGGTGAGCCACTACCCACGTACGCCTATCCTGACAAAGCCACTAATTATTTCCAAGACCAGTATCGGTGTTTCCCCCAATGGTCGAATTGGACTATGTTAAGGGATTTGACTGTGCTGGTCGCTCGACTAGTGAAAATCTCCATGGAGTCGTGTCTACATATAGTGCATAACTAGGACATATTATTTGAGGATATGTTGGTAATTTACCTATTGAATTGGATTTCACTGTATATTGTTATTATTTAACTTTGTGAATATGTTAGTATAAATTTAATGCCTTATTTTAAATGGATGTTTGTTCTGTAAGCTTATCCTTGTGTTGTTTGGTTGTATGTGTTTGACTGTGATGATCGCGATTCTTCGCGGGAGCAGACGGCGAACTACCCGCAGATCAGGCTATACGCGGCTGAAGTCACAGGAGACCTACTTCATCTATTCCTTATCTTTTCTTATATCATCCTAGTTTCTAGCTAAGGGTAATATGTAGTTGTGGCTAGCTAGTAGGAAATGGGCACCTTTGTACTGGTATATACGTATTCCGAACCTTTTGAGATATATCAGACTTTTGGTCTGCGGTTTGTATATGACATATGGCTTGGTATTTGTACTTCTGATATATGTATTTATGTATATTTCTTAATGATGAATGTTATGAATGATTAGTGATCTTGGGCGAAAAAAAAAAAATTACACGTATTTTTCTAAATAACTTATAATAAGTTTTTAATTAAATCTTTTCGCAATATAGTAGTTAAGTTGTCTTGTGACGATAGCGGGTCGTTACACCTTGAAAAGGGAGCCGACCCTAGGAGAGAGAGAGGGGAGGCACTTTTTGCTTTTTCTCTTTCTCTCTCATTAAAGTGTGTGTGTGAGAGAGCTTTTCCTCATTTCTTCAACTTCTTCTCCAAGACTCTCCATTTTTCTCTTTACCTTCTCACTACAAGCTTCATCTTCTCTCTAAGATTTGAGCACCAATATCCCATTTTCCACCGTTTAATTTTTGATATTGTGAAGAGGGAAGCTAGCTCTACCCAACAACCTCACTTTTGTTGCATTTGGTTTTGAAAATTTGGAGGTATGGATTGTAACACCCTCATTTTCACTTTCCGTAATTAACTGCTTGTTTATTCTTAATCTTGTTTTTAAGTATTGATAAGCCTAAAATAGGATAATAAAATCTTAAATCACATTATTGTGACTGATATTTTATATTCTATATAATTGAAAATTTTAATAATTATTACAGATGAAAATCTGAAATAACTATTAAAACGCAATTATACGAAATTATCGATGTCTGTGACAAATGTGAGAATAAGTCTCAAATAATTATAAAATATTTATTTGAACTTAAATCATGTTTTATATTCCAAAATATGGTTAGAATAATTTTCTCAGAAATTTTAGAGACTTCTGAGAAAAATTCACAAAACGCTATGGACAGAAAGTAAGTCATTATAGGATTAATATCAAAACTTGATAAAACTAACAAAGTCAATCTATTTTCAAGTCACATATATAAAAAGATAATTTTTGGCAAAATTTGAGAACTTTTAGAACTAAAATGAAATTATTAAGAATTAAATACAGATAAACCCAAATAGATCAAATAATTAAAATAAGTCATGGAATATTTAATTTTAAGTCAAAATAATTAATAAGAAATATATTTTAAATTTTCTAAAAGCTTCAATAAAAAATAAATTTATTTTGTCAAAAAATTAAAAATTACAAAACTTTTACGAGTATAAATTTATACCGAAAATGTCTCAGCAGTGAAGAGACCTAAATAATTTTCTTCGATCCGGACCAGCTCCAGGAGTTTCTATTCTCACCCCCCAATTTGCTATTCTCACCCCCTAACATTGTAAAATTACCCTGCTGTCCCTCCTCCATTTCTTACACCCCACCTCACTCCCTTCTCCTCACACTCTCCACCCCCACTCCCATCCCCTTCTCCTGACACTCTCCTTCTCCTCCTTCACGTTCCTACACTCACACTCACACCGGTAAGTTGTGTAGATCAACGGAATCATGGTTTCGCTGTGTTGAATGCACAGCAGAATCATGATTCCGTTATTTTTTTTTGTTTTTTATCGTACACAATGGAATCGTGATTCCGTTGTGTACGATAAATGTCATACACAATGGAATCACGATTCTGTTGTGCATGAAAAACGACATGCACAACGGAATCACGATTTCGTTGTGTACGCAGACAGTATTTGGTTTTTATTTCACAGTTATTCATTTATTAAATTTTGAATTGTTTTTTTTTTCTTTTTAGTGGTAACAATGGATTGGAATACTTTTATTTCTGATGAAGTTACGATGCCAAGTAGTTGGGGAAATATGATTGATGCAAGTGAAAATGGTTTTGACCAACCTGTTCAAAAAAATGAAATACAAGCAGATGATTATGTGATGGACATTGAACCTCAGCACAATTATCTTAACTTCTCCAATAATTTCATGACTTATGAGGTTTATTGATTAATTAGTGTTTTTATGTATATGATATTTTTTGTATATGTGTGTTTTGTTAGTGAAGGAATGCATTTTATTTTTAGGCTTTTGAAGAGCAAGATGACTTGTTGATGTGGGTTTGATCTGCCGCAAAGGAGTTTGGATTTGTTGTTGTCATAGAAAGGTTAGAAACTGGCAAGAAAACTTTTGTCCTAGTAGCTTGTGAAAAGGGAGGAAAGTACAAATAATATAAAGATAAGTTAGTCCGCAAGACTACTGGAAGCAAAAAAATGTGAGTGCCCGTTTAAATTAGAAGGGAGGCTTGTGAAAGGCATTGGTTGGAAACTTTATGTGGTTTGCGATTTTCATAACCATGAAGTCAGTGAAACATTGATGGGTCAACATATGTTGGTCGTTTAAGTCAGTGAAGAAAAAACTCTGCTAAACCAAATGACCAAAAATATGGTGAAGCCTGGGCAAATTCTATTGACAATCAAAGATAAAGATCATGCAAATGTCACTACCATCAAAACCATATACAATGAGCGACAAACATATCGACGACAACAAAGGGATCCAAGAACTGAAGTTAATAGAACGCGATCAATATGTTTATTGGTATAGAAGGGTCGACACTGAATCTTATGGTCACATCCAGATTTTATCAAGCTCCTAAATTCATTTCCAAGTATTCTTTGTCACTAAGTCACTCCTGGCTTTCCAAACAGAAAATGTTTGAGTACAAGTTAAAGAGATAACTCTCACAGAAAGGATATTACAATATAACTTGAATACACAGAATAACTTAGCAAGGCTAAGTAGATTGCTCTTTTGCACAAGTGTAGGTCGTCCAATTGATTTTGCAGAGTTACAGCTCTTAGAAAAATTTGAATGCTTCGTTGTTGATTTCGTGAGCTTGTTCCTCTATTTATATGCAGCTTGGTGAAGATATCCGTTGTAGGATCTATGCCTTTACCAATAATCGTTCTCTCACAATCATATGACTGTTGCTACGTGTCAGCTTGGGGTGGAGACCTGAAGGAGACAACAGTACATGCAGCGCCTCCACTACTTGTACGGTTTCTGGAGAGAGAAGCTTTTTTGTCCCCTGTGGTACACTTTTCGAATATTCAAATGAAATGTCACATTAGAAAAGAGAGGGAATAATAGAACATTTTAGATAATCATCATTGAAAAGTATAAGTTTACTTCTACTCAATCATGGACGCATTATATAATTGTTTGATAGAAAAGGTTATGTAAGTTATATAGGCGTTGGACGCTTCCTCGAATGGACGTAGTGTTTACACACTGGTTTTCACAATGCATTAGATGCTTGTTTTATATCAGTGTATTGGATGTTAGGTTTTATACTTAGAAAAACAAGTTTCCAGTTGCTCATTGGATGCATTGTACACATAGAACTATCTTGTTTGAGATTAAGAAATACAATACCTTTGAGGCATTGGACGGTATAATACCTATAATACTCAAACATAGATCATTAGATACTTTAAAATTTAACCTCATTTGTTATCATCAAAATCGAAGTTTGAGGGGTTGGACATCGTCCAAAGTCTTAGATTCTAACAATCTCCCCCTTTTTGATGATGACCAATAATACTAAATTTTGATAATCATATAAAAATATCAGAGCAGATGAATAAATGATTGTGTTATGCCAGTGTATGTTGATAGGGTGAAAATATATGAAATGAAGTACTCCCCCTGAGTTCAACATTTCTCATGCATTTGATAAAAATATATAACATATAACACTGCATGATAAGTATGTATCAGAGACAATACATATCAGAGTGAAAAGTATACCATAGATATAGATGCGAAACTTATGATCAAATGCACCTCATATGTAATAAATGAATAGCCGAACAGCCAAAAGAGTTTCACAGAGTAGTGTAGCTAAAGAAAATACTCTATGACATCAAAATTCCAATTTCTCCCCTTTTGTCATCAACAAAAATTGGGTTTGAAAGATGGAAAGGTGATTTGACCATCATGGTCACCTAGGGCTGTTGAGGTGGATCTTGTGGTGGTGGCGGTGGTTGCTCTGGTGGTGCTTGAGGAGGTGGTGCAGGGTGGTCAGCTGGTGGTTGCACTGGTTGCGGCAGAGGTACTGGGTGAACAGGATGAACTGAGTGAGCAATATTTCCAATTAGATTAGCAGTTATGGATTGAATTTGACTCAGTAGCATCTGTGAAAGGCTCATGAATTGATCAGTAATAGCATTCTGCATCAATAATCGGTGTTATGCAGCTTCTACTTGTTGCCTTTCCTGGAAAGCACGTAGAGCAGCTTCAGTTTCCAATTGTTGTTGCCTTAGAACCTATTGAACAATCTCTTGGACTCTTTCTTCAGATAGTCCTTGAGGTTCAATAAAGCACAAGGGAACAATACCCCTTGGACTTGACGAACCTGTAGGAACTACCTGTCTTGTTCTAGAGTGTGCTTCAGTGGACGCATCAACAACTGGTAAGATTGTAGCACCCTCAGGAAGAGGCTTGTCAGCAGTAGATTCCACTGGTTTTGATGCTTCAATCTTAGCCATGTTTGCATCCTTGGATGGTTCATATTAGACGGTTTGTTTCTCATGGGAGGTGACAAAGTGTTCCCCGTCCACCTGTACCCCAGACTCTAAGTCTAAATGGATGAGCATATTAGTCACCTTTGCAGAGGCTTCATCCAATTATGCTTGTGTAACTTTTGGTTTGGCAACTTTCTCAGTTTGTTCTTTAGCAGCAATCCCAACTTGCTCATCTGTGATTTGCACCAGGCGAGCTTGCTCAGCTTGTTCTGCTCTTTCCTGTTCCAAGCGAACATGTTCAGCTCTTTCTCTTTCGGTTTGCTCTTGTAATGCTCTTTCTTCTTCAGCCTTTTGGAGTTCATGAATCATTTGAACTTCTTTTTCAAATTCAGCGCGGTCAAGACTTCTGAGGTCATACACCTTGTTGCTTCTTATGATTGGTAGTTTTTTCAATAGATCGATATAATTATCATCATCCGTCAGGAAGCAAGCGAAGGTGTCAGAGAAGTGATGTGTGTTGACTGGACGCAGGACTTTAAGACCTTCTGGAGGATGAAAGAATGAATCCTTGGAGTATCCAGAGGTTGAGGCTTTCTACATATCTGCCCACACAATTTGATGCCAGAAAGTCATGGAGTCAAAAATGCCTAGGGGCCTTGTTAGATTTCCAGTTTTATCAAAGAGATGATTCCAGCTATGTGAGGAAGTCAAGAGCTGAACCTTTTTATCTCTACTAGGCATCTCAATGCCATAGTATTTGAACCATTTCTTCCTTCCAACATCATATAGAGGTAGTCTAGGACATACCTTATTAAGTACAAACTTGATATCAGTAGAGCGTCTGATGTGGAGGTTGGGTGGATAGGCAGCAGCTTGGTCTTGAATGTACATCTGTTGGAGCAGTTTGCCAAGATCATCATAATCACTGGGCTAAAAGTTAAGCACTGGACTTCCAGGTGGTAGAGGTAGAAATTTTGTTATGGGAGTCCAGATGTGAACATCTTTGACTTATTGCACTTCTGGACGTTGCTTTGACTTGGATGGGTCCAGACTTTCTTTAATGGCTAATTTCAGTTCAGCAGCCAATTCATCATTATTGCTAGGAGGGGGCTTCTGTATTGCCAGCTTCCTCTTTCTTTGATTCTTTCCCTTTTGTTCAGCCACAATTTTGGCAAAATTTGATGCAATTTCAACTTCTGGCTCAGGAAGTTCATATTCAGCTGGACGCACCCTTTGTTGTGTACCAGTTGGACATAAATAAGGGCGTTCCATCCTAACTATGTTTGAACAGAATTCTCTCGTCCAAGTTGGTGGAGGATTACTGATTATAGTCCCTTCTGGTTATGAAACAAATTCAGCAGACTGAGGATGAACGTAGTCATACCTCATCCATTCAGG
Source organism: Pueraria montana var. lobata (assembly GCA_026413185.1). Lineage (NCBI taxonomy): Eukaryota > Viridiplantae > Streptophyta > Magnoliopsida > Fabales > Fabaceae > Pueraria > Pueraria montana. The sequence continues at coordinate 46,561,690 of CM048650.1, read as the reverse complement.
TGCAGATACTGGAATAAGACTTCTCTCCAGTGGTTCTTGTTGAGATCTCCATATAATATCTTTCTTTTTACAATAGTTCTGTTTATTCTTTGTGAAGAATGCAACAGGGAACTTTGCTTTGTCTGCTTCTTCTTGTGTCTTCGCTTTTGGTGGAATCTTCCATTGAGGCCATGCATCTCTCCAAGCATCCCTTGGATTCACAAATTTTGACATATCTAACTGGAGAGTTGGACGTTGTTCTGTTGTAGATGTTGAAGGAATTGGTGGAGCACGTTGTGGAGTACTTGTAGATTCGCTCTCACTGTCTTAAGAGATAGGGAGTGAGATTGGAAGTTTCCTTGGCCTGACTTCCTGAGTCTTTACTCTTTTTGGTATTTGGGCAAGAAGAACAGAAGTACCTACTTTGGATGCTTTGGATACTTTTTGTTTCTTCTGCTGTGCAGATTCCATTTCTTCAGCTTTTCTTTTAATTTGGCTGATTGGCAACTGATCCTCATCATCAGAGTCATCTAGCATTTTCAGCTTGCGAACTCTGGGATTTTCGGGTGCAAGCTTTACTGAAGCAATATTTGGATGCTGCTCATCCTATGTAGGCTTGGACGGAGCAGTCCATGGATGCTTCTCAGCAGGTGGATTTGACGGTGCAAGATCAACATGTCTTTTCTTTGTTCTTCTTTCCTTTTCTGCATCTTCTTCATGCTGTTGCAACATGTGTCTTGTTATTTTCCTGCTTTCTTGTTCCTTCATCAATCGTTTGATCTTTTTCCCAGTGCCAAGAAGATCAATGTCTTCTTCATCATCATTTGAAATGTGTCTACTTTGCTCATGATGTTTTTTATTTATGCTTTCCTCATCCAAGTCCGTTAGGATCTTTGTTGTAAGCTTTATCTTCATCGACTTGATGTTTGATTCATCAAATATCTGCTGTGTTGTAACCATTCCTCATTTTTTCACAATGTGTTCATGATCAGCTCTGTCCAACTCATCAAAGAAACATTGGTATACTTTCTAATCCCAGAGTATCTTATTTAGCAGTGCAGCATAGAAGATGTCATCATTTCCACCAATAGTTTTCATCATTCGCAGAATATTAATGTAAATGGTGTGTGGTAGGTTGAATGGGATACCTTCCCTTAGATGAAATATCACGAACTTGTGTAAGTCCGTGACTGAGTCCTTGGACCCAGCTTTGTGCAGAATGCTCTTGTTGCACACTTGTTGTCATATCTTTGCTTCTTGACATAGATTTTTGTACTCAATCTTGGATGAGTTTGTAGACTTGTTCTTGCAAAGTACCTTCCCAACGTAGTTTCCATATGGCTTGGCCCACTCTGACTTGTACTGATTTTGTTCCCTGATACAGCCAGTGACTTTGGCTATAGATTCAGTGGACAAAGTCACTTCTTGTCCAAGCATAGTGGCCACAAGTTCCCTTGAGTTTTGGAATATTCCTCCAGAACATTCTGATCAATTCTAGGAATATCTTCTGGTTTTTGTTGAAGTATCCTCTGATTTCACATTTTAGAAGACTTTCATCAAGGTTCAGACCTAATTTTTCCAACTATTCAATGTCGAAGAAGTGCTCAACGTGGACAGTAGTAGCACCTTGAGACACTATAGTTGTTTCAAGGTAGGTATGAATATCAAGTTCGAAGTTGCTTGAGTTAGTAGAGTTCATCATGATGATAAAGATTGGATTTTTAGGTTTTGCAGAAAGTGTTTCAGGTTTTCTGAGGAAGAGAAAGAGAATGCTTAAGGTAGAAGATAATATGAGAGTAGAGAAATTGGTAAAGTATTTTTCTGAGTGGATTTGACAGTTTATGTATGGGCTCTGTTTGGAGAATACGAAACGGTTTTGGGCTTTTAAGAATATTTGAAATAGAGGTTATGCCATAAGACCCGCCATGATAGAGCGTGCTGAGGATATGGGTAACTGTGTACGGTTACTAACAACTACGTGACTCAGCATAGAGCATTAACTCGCAATTACTCAAAATGAAACTATTTTGGCAATTAAAACAATGTTAAATGAAAAACCATAAAAACATCATCCAATCATTGGACTTAAGCGTAACATATGCAGTGCACGTGCATGACAAAGTGACCTTTGGACGACATGTCCATTGGACGTTGTTGTCACATTGGACGCTACATGTAGATGTTAATCATTCCTTTACAATATCCATGCCAAGTCTATTCCTTAGAAGGACTAGCTTGTCTTCAGTAAGGGGTTTTGTAAATATATCAGCTAGCTGATTATCTGTGGTTACAAAATATAATTCCATAGTAGCTTTCTGAACATGATCTCTTATAAAGTGATGTTTAATTTCTATATGTTTTGCCCTTGCATGCAATATAGGGTTTTTAGAAAGATCAATTGCAGCTTTGCTATCACAGAAGATAGGAATGTTACTTTCATATATGTTGTAGTCCTCAAGTTGATGCTTGATCCACAAGATTTGAGAGCAGCATTTTGCAGCTGAAATATATTTTGCTTTAGCAGTAGATAATGCAATTGTTCCTTGCTTCTTGCATATCCAGGAGACTAAGTTTCCACCAATAAAGTGACATCCTCCACTAGTACTTTTTCTTTCAATTCTGTCTCCAGCATAGTCAGTATCACAGTATCCAACTAATCTGAAATCTTTCTACCTTTTGAAATATAGACCAAGATTTGTTGTTCCAACAAGATATCGAAAGATGCTTTTAACAGCAGTTAAGTGAACTTCCCTTGGGTCAGATTGGAATCTGCCACATAAGCATACACTGAACATGATGTCAGGTCTGGACGCTGTGAGATATATGAGTGATCCTATCATTCCTCTGTATAGAGTGTTATCCACCTTCTTTGAACTATCGTCCAGTCCAAGTACTGTTGTTGGATGCATAGGAGTTTTCATTGGTTTTGCATCGTCCATCTTGAACTTCTTCAGAAGCTCCTTAACATACTTGGTTTGATGTATGTATATGCCTTTATCAGTTTGCTTGATTTGCAGTCCAAGGAAGAATTTTAGTTCTCCCATCACGCTCATCTCAAACTCTGTTTGCATTAGCTTAGCAAACTCCTCACAAAGAGATTCATTAGTAGCACCAAATATGATATCATCAACTGAGCAATAATAAAATCAGAAGAATAATCTTTGTGAAACAATCTAGTGTCTACTTTTCCTCTTGAAAAACCATTTTCTGACAGAAATGAGCTTAGTTTTCATACCAAGCTCTTGGTGCTTGTTTTAGTCCATATAAAGCTTTGTTGAGTTTGAAAACATGATTAGGAAAAGCATCACTCTCAAACCCTGGGGGTTATTCCACATAGACTTCTTCTTTTATTAGTCCATTGAGGAATGCACTTTTTACATCCATTTGATATAGCTTTGTATTGCTATGAGCTGCAAATGATAATAAAATGCGAATTGCCTCTAGACGTGCAATAGCTGCATAAGTTTCAGTATAATCTATACCTTATTGTTGTGAGTAACTTTTTGCTACCAGCCTGGCTTTGTTTCTCACAACATTACCTGTTTCATCCAGCTTGTTTCTGAATACCCACTTAGCTCCTACAGCTTCTTTGTCATCAGGGAGTTCTACAAGCTTCCAGACATTGTTCTTTTGAAACTGGTCAAGTTCTTCTTGCATTGCTTTAACCCAGCTTTCATCTTCCAAGGCATCATCCACAGTCTTAGGTTCTATTTGTGATATGAATGCTATGTGACCTTGTTGAAGCAAAGATCTGGTTCTGACTTTATCCTTTGGATCACCAATGATTTGATCTTCTAGATGATGTTTCTTCATTTGCCAGTTGCGTCCAATTGGTTCCCTTTGTTCTTCTACTGGACCATCCAGGGGTGTATTGGACTCTTCAACTAAGACATCTTTGGATCACCAATGATTTGATCTTCTAGATGATGTTTCTTCATTTGCCAGTTGCGTCCAGTTGGTTCCCTTTGTTCTTCTCCTGGACCGTCCAGGGGTGTATTGGACTCTTCAACCTTAGATCTGCAAATGATTCATCTAGCTCTGATAATTTCTTATCAGGCTTGGTGTCATTGAACTTCACATGGATGGCTTCTTCAACAACTAAGGTTCTAGAATTATAAACTCTATATGCCTTTGAGGTTTCAGAATATCCAAGCAATATTCCTTAATCACACTTAGAATCAAATTTTCCCAAGTTGTCTTTAGTGTTCATAATGAAACATTGACATCCAAATGGATGGAAGTAGGATATGTTGGGTCTTCTCCCTTTCCATAATTCATATGGAGTCTTTTTCATGATAGGTCTAATATAGATTTTGTTCTGTAAATAACAGGCAGTATTCACTGCTTCAGCCCAGAAGTGTTTAGGGGTTGAATTATCATTCAACATGGTTCTGGCCATCTCTTAGAGTGACCTGTTCTTCCTCTCAACAACACCATTCTGTTGTGGTGTTCTGGGTGTTGAGAAGTTGTGAAGGATACCATTAACCTCACAAAACCTTTGAAAACTTTCATTTTTGAATTCTCCCCCATGATCACTTCGGATCGAAGTAATGCATACTCCTTTTTCATTTTGAATTCTTTTACAGAAGTTATAGAAGTCCTTAAAAGACTCATCTTTGTGAGATAGGAACATGACCCATGTCCATCTTATATAGTCGTCCACTACAACCAATCTGTATCTCTTACCACTTACTTAGGTTGTTTTTGTGGGTCCAAACAGGTCAATATGTAACAGCTCAAGAGGTCTAGAAGTGGAAACAATGTTTTTACTTTGAAAAAAGCTTTTCACTTGTTTCCCTTTCTGACAGGCTTCACAAAGAAAATCGTCTTTATATGACATGCTTGGTAATCCTCTCACAAAGTTGTGCATATTAAGCTTTGAGATTAATCTCAAGCTAGCATGCCCAAGTCTTTTATGCCATAGCCAATGATTTTCTTTAACTGAAACTAAGCATGATACATTTTGACTCAATAGTTTCCCAAGTTTAATCTTGTATAGATTACCTTGCCTCTTTGCAGTAAAGAGAAGGGATCCATTAGAGTTATTGACTATACATTCACCTTTGTTAAAGGCAACATCATATCCACTGTCACATAATTGACTTATGCCAAGTAGATTGTGCTTAAGACCTTTAACATAAAGGACATTATCAATACAAGGATAGGGTGGTATACCAATCTTACCTACGCCAGTTATCATCCCTTTTTTATTCCCTCCGAAAGTGACTATCCCACCAGTCTTGGGTTGGAGGCTTTGGAACATACACTTTTCTCCTGTCATGTGATGCAAGCACCCATTGTCCAGGTACCATGACTGGAGTTTCTTTCCTGCTATTAAGCATGTCTACAACAGGAACAATTTTATCCTTAGGTACCCAGATTGACTTGGGTCCTTTCTTGTTAGTTTAAAGGGCACTGGACACTCCCCTCTTAGGCAGGTGTATGCATTTGGACGTTATATGTCCAGGTTTCCCACAGAAGTAACACACATCTACATCCTTGTTATGAATATATTTCTTTCCCTTATATTCATGCCCTGACCTGTCATTTGGTCTCTTACAACCTTCATATTTTAAAAACATTTTAAGGTTGTCAGATCCCTTAACAAAGTTGGATAGGTCCTTCTTTAGGCTGTCAATCTCTTCAGGAAGTTTTACAACATTATGTGGTTGACCTTTTAAGGAAGTATCTGCATCAACTTTCAAAAGCTTCTCAACTAGCCTTTTGTTTTCTGCTTTTAGAGTTCAAATCTCTATGGAAAGCTTCATCTCTTTAGTCCTTGATTCATCATAGGACTTATATGCATGATTGCAATCATTCCATAAAGTTCGTCTATCCACATTTAAGGCTTCATGTTCTTTTGAGAGTTCTGCAAACTTTTTCTGCAAATCTTCCTTTTCACTTTCAAGTTGTTTAAAACTGTTTTCTAAAACTTCTTTTTCTTTTGAAAGTGATTTGGATGATTTCTTCAAAGTTTTGTAGGCCTTTGATAGAATAGAAGAGTTCGAAAGTAAATCATGATAAGCTTCTTGAAGTGAATTTAAATCGTTAAAATCTACCTCATCTTCCTCTTCTGGTTCTGAAGAATCTGATGTAGTGTCTGCCATCAAATATATGTTTGCTTCTTCCTCCTCTTCATCGTCCGATGATGAGTCATCGTCTAGGTCCTTCCATGTGGACATCAGAACCTTCTTCCCTTCTTTTTGTTGAAGACTTTCTTCTTCTTTTCCTTGCTCTTCTCAAGGTCTGGGCATTCTGATTTGAAATGTTCGGGCTTCTTGCATTCGTAGCACACAATTGGACTCTTCTCCTTCTTCTCCTTAAGTCCTTTCTTGTTCAGGTTTCTCCATCAGGATCCATCTTTCTTTTTCCACATAGAATGGATTCTCTTGGATATGAAGGATAGCTCATCACCCTCGTCTAAGTCATCATCTTCGAATTGCTCGTTTGATGATACTTCAGCTTGCATGGCTCTGGACGATGGTGCTTTCTTTGGCTTCTGAACGCTGAGTGCCAGAGACTTGCTTTTCTTTGCATCACCATCTTGTTGCAGCTCCAGCTCATGTACTTTAAGGATTCCTACAAACTCTTCTAATGACATATCATCCAATCCTTTGGTTGCTCTTAAAGTTGTAACCTGTGGTCTCCATTGCCTAAGCAAACTCCTCAGAATTTTGTCAATATATTCATAGTTATTGTAATCTTTACCATGTGCTCTAAGTTCATTTAGTATGGTTTGAAACCATCCAAACATACTTTGTATGTCCTCGTTTCCCTCCATACTAAACAATTCATATTGACAAGTAAGAAAACTGAGTTTGTTATGTTTTACCTGGGTGGAACCCTCATACGTTATTGCAAGAGTGTCCTACATTTGTTTCGCGCTTTTGAAACTGTGCACTTTGTTATATTCTTGTTCAGACAGTGCACACATGATGATATTTCTGGCTCTGGAGTTGAGATGAAATCTCTATTTTTGCTCCTCCGTCCATCTGGCCTTTGGGATCTTGTTAAGATTCTCATCAAATGGAATGTAGTCGCCCATTTCCATAATGTCCCACATATCAATATGATAGGACTTAGAGCTGTCATTTTGGCCCTAGGCCCTAGGGCCAGCCCCACTTGGCCCATCATAATGGCCCTAGGAGCTTTTGGCCCTTCTAATGAGGGCCCTAAAAGGCCCTAACCCACAAAGCCCCACTTAATATGGGGCCAGGGCCAGGGCTTAAGGGGTTAGCCCCACAAGTCATCCTATTCGTTCGCTCTCGAGCAGAGCATTTTTTGCAGACATCAACCGAGGCTATTTTTGACCGACTTTAGCAAAGACATTTTCGGTTGACTTCGGTTAGGGTTGTTTTCAATGACCTCGGCTAGGGTTATTTTAGGCTGATTTCGGCCGAGGCAATTTTTAACCAACCTCATCGCGATTTTTTTTGGCCGACCTTGGTTATTGTTGTTTTTTGTGACCTCGACTAGGGTTATTTTTGGCCGATTTCGGCCAAGGCAGTTTTTGACCGACCTTTACCGGGGCTGTTTTCGACCAACCTTTGTCATTGTTGTTTTTTGGTGACCTCGACTAGGGTAATTTTAGGCCGACCTCGACCGAAACTATTTTTGGTCGACATCGGCTAGGATTATTTTCGGCCGACATCGGCTAGGGTTATTTTTGGCCTACCTCGGCTAGGGTTATTTGCGGCCGACATCAGCTAAAGTTATTTTCAGCCGATGTTGGACGGAGCATTTTTCGGTCGACTTGACTGGGGTTGTTTTCGACCGACCTTGGTAGGGACAATTTTCGGCTGGCCATGAGCTGAACTATTTTTGGCTGACCTCGACCATGGCTAGCCCTAGCCCATGGCTAGCCCTAGCCCACAGGTCTTTGTGGGCTTTTTGGCCCTGCGGGCTTTTTAATGCGGGTTGTTTGGCCCTGCGGGCTTTTTTAGCCATGACCCACGCGGGCCAGGGTCGGGCCGGGCCATTTTGACGGCTCTAATAGGACTTAAAGAATGCTATCATTCTTTGTTTCCTATAATCATACTTGACACCCTTGAAGAGTGGTGGTCTCTTCACAGCTTGTCCCTCGTTTTCCATCTTTCTTAGGATCTGGTTTTCGCTGTACTGCTAAGTACTCAACCCGAGAGGCCGAGCTCTGATACTAACTGAAATGTAGAGATTCACACTAGAAGGGGGATTGAATAGTGTGTTAGTTATAAGCTTTAAAAAACTTTTTGCAAAGATAGAGATAAACTAACTTGAGTTTCACAAGGGACTTGTAAAACAAAATATCACAGGTATCGTCCAATCGTTAAAATGACAGTTTTGTGAAACTGCATTTTCTTATTAACGTCCAGGGGCAAATAAAGGTTTTCGTAAATAAGATATAAAGAAACTTGTGTGCAATATGTGAAGAAATAACTTAAGAGAATAGCAAGTAAGCTTGAAAGTGATAGAGTAAAAACACTTAGTTTATACTCGTTCACTCAACCTGAGCTACGTCCAGTTCTCCTTCAAAACCTTTGAAGGGTTCCACTAATCAAATTCTGATTACAAATAAGTATTATTACCCTGCCACTCCTGGCTACAAGTATTCTCTAGGCCACTTCTGGCACACCTTTAATCTTCCCCTGAGATTAAAAAACACCCAAGTATTCTTTGTCACTAAGCCACTCCTGGCTTTCCAAACAAAAAATGTTTGAGTACAAGTTAAAGAGATAACTCTCACAGAAAGGATATTACAATATAACTTGAATACATAGAATAACTTAGCAAGGCTAAGTAGATTGCTCTTTTACACAAGTGTAGGTTGTCCAATTGATTTTGCAGAGTTACAGCTCTTAGAAAAATTTGAATGCTTCGTTGTTGATTTCGTGAGCTTGTTCCTCTATTTATAGGCAGCTTGGTGAAGATATTCATTGTAGGATCTGTGCCTTTGCCGATAACCGTTCTCTCACAATCATATGACCATTGCTACGTGTTAGCTTGGGGTGGAGAGATGAAGGAGACAACAGTACATGCAGCGCCTCCACTACTTGTACGGTTTCTGGAGAGATAAGCTTTTCTATCCCCTATGGTACACTTTTTCGAATATTCAAATGAAATGTCACATTAGAAAAGAGAGGGAATAATAGAACATTTTAGATAATCATCATCAAAAAGTATAAGTGTACTTCTACTCAATCATAGACGCATTATATAACTATTTGATAGAAAAGGTAATGTAAGTTATATAGACGTTGGACGCTTCCTCGAATGGTGCAGTGTTTACACACTGGTTTTCACAATGCATTGGATGCTTATTTTATATCAGTGTATTGGACGCTGGGTTTTATACTTAGAAAAAAAAGTTTCCAGTTGCTCATTGGACGCACTGTACACATAGAACTATCTTGTTTGAGATTAAGAAATACAATACCTTTGAGGCATTGGATGGTGTAATACCTATAATACTCAAACATAGATCATTAGATACTTCAAAATTTAACCTCATTTTTTATCATCAAAATCGAAGTTTGAGGGGTTAGACATCGTCCAAAGTCTTAGATTCTAACATCCAGCATAGTCAGCATCACAGTATCTAACTAATCTGAAATCTTTCTGCCTTTTGAAGCACAGACCGAGATTAGATGTTCCAATGAGATATATGAAAATTCTTTTAACAACAGTTAAGTGAACTTCCCTTGGTTCAGATTAAAATCTAGCACATAGACATACACTGAGCATGATGTCAGGTCTGGACGCAGTGAGATAAAGGAGTGATCCTATCATCCCTCTGTATAAGGTGTTGTCCACCTTCTTTGATCCTTCATCCAGTCCAAGTACTGTTGTTGGATGCATAAGGGTTTTCATTGGTTTAGCCTCGTCCATCTTGAACTTCTTTAGAAGCTCCTTAACATACTTTGTTTGATGTATGTATATGCCTTTGTCAGTTTGTTTGATTTGCAGTCCAAGGAAGAATTTCAGTTCTCCCATCATGCTCATCTCAAACTCTATGTGCATTAACTTAGAAAAATCCTCACATAGAGTTTCATTAGTAGCACCGAATATGATATCATCAACATAAATTTGAAAAATGATAAATTCATATTCATAATCTTTGCGAAAGAGTGTAGTTTACTTTTCTTCTTAAAAAACCATTTTCTATTAGAAATGAACTGAGTTTTTCATACCAAGCTCTTGGTGCTTGTTTCAGTCCATACAAAGCCTTGTTTAGTTTGAAAACATGATTTGGAAAAGCATCACTCTCAAACCCTGGGGGTTGTTCCACATAGACTTCTTCTTTTATAAGCCCATTGAGGAATGCACTTTTTACATCCATTTGATATAGTCTTATATTGTTATGAGCTGCAAATGACAGTAAAATGCGAATTGCCTCAAAACGAGCAATAAGTGCATAAGTTTTAGTATAGTCTATACCTTCCTGTTGTGATTAACCTTTGCAACCTGGCTTTGTTTCTCACAACTTTACCTATTTCGTCCAGCTTATTTCTGAATACCCACTTTGCTCCTACAACTTCTTTATCATCAAGTAGTTCAACAAGCTTCTAGACATCATTCTTTTGAATCTGGTCAAGTTCTTCTTGCATTGCTTTGACCCAACTTTCATCTTCTAAGGCATCGTCCACAGTCTTAGGCTCCATTTCTGATATGAGTGTTGCGTGACCTTGTTATTGGTGTGACGATGTGGTTCTGACTTTATCTTTTGGGTCACCAATGATCTGATCTTCTGGATGATGCTTCTTCATCTACCAGTTACATCCAGTTGGTTCTCTTTGTTCTTCTACTGGACCGTCCAGGGGAGTATTGGACTCTTCAGTTGAAACATCATTGTTAGACGCGTCTTCATCTGATAACTTCTTTCCAGCGTCCAACCTGAGATATGCAAATGATTTGTCCAGTTCTAATAATTCCTTATCAGGCTTAGTGTCATTGAACTTCACATGAATAGCTTCTTCCACAACTAAGGTTCTAGAGTTATAGACTCTATATGCCTTCGAAGTTTCTGAGTATCCAAGCAATATCCCACTGTCACACTTAGAATCAAACTTTCCCATATTGTCCTTAGTATTTATAATGAAACATTGACATTCGAACGGATGGAAGTAGGATATGTTGGGTCTTCTCCCTTTCCAAAATTCATATGGAGTCTTTTTCATGATGGGTCTAATATAAATTATGTTCTGTAAAGGCAGTATTCACTGCTTCAAGCCAAAAGTGTTTAGGGGTTAATTATCATTCAACATGGTTCTGGCCATCTCCTAGAGTGACATGTTCTTCCTCTGAACAATATCATTCTGCTGAGGCGTTCTGGGTGTTGAGAAGTTGTGAACGATACCATTATCCTCACAAAACCTTTGAAAACTCTCGTTTTCGAATTCACCCCCATGATCACTTCGGATCGAAGTAATGCATACTCCTTTCTCGTTTTGAACTCTTTTACAGAAGTTATAGAAGACCTTAAAAGACTCATCTTTGTGAGATAGAAACGTGACCCATGTCCATCTTGTATAATCATCCACTACAACTAATCTGTATCTCTTACCACTTACTGAGGCTATTCTTGCAGGTCCAAACAAGTCAATATGTAACAGCTCAAGAGGTCTAGAAGTGGAAACAATGTTTTTGCTTTTAAAAGAACTTTTTACTTGTTTCCCTTTCTGACATGCTTCACAAAGAAGATTATCTTTGTATGACATACTTGGTAATCCTTTTACAAGGTTATGCCTATTAAGCTTTCAAATTAATCTCAAGCTTGCATGACCAAGCTTTTTATGCCAAAGCCAATGATTTTCCTTAACTAAAATCAAGCAAGATACATTTTGACTTGATAGTTCCCCAAGTTTAATCTTGTATAGATTACCTTGCCTCTTCGCAATGAAGAGAAGGGATCCACCAAAGTTCTTGACTATACATTCACCTTTGTTAAAGGGAACATCATATCCACTATCACATAATTGACTTATGCTAATCAAATTGTGTTTGAGACCTTTAACATAAAGAACATTATCAATAGAGGGATAGGATGGAATACCAATCTTACCCACACCAATTATCATCCCTTTCTGATTCCCTCCAAAAGTAACTATCCCACCAGTCTTGTGTTGGAGGCTTTGGAACATACACCTTTCTCATGTCATGTGATGCGAGCACCCACTGTCCAGGTACCATGTATGGAGTCTCTTTCCTGCTGTTAAGCATGTCTGCAACAGGAACAATTTTATCTTTAGGTACCCAGATTGACTTGGGTCCTTTCCTATTAGTTTGAAGGGCACTGGACACTCCCTTCTTTGGCAGGTGTCTGCATATGGATGTTATATGTCCAGGTTTCCCATAGAAATAACAAACATCTACATCCTCATCATGAATATATTTCTTTCCCTTATATCCATGTTCTAACCTATCATTTGGTGTCATACAACCTTCATATTTTAAAAGCTTGTTAAGGTTGTCAGATCCCTTGACAAAGTTGGACAGATCCTTCTTTAGGCTGTCAATCTCTTCATGAAGTTTCACAACATCATGTGGTTGACCTCTTAAGGAAGTATCTGCTTCAACCTTCAAAAGCTTCTTAACAAGCCTTTTGTTTTCTCCTTTGAGAGTTCGAATCTTTATGGAAAGTTTCATTTCTCTCGCCTTTGATTCCTCATAGGATTGATAAGCATGAGCACAATCATTCCATAGAGTTCGTTTATCCACGTTTAAGGCTTCATGTTATTTTAAGAGCTCTGTAAACTTTTTCTGTAAGTCCTCCTTCTCACTTTCAAGTTGTTTGAAACTGTTTTCTAAAACTTTCTTTTCTTTTGAAAGTGATTTGGATGATTTCTTCAAAGTTTTGTAGGCCTTTGACATAATAGAAGAGTTTGAAAGTAATTCATGATAAGCTTCCTGAAGAGATTTTAAATCATTAAAGCCTATCTCATCTTCCTCTTCTAGTTCGGAAGATTCTGATGTAGTGTCTACCATCAGACAGATGTTGGCTTCTTCCTCTTCATCGTCATCCGATGATGAGTCATCGTCCAAGTCTTCCCATGTGGACATTAGAACTTTCTTGCCCTTCTTTTTATTGAAGACTTTCTTCTTCTTGTCCTTGTTCTTCTCAAGGTGTGGGCATTCTGACTTGAAGTGTCTGGGCTTCTAGCATTTGTAGTAAATGATTGGACTCTTCTCTTTGTCTTTCTTCTCCTTGAATCCTTTCTTGTTCAGGTTTCTACATATGGATCTGCCTTTCTTCTTCCACATAGCATGGATCCTCTTGGATATGAAGGACAGCTCATCATCCTCATCAGAGTCTTCATCTTCATATTGCTCTTCTGATGACTCTTCTACTTGCATAGCTTTGGATGATGAAGTTTTCTTTGGCTTCTGGATGCTGAGTGCCAGAGACTTACCTTTCTTTGCATCACCATCTTGCTGCAGTTCTAGCTCATGCACTTTCGGGATTCCCACAAGCTCTTCTAAGGACGTGTCGTCCAGTCCTTTGGTTGCTCTCAAAGTTGTAACCTGTGTGGTCTCCATTGCCTAGGCAAACTCCTCATAATTTTGTCAATATGTTCATAGTTATTGTAATCTTTACCATGTGCTCTAAGCTCATTTAGTATGGTTTGAAACCGTCCAAACATACTTTGTATGTCTTCATTTCCCTCCATACTAAATAGCTCATATTGACAAGTAAGAAGACTGAGTTTGTTGCATTTTACCTGGGTGGAACCCTCATACGTTAACGCAAGAGTGTCCCATATATGTTTTATGCTTTTGAAGTTATGCACCTTGTTGTATTCTTGTTCGGATAGTGCACACATGATGGTGTTTCTGGCTCTAGAGTTGAGATAGAATCTCTGCTTTTGCTCCTTCGTCCATCTAGCCTTGGGGATCTCGTTGAGGTTCTCATCATAAGGAATGTAGTCCCCCATCTCCACAACATCCCACATATCAATATGGCAGTATTCAAATAATGCTATCATTCTTTGCTTCCAATAGTCATTTTTGACTCCCTTAAAGAGAGGTGGTATGTTCACGGCTTGTCCCTTATTTTCCATCTTTCTCAACATCTGATTTTCCTCTGTACTGCTAAGTACTCAAGCCAAGAGGCCAAGATCTGATGCCAACTGAAATGTAAAGGGCACACTAAAAGGGGGGTTGAATAATGTGTTAGATAAAACTGAAATCTTTTCACAAAGATGGAGATATCTTAACTTAGATTTTACAAGGAACCTGTAAAATGCAGAGTTACAGCTATCGTCCAGTAGTTCAAAATATCAGTTCAATGGAACTGCATTTTCAAGTTATCGTCCAAGCTAGATATGAAGTATTTTCACAAATATGTTTATAAAGGAGACTTGCGCGTCTAATGCGAAGAAATAACACAAGAGATAACTGGTAAGCTAAAAGCAATAAAGTAAAAATACTTGGTTTACACTGGTTCACTCAACCTGAGCTACGTCCAGTTCTCCTTCAAAAATAACCTTTTGAAGGGTTCCACTAATCAAATCTTTGATTACAAACAAGTATTCTCTACCCTGTCACTTCTGGCTACAAGTATTCTCTAGGTCACTTCTAGCACACCTTTAATCTCCCCCTGAGATTAAAGCAACACACAAGCATTCTTTGTTACTAAGCCACTCCTGGCTTTCCAAACTACACAGTTTGATTACAAAAATAGATCAACTCTCACAGAGAGGATATTACAATGTAAAGCAGATTACACAAAATAACTTAGCAAAGCTAAGAGAATGCTCTTTTCGCTCAAGTGTTGGTCGTCCAAATATTTTGGCAGAGTTTCAACTCTTTGAAAAGTCATGAATGCTTCGTTGGTTTCTTCATGAGCTTGATCATTTATATATAGGCCACTGAGTGAAGGTATCCGTTGTGGGATCTAAGCCTTTGCCAAAAACCATTTTCTCATAATCATATGACCGTTACCATGTGTCAGCTTAGGGTGGAGAGAGAGAGGGGACAACAGTACATGCAGCGCCTCCACTACTTGTACAGTTTTACAAGGAGAAGCTTTCCTATCTCCTGTGGTACACTTTTTGATTATTCAAATGAAATGTCATGTATGAAAAGAGAGGGAATAACAGATCATTCGAAACGAAATCATCATCGAAAAGCATAAGTGTACTTCCTGAAAAAATGGACGCGTTATATAACTGTTTGATAGAAAAGGTTTGTGTGAGTTATATAAGCAAGTAACACTTCCCAAATGGACGCAGCATTTACACACTAGTTTTCACAAAGCATTGGACGCTTGTTTTAAAGGCAACGCATTAGACGCTGGATTTATACTTAAGAAAAAAACAAGTTCCATATACATATTGGACGTGATAAGCACATAGCGATATTTAGTTTTAGCTTAAGAAAATACAATACCATGAAGGCATTGGACGGTGTAGTACCTATAATACTCAAACATTAAACATTTTCAAAATTAAATCTCATTTGTTATCATCAAAACCGAAGTTTGAGGGGTTGGACATCATCCAAAGTCTTAAACTCTAACACAAAGCACGTTGAAAAGTCTTGTGTTGGTTTGTGGGGACAGTCAATGATCCTAAAAGCAGCCAAGCTAGTTGTTGATGTCTCAAAAAGGGCTACCTACGAAGGGTTCTGAGCGATGGAGGGTTCTGACCGGTGGATGGTTCTGACCAACATGGATGTTGAGTGAAGTGTCACCGTGTGAAGTGTCGTAGAGTGTGAGTCATTAAGATGTTGAATCTCAGAGGCGTCACAATAACCTTCTACTTCAGAGTCAGTTCAATCTCCAAGAGAAGCGATGACAATGCTATAATTGCGTGCATTGGTGTCCTCATTTCATGATTCATGACAACAAGAGAGGCAAGGTTATCCACTAAAATCCTTTGGATGAGGAGAATGCGTGTGCTCAAACGCTTGCTTCACAAGTACAGGGAATCTAAGAAGATTGACAAGCACATGTACCATGACATGTACATGAAGGTTAAGGGTAACATTTTCAAGAACAAGAGGGTTTTAATGGAGAGCTTACACAAGTCCAAAGCTACGAAGGCAAGAAAGAAGACCTTGTTTGATCAGTTTGAGGCCAAGCGTGCCAAGAACAAGGTCAGCAGAGAAAGGAAGATTGCCTGGAGGGAGGAACGATTGGCCCAAGTGAGTTTCATACTGTATTGAGAAACTATTTACATGCAAATGTATTAAATTTGTGTTTTCTTGGTTGTTGCACTTAGGAATCAAATGCATTAACAAGTATTTTTGCTAAAATTAGAAATTAAGAGTTTGGCCATTGTCCCTCGCCCTTTGTAAAATGTCTAGGTCCTAGAGAAAAAGTATCAGTTGCACCCAGTGCTCCAGCTGCTACAGAGTACAACCAGCCCAGTGAGTATTATAATTTATGCTTGTCTGGTATTTACTTCCTTTGGGCCATATGTGTTGTCTAAATGAAAATCCTATTATTGCAGAGCACCAAAGAAATCCAAAAAGAGAGCCACATATTCTGATATTAGCTTGTAGAATTTTTGGGGCTGGTATGGGTTACTGTTCTAAAGTAGTTTTAAGGAGGTTGTGTTGGTTTAGACCTTTAGTTTTTATTTAAGTATATCAAATTAAAACATTTCATTCTTTTCACCGATGTTTGGTTGTTTTTTGTATGGATATCATCATTGTTGCATAAATACTTGTGTTACTTCTTTTCTGGTTATAGGTTTACCGTTCTTGAATTGTCTAACCCCAATTGAATAGATTTGTTTGCCACGGTAAAAATTCTACTACAAAATTATACAAGACTACAAAATTACTCCTTTTGTTCCTTTTTATACGACTCGACTAATTAATTTACTAAGATTAAAAAAATTGTTAATTTAATTAGTAGCATAAACTTTATCTTAAATTTATGGTTTTTCTAAAATTACTTCTAACATTAATAAGACATTCATATCTTTTAAATTTTTTTTTGGCTGAATTTGTGAAGAGATAAATTAAGGTTTCTAAAATGCTTTATATATGAGATAAAGTTAGACTTTTAAAGTATATAAAATATTAAAGTATTTTAGTTAAGTTTTTTCTTTTTGCAAATTATACTCGTATCTCATGAACTTTTTTCAAATTACACTAACATTCTCTTATATGTTACACTAACACTCTCTTAATGTTTGAAAATATTACACTGGCACCCCATTATATATTACGCTAACACTGAAGTGGATTAGAAGGTCACTACAAGGGAAGGGGGGTTGAATAGTGACACTTAATCGACTATGGCTTTTTTACAAAAGAACACTTAGCTTATGAAGTTTTAGGATATATCCAAGAGTCAACTTCAAGAAGCTTCGTTGAGAGCAACCAATATCCTTTTATAGTACTTTGTATAAAATAGTTTTTCAACAATAGTCATACAAAAATATCTCGTATACTACTTCAGAAGCTACTCATAAAATGTCAGATTTAGGGTAGGTAGAATATGTTTTTGACAATTAAGAATAATGAGTAGATGTATGCTTCTGGACTTTTTAAAAATAGTTTGAGTAGCTTAAAAGAATTTTATATCAAAGATATAACAATTTAAAAACCAAGCTACTCAAGGTAAATATTCAAAAACACACATATCAGAAGCAGTAAGATGGATAAAGCACACAAAGGAATTATCTTGGTACACCCCACCTAGGCTACATCCAATCCCTACAATTGTAGGCTTTCCACTAACACAAGCACCAATCGGGTATTCTTTCTTTCCTGAAGCCTCCCCAAGCTCCTACACCTCAGAATTCTCTAAGCCTCTACAAGCTATCTACCCAAGTATTCTTCCAAAAAGCCTCTCTTGGCTTTGAACCCTCAGTAGTAACTGCTACTTGACCCTCACAGCAACCTGCTGTGGTCACACTCAACCTTCAAAAGCAGCAGTCCTCTGACTACACTTTTGAGGTTCTCTATCCTATTTAGAGATCTTATGTAAATGAATATAGAGAACTAGAACATTATAAAAAAAACAAAAAAAAAATACAGAGAACTAGAACTGGAATATTCATAAAAACCAAAGTATTATTTATATTCATCAACACAAGGTCTAACAAGGTTGAATGAATGGTAACTTGTGTGCTAAAAATTGTTAAGTAATATTATGTATATGTAACAAAATATTTTATTATTAATTCTTTAAAAAATAAAATCAAGTTTAATTTTTTAACAACAATAAAAATTAAATATGCACTATTTACAATAATTATTTTGGTGACAATAAAGTAAATTGAAATATAAATATAAAATATTATCATTTTTTTAAATTTGAAAAAATATTTTGGTGATAATTTATTTCTTGCATCATTTTTTAGTGCTTGTTTCTATTCTTTTCCCTGTGATCGTGAAATTAAAGTAGAAAAGATTTTGTATACTGCATAAGTATATTTATAAAATAAAAAAATTAAATTTAAATACTAAAATATTGATATTATAATTTTTTAAATTTTTTTCCAAAATTTACATATTAATTTTATTAATAGATAATTATATTTGGGATAATTTATGTCATGCATCATTTATTTAGTCAAATTTATTTCTATTCTTTTAAAATTAAAATTACATAATCAAGTAACATTTAATAAATATAAATATACTAATTGCAAAAATTTAAAGTATAAGCTAAAATATTTGATTTTTTGTTTTAAAAAGTTTAGAAATTAATTGAATTAATGAAAAAATAATGACAATTTTGCCACTCGTTATTTTTCTTTTTAAATTTGTCTCTATTTTTATTTCACTTTGAAATTTAAATCAAATGATCAAGTATCATGTGTATCACTTGGGTATTTTTCTTGAATACAAAAATTAAATTAGAAAGTCTAAGTAAAAATTTACAACTGAAGTTTGCCTATACATGAAATACACATATATAATACAATTTTGTTAGTTTTTGTTAGTAGGAAGGATTCGAACCTATGATCTCTCCCTCCACCCTTCTCCCTTCAACCACCAAGTCAACCTTAAAACTCAAATAAAACACTAGACCCATATTAACATATTCATAGAGGTATATAACAACATACAATAAAATCCATTTCATTAGGATAATCACCAACATATCCTCAAACAATATGCCTAGTCATGCACTATATGCATACACGACTCCATGGAGATTTTCACCAGTCGAGCGACCAGCACAGTCAAATCCCTTACCATAGCCCACTTTCCGACCATTTGGGGAAACGCTGTCACTGATCATGGAAAGAAATTAGTGGCTTTGTCAGGATAGGCGTACGTGGGTAGTGGCTCACCACAACACAAGACTTGCAGAAATCTTAACGCCCGTCCATCCCACCCCCTATGCCCATTTCTCGACCCCACCAATCTTTCTGACACTAGGTTGAGGGCTACACCCCCACCCTCAACTTACATGCCAACTCGTATCCATAGTCATCGTCCACTGTGGACTCAAGCATGTATGCATGTACAATCCAACACATCATATCCATAGTCATCATCCACTATGGTCAACAACAACATATCCACGGTCATCAATACACTAACAAGTTTGTTTTCAAAAGAATAAAACCATAGACAAATCAAAGATTTAAAAAAACCGCAATACTCACTTTAGTGAGCAAAAGCTAAAACTATCTTCAATACAAAAATAGTCCACTTCTATGTTCAAAATCTCAACTCATTTCAAACATATTGTAGAAAAACTTAATCTCATGTTGTAATCCTCTGAAAATCTAGTTTCAAGAAGGTAAATGATTTTTTTCCACTTCATTTTGTAAGAAGAAAACCAAAATTTTCTAAAACATACTCCCTCCGGATCTAAATATAAGCAAAAAAAATTGTTTCAAGCTAACTAAGAAAGTTGGTTAACAACATTTAATTGCACCAATCTCAATTAAAAATAAGTTGTTTTCCTAAATTGCCCTTCATTGGAATTTGATATCAAGAATAAGAAGGAGGCATTGGAATTAAAGCCCCTATTAAATGAAGGGTATTTTAGAGATAGTCTTATTAAATGAACTAAAATTAGTTGAGATTTTCTTTTATTTAAATCCAAGAACCAAGTCATTTTTTTTATTATATTCGAAGCCGGAAGGAGTATCAAAAATCCTGAAAACGGATTTCTTCACTGCACATGGGTCAGTTTCAAGGAAACTTTTGAAAAATAAATATGATGAATTAGAAAGCATGTCATACACGGTTAGAAAGCTTGAAAAGTCTAATTTCTAACCATATAACTCACTTTTGAATACCATTTTTTGTAGAAATACAGAATTGAAAAACAAAGTACTATGTCCTGTCACATTTTTCAAACTGGATGGTCAACTTTGGACAAGCATAACTCCTTTGATTATCAATCTTTTTAAGTGTTTCCTATCCCAAAACTGTATCCCCAGATGTCTATTTTCATCTCCAACAAATGGAATCCAATTTCATTCACCACAGCCAAAGTTAGTACAAAAATACTAACACATGTTCAGACAAAAACGCACTGGACGATAAGCATTTCGTATTCAACTATCATATACTTTTATTCTATCAACTTATATTACAAAAAATTCATCAAAATCATACTTCTAGTAGATAACACACATCACAACAGATCCACACACCAAAAATACATGAAAACTGTAAGCTTTCCTTACCTCAAAGAGATGCTACAAAAATGAAAAAAGAGAGAACTTTTTGGACAGTGGAGTATGATGGACTTGGCATCTTAGAATAAGGTCTCCAACAAATCACCAGGGTAATAAACCATCTCTATAAACAAAAGGGCAAAATTTAGAAAAAGAAGGAAAGGTTTTGTCATTAGGAAGAAAGAAAATGAAATAGTGTCTTACCAACAAGTCACAACACTTAGCAAAATGGTAGAAACCAAACTTGCTTAAAGAAACCTTTGGATCTTTGGGTTTGTAAGAAGATTTAGGAGACAAAAGTTGAAACAAAATGAAGAGAATGAACTAATGGACTGTCACCGCTGGTTCTTAGAAAGAAAACAAGAATTAAGTTAATGAAGGCATCAATTTATAGAAGCAAATGACCTCATGTAATTTCTCCTCTCTAAGGTAATCAAATGGAGTAAACGCACAGATAGCAAAATGGTCCTTAGTAGCAGACCATGAGTATTTTGGTCAGTAAAGAGAGCAAAAATCCCTCCTCTTGAATTGGCTACAAAACTTGTAGAATGGTGCTCCACACTTAAGGCAATGGGTCTTTTGTCCTTTGCATTAATTTTGGGTCAAGAAGCAAATTTTACAAAGGAAGTAAACTGGACTCTCAATTTATTTCACACAGTTTTGCTCATATGCATTAAGGTAGCCTTTGAAAAATTTTCTACAAAATACGTAGGAGTAAATTGAGGTATGTGTACTTGTAGCTTTAGGTAAAAATATTAATGGGAAAAGTAACAAAATACAAATCAAGCTAATTAGATTGCTAATCATAAATTAGTAAATGTATGACTTATTAATCTTAATTTAGAACACCCAAGAAATTTAGAATGTCTCATGAAATTTTTTTTCAACTCTCGAAAAGCTCTCAAAATTGCACTCTTTGAACTACGTTAAAACATACTTATTTTAAATCAACAGTAACAGAACTACATATAAATTTCACAAGGACTTAATTATAATTACTAGGGACTAATCATAATTAAATTCTTCACTTTCCTTAACTATTTTCTCACTTTCACAGTTTCCTTAACTATTTTCTCACTTTCACAGTGTATTCTTACACTGTCAGTGTGCAACACAGTGTCGTTTTCAGTCAAATACTCTACTGAAACTTACACAGAAAATTTACACATACTTATTAATTAAATTTTCTTGTGGAACTAAATTTAATTATCTCTTGTTATTATTTTCAATCACTTTATTATAGATTAGAAAATCACGGTGTTACACTTGGAATTTGAGATCTTTTAGCCTTATTAATAGTTCATTTCTATGGTCAAACCGCAAAAAAAAAAACTACAAACAAATGAGAATTATTTGCATATATATCTAAATGAGGCTAGAATGATATTCAATTAAAAGCAGGCACCATACATGGACACAAAAAAAAAATACAAAAACCTAACTAGAATGCAACTATTGATATTCACTAAACAAATGTAACTTACTACTAAAAGTGTCCTTAACCTATTTAAATGGGACATTTTGACTTTTCATCATTGAAAAAAGAAAAAAGAAAATTACATACAACCATATAAGGAAAAAAAAAAAGATAGCAATAAAGAGAAAAAAAAACTTCTTTCGTGACTTTTATATTTAATTTTACTTATCTCTTCACTTTATATAAATATTTGAATTTTATTAATAATTTATTTACTATTATCTTTAACAATAATAGTAAAAAAATTAAAAAATAATCATTTTTATTAAAAACATTATATTTAATATTTTACCAATACATTCTTATTATCATTTCAATAAATATTTTAAAAAAAATAGTTTATCAAATATATTAAATTATTAATGGTATTTTTTATACGAAACATAAGAAAAAAGCATTAAGCTAATTCCCTCGTTTAAAAGCCAAGATTTTAAATTCTTTTTATGATGTTATACATTTGTGAAGATTTATATTCAATATTATACATTAAATAATTCAATTAATTAAAAATAAAATACTTCTAATTAATTAGATATATAAGGCATTTTCTAATAATTTGATAGAGTAAAAATTAATAAATTAAATGAAAAATGATAAAAATAAATAAATTCATTTATGTATTTCTAATAAAATATTTTATTATTAATTCTTTAATTTTTCTTAGTGACCCAAGTGAAATATCCTTTTATTTCACAGAAGTATTCTTTTTTTTTTTTGGATAATCATCTCAAACTATTATTCTTTTCTCTTTAACTTTTTTTATCTATATATAAATTAGTTTTTAATAATTTTTTAAAAACCATCCATAATTAAAAGTAATACTATATCTATTTAAATAATTATTTTATGTATCCAACCTAATTTTTTTATATAAATTATAATTTTCAATTATAATATAACTTATACATATAATATTTATTTATTATAAATTTTAATTGTATAAAATAAATATTTTTTCTGTGTAACTCACAATCAAAAATACTAATTATATTAATTTCATGACAACTATTTGTAATTATGAGTTATTCACTTGTTAATTTATTAAATGTGTGTAATTGATAAATATTACATTGTTTTTTTTATGTACAATACTGACAAGTATAGAATTCAAGACTTTGTGTAAACTACTTAGACACCACACCATTAGGCCAACCCAAGTGATTCTTTAAATGCTTAAAATTTGAAATAATAAATCAAAGTAAAATAATATTTTTATAATTAAAAATGTTTGAATATGTGAATTCCTTTATTATATTTACGATTTTTAAGTTTTTTAAAAAATATTTGATGCAAAAAATAAGAAAAAATAATATTTTTATTATTTAAAATAAAATATATCAAATATTGTTTAAAGGTATTATTTAAATATTGTTTAAAATAAAAGAAAACATAATTTTATTGTTTAAAAGAATATAATTATAAATATTTTTATTGTTTAAAATAAATATTGTTCAAAATAAATAAAATAAAATAAAAAAGAACATTTATTATATTTTTATAATTTAAAATTTAATTAAATTAAATTAATATGCATTGAAGACTTTTTTCTAATCTAAATTTTATTGTTTAATGAGTCATTGAAAAGTCTTCATTATTGTAATTAAGGTATTTTATTTTAAATAATTATTTAATGTGTTTGTCAAATGGGAGGCTTTTGCACAATCTACAATTTATTATTTAATGAGTCATTGACTTTTCAAAAAAAAATTAATGAGTCATTGAAAAGTCTTCATTATTGCATTAATTAATGTATTCTATCTTCAACATTAAATTATTTAATGCTAATGAATTTAAATAATTGAAAAGTCTTCAAAAATTTGTGTTTAATCTTTTACAAAAACCATATGACCTTGATTGTTGTCATATTCAGAATATTACAATACTAATAAAAATATTTACACTTATATTTGAAATATATTATTGTAATGCATTGTGTAATATTTTAAATATTATAGTAGTAATAAAAATATTTACACATTTATTTTAAATATATTATTGCAATCAGATATTTCTTAACTTATTTACGCTTCAATTTTTTTATGTTTTTTTTATGAATTAACAATTCTTAAATGAAACATTTGAAATTTAGTCAATGAAAAAAAAAGAAAAAAATTACATATAATCATAGAAGGAAAAATTAAATGGACAACCATTAAAAAAAACTATTTTTCTCACCTTTATCTTTAATTAGAAAAGAAAAAATAAGTAAGAAATTTATTTAAATAGATTTTTAAGTTTTTTTTTAAATGGTAAATTTATTTTTATATTTAAACGAGTTAAAGTAAAAAAAATGTGTAGAATGAAAAATTAAGGATATATCCAAAGTCAATTTAAGCAAGTTATATTTAAAATTACTTTAATTCAATCTAATGATGAATAAAATATTACTTTTTCATTTTACTTATCTCTTCAGTTTATATAAGTATTTAAACCTTTCAATGATTTTGTTTACTAATATCTTTAAAAATAATAGTCAAAGAATAAATTTATTTTTTTCATTAAAAACATTATATTTAATTTTTTACCAATACATGCTTACTATTATTTCTATAAATGTTTTTACAAAAAAGGTTTGTCAAATAAAACAAATTATTAATGGTATTATTGATATGAATCATAAGGATAATACATTAAAATAATATTCTCATTTAATACTTAAGATTTTAACTTCCTTTTTTGACAGTAATTTATTTAACAAGATTTATATTCAATATTATTAATCAAAAATAAAATACCTTTAATTGATTAAAAATAATAAAAAATTGCTAATAGGTTGACTGAGTAAAAAGTAAAAAAATTAAATGGAAAACATTAAAAATTGTTAATTAATTTTTCTCTTTCTAATAAAATATTTTACTATTAATTTTTTAATTAATCTTTAGATACCCAAATGAAATATTACTTGGTTTCCTACAAATATTATTTAAACTAATTATCATAAAAATAAAATATAATTTATGTATTCAAAATACTTTTTATATAAATTATAATTTTTAATTATAATATAATTGATATATTCAAAATATTTATTAATTATATTAATCATGACAATTATTTGTAGTCATGAGTCATCCACTTCTTAATTTCTTAATAATATCAAATGTGCGTAGTCAATGAATATTTAATGCTTAAAATTTGAAACAATAAATATTTCAAACTTTTACCATATTAAAGATTTATTCATATTAATTTTTTTATTGTAGTCAAACTTTATTGGAAGAATTTTATCAAGAAAGTTAGATAAATTCTCCTATTTAGTCACCCTTTCAAACTCAACACTGCACACAAACACTCACACTATCTCTAATTTCATTGGCACTTGTTTTTCTTTCTCAGCATCTTTCCCTTTGTTTCACGTTCCAAACTTTGTCATGGAGTTCAAATATCTTAATGGCCAAAACAGAAGGACAACATCGTCACCACCACGCCCTCTTTCTGATGTAGCTTACATCTCCAGATGCCCATTACGAGGTAATGCTCACTTCTCTTCACATTCCTTTCAAGATATATACCCATTTGTTTTGCAGTTTAAAAAATAAAAAACTTTTGTTACATGAGTTCATTTTATTCACTATTCGCTTTCCAGGGTATGAGTATGTGCCAAGTAGTTTTTTCGACAATGTTTCGGCACCCAAAGTCTTCCCAACGGCGGTGCCGGCCAATGCTGAGGAAGTGCTCCAACAAGAGTTAGAGATAGAGAAAATACGACGAGAGCTAGTGAAAGAGGAAATCAAGAGAGAAATAATCGTCGATGAGATGGCATTGGCACGGCGGCGAGAGCTAGAAGAGGAAGTGAGAAGAGAAATGGCATCGGAGAGAGCATTTGGAATCCCAATGCAATGATCGGAGGGGGACTCTTTTTATAACAATAACAGTATTGTCGGGTCACAGTTCCATTTACCCTCCCATTTAGAAGTTGGTAGCAGACAAGCTTCTAAGCAAATTTACAAGGAAAAGGTGATCCCACTGGTTAGTGCGTGTTTATTCTTGTATTTAATCTACCCTTCATTTGTGTCTTTATCATCAATTTTGATTTTATTTTCCTGCTTCTTCTTTTAATGTTGTTTGGATTGTAAAAAGGTTTTTCTCGTAGTTTTTTATTAAAAAATGTCACCTTGTTTGAGAATGTCCCTTGAATATTTTGTCATGTTAAAGCTCTTAATTGGCTAGTGAGCATAAATGATTTTGTATATCCCATTGCAAGCTAGACCAAATGCTAATCATTGTGGCGGAAAAGCGCAAAGCAGTGTCACATGCAATTGATGACAATAGGAGTTTGCAAAAGAAAATCAAGCAGGAATGGAGTTGCGAGTTGTGTCAGATTACTACAACAAGTGAGAAAGGCTTGAATGATCATATTCAAGGAAAAAAGCATAAGGCTAAAGCATCCATGAGAACTCATAAAATAGGTTAGAGCAACAAAACATCATTATCATTAAAGAAAAGTAAACATTGAATGAAATGTACTAAAGTCATTGTTACATGTATTCAGGGCTGGATTCAAGACTAGAAGGCCAAACACTTCATCCTTTCTTAACCTCTGCACACACAAGCAATCTAGAATCCAAAGAAGAGGATTAGGTTGTCCACAAAAGCAAAGGTTTAGGTGGTTTGGACAACCAAAATGAAATAGCTACTAGTAAATAAGCAGAGGAAACAAATGCATCAACAACATGGGAAAAAGTGTGTTTTGTCAAGTTGGAACTCAATCGAAATTGGCATACAGAGCCATAAGAATGGAAAAAAGCACCTAGCTAATATGAACAAATTTAGCCAAAACAATGGTGGTGTTGCAAATCCTGGATGACAATACAACACATGTTGTTTGTCGTTTATTATGTAGCTTCATGCATGTTTATTTCTTCTATTTATTAATGTAATATTTTTTTTATATGCTTTGAAAGTTATGATTATAGAGCATTACATGAGAAATTTATTTGATGTGAACAAGCTTGATGGGTTGCATCTTCATTTATTGTGAATTTTTACCTATAGCACATAAATATATACTCATCTTCCTTTAATTTAGTCCTTATTGACTCCTTTTTTGCAACGCAAAAGAAGTTGAAGACTCTACCATTATTTTGCATAAAGTGGAGAACATGTTTTTGGTAATTTGAATGCACATCCCTGAATTTCAAGACATAAAAAAAAGAAGAAAAAATTATTACTTTGAAAGTAAAAGTACTTTTAAATTCTTCCAATTGAAATCTAAACATAACTAAATGGTTTGGTTATATTTCCATTTGCACGTGCTCATTTATAAGTGTAAGTTAGGGTGTTTATTTTTCTTTTGAAAACATCAATGTTACTTGAGTGATAAATTCATGTTGAACGTTTATTTGAGGCTTAAAAATGAAAAACCAAACACACTTCATCATAGGAAAGGAACAAAAAAATTGATGTGAGATAAAGGATTTTTTGTTAAGTATAACTTTTTTTCTACTTAAAAACTATTTTTAAATTAAAATTAAAAATAAAAAGTTTTAAAGAAAAAGTAAACATTGGTTGCAATTTTGCATGTTTTAGCTTGAAAGATCCTTTTAAATTAAAAATTGTTAGATAAAATTTTTCAATTTTTTTCATTTTATTTAAAACTAGTTATTTTATTTAATGAAAAGTATATTTATAAAATAAAAATTATTTTACATAAAATTACTTTGATTAAAAAATTGTTTTAAAAATAATTTGCAAATAATAAAAATTTTAAAAATCACTTTGTTAATGAAATCAAAGTTTCAAAGTTATTAAACGGGAACACTTTTTTTCTAGGAGATTGGTTCAATTTTTTCATGTCACTATAAGCAAATTTGTAAATATGAAGCCATTGAAAATATAAGGGAGCATTGGTTCATTAAAAGCCAAAAGAAAAAAGAAGTAATATGTAATGACCCGCCTTCGTTACATATCTAATAACTAAAGATTTTATTTCATTAAAATTTTAAAAACTCTCTAATTAATTTATTGATAAAATACTTGAGAATTTTTCCACTATTCCCAAAGACAACAGATAAAATTCAAAGCTCAAAATATAAGCATCTCTTATACAAAGCTTAACTAAATAAAAACTATGTGTATATGCATCTTTTCACATGATAAATACATAATACCCCTAAACTAGTCCATGCTATACATAAGACCAAACAAAAGAAGAGAAATAAATCATTGTATCTTCAATCCCTCGTATGCTCTATCTGCAATAACTCCAAGAGAAAGATCCACCTAAACTCCATCTGCCCCCCCGAACATAGTTCGAGATCATCACAGTCACAAACCACACGTGCAAACAATGCAAGGGTAAGCTTACTAAAATAAACACATTTAAATACAACTTGCTATTAAATAAAAACATAAGGATACATATATATAATTTTCTCAATATTAAAACTTGGTATTTTAAAAGAAAGAATACATGTACATTTAATTGGTCATAAGAAATCTCATATACTCAACCAATCATCAACAACATAGTTGAAACATCCATTATCAACATAAACCACCAATCATCATGAATCACATCTAAGCATCAACCATCACGAATCCTCAATCACCATAGTACATCAACTAGGAAACCTTAAACATCAGACACTGACTCTACTCCACGGAGTTTCAACATCATATGAGCGGTCCCCCATAAGTCCCATCCCCTAACATAGTTGCACTCTCTGACCATTCGGGGAGTCTCTTGGGCTGACCCTACGGAGGAAGTGTGGTTTTATAATATAGACAAGTGTGGGTATTGGTTTACCTCTGTAAAGTTTGCAAAACCTTACATCTATAGGGATTCATCCACCTGTCTATTCTATAGGCCTATTCCCGTTAGCCACCACAAAAACCTCTAGCACTAGGTTGAGAGCCCACCAAGCACCCTCAACTTAAGTGTCTACTCATATTTCTGTGCACCAACTGTGCACACCTACACACTAATTGTGCAAATACAACATTCGGAATATCTCTGTGCACCAAATGTGGGCACCCACCATATTCTAATGGCAAAACATATTTGGAGTCCCTTACAGTCTTAGATACGGCACCTCCATACTTGCCATATCCAATGGCCTGACTTAAGTATCCAAATACATCTCAACAATCCACAATCCTTAACCACGACAACAATCCATCCCCTATACACTAAAAGAGTCACTAAACCTCTTAGGAAATAGTTCTCAACACTCCATTCGGAGTCAAAACATAGGGGTGGTAATTGGAAAGATATCTCACTAGGCGAGAACCCCGGATCGCTTTAGTGGGCCGGAGTTTTGGCGTGAAACTCACCCTCCTAAGTATACCTACAAAAATAGGTTTCAATTTTAGAGGTACCGAATTAATACGAAAAAATTTTTGGGGACAAAATTAATATTTTGCATATTTTACAGGAACCCAAAACATATTTTACCCTTTAATTAAATACAAAAATGAAGTGTAAAGAAATTTGTGTTCACCTGTAAATTTGTCAATGTAAAATATTGAAAGACATGAGGTATCAATGGTATCAGTTGTAAAGAATTTTGTTTTCACCTGTAAATTTACTAGTATAATAACCCGTGCCATGCACGGGAGTTGACTTTATAATTTATAATTTTTTAATATATTTTTCAATCATTTTTAAATTTTATATAAGTATATATTCGTAAATATAGGGTAAATATTTCAAAAATATATTAACATGATTATGAATATTAATATGTATTAAAAAAATTATATTGATATATATCTTAAATTATTTTAATTTATGAAAATATTTATTTAAAAAACATTATCTTTAAAAATAAATTTTCATTTGTATATAACTTATATATATATGTACATAATTTTAATAAGAAATATTAATAAAAAATACTTTATACTACATTTTATAATTATTAAATTTTTCTTTAAAAATATATTCCCATCATAAAGGAAAAAATTACCAACATTAATTATATTAACAAAAGTGAAAATAGATTTGTTTGTAACTTCATATTACAATAAAAAAAATTAATGACTAATACAAATAAAAGATAATACTTATATAACAATATTATTGATCTTATTTATTTTGGCAGCTAATCTTATTTTCTTGAATTATTTTAATTTATATAAATATTTGTTTTATATGTTTTTTATGATTAAAATTATTATTAATCTTATATCATTTATATAAATATTTTAAAACAACATATAAAATAAATATGAATATTGATATATATTTAAATAATTTTATATTCACAAATGTCTTATATTATTTTTATTTATATTAATGAGCATTTTAATAAAATATTATCTTTATAAATATATTCACAATTGTATATAACATAGATATATACATAGTTGGAATTTCTTATTAGAATTATATATATATAAATATATATATATATATATATATATATATATATATATAATTCTAATAAGAGATATTAATAATAATTTTAATAATAAACTTATCTAAAAAAAATTGAAAATTTCATTGGATTGAATCGAAATTAATTAAATCTTATCTAAACCAAGGATACATACGTACATACATACATACATATATATATATATATATATATATATATATATATATATATATATATATACATATATTTAGCATATAAATTTGTAAAATTATAAATAATATTTAAATACTTTAAAATTATAATAATATGCAAAATATAAATTATAAATTTAATGTGATGATTATAGAATGTTGAAATTCAAATTAATGAGACAAATGATAAAATATAAAATAATTCTACACGGAAGTTTTCTATAATCTACTATAATTTTTAATTAGAATACATATTATTATTATCAATTAATTTGAATCAAAATAATATATATATATATATATATATATATAGATCATAATTATCTTAATTAATTCAAATTAAAATATATATTGTTTGTAATTACTTTATTTAAATAATTACATTTTTATTAATTAAAAAATTAGCTGCATTTCTGTAGAATAAATTAAAATATATACTAATTGAAATGATCTTAACTCATATAATTATGTATTTTTATTTTAAAAAAAGGTTTACATAAATATTTTATTAATATAAAATTGAAATTTTTTTCTTAATAATATTAATATCATTATTCATTTTAAATAGTCATTATTTAATTAACATTTTCTTAAATTGTTATAATTGAAAACTAAATAAAATAAAATAAAATGTTTATACTTAATATAAATTTATATTAAAAAATATATTTAATTAAATTGTAATGTATTTTTTACTCTAAAATTTAAATATTATTAAATATTTGTTTAGTTATTAATATGCTATGATAAAATGTTTATTTTGCATGTTATTGTTGTCTTCTGTCATGGTCATGGTATTTTTGTATGGTATATTTTTAATCTAGGTTATTTTTTATTTATATTTATGACTTAAATATTAATGTATTTCCAAATAAATTTTTATTTTTGTATATTTATGTATTACCTCCAAATCTCAATATGGTTTTCATTTAATTTTTTTAATCTTTGTGTAGAATAAATTTAACTATTGTTATATATATAAAAAATTTAACTATAAATTTTTTTTTTGTATAGTTTCTATCGTTGGGATATAAATATGTTAAAATTACGTGGCACTGAATAACCAATAATAAAATAAATGAATGAATTAATATTTTTATCTTTAATTAAATATCACTTAATTAAGTAAAAAAATATAAAATTTTGTGAGATCAGAAATTGTATTATAATAAATATAAAATACTCTTACATAACAAGTGTTCAAAATACTTTTAAAAAAAACATCAAAGTGGATGAAAAAAAATTAACACACAAAGGATACTAAAAAAAAAAGTCTTAAAATATACTTGTTTAACATGCTAATTTTCCTAAGATGATTATAGTGCATAATATTGACAGTTTTTGTTATAGGATATTAGAAATATATATTTTATTTAAAATTATGTAATAAATTATATACAAATATAATTTCAAATCATAAACATA
The DNA here is from genome assembly GCA_026413185.1 of Pueraria montana var. lobata. Taxonomy (NCBI): domain Eukaryota; kingdom Viridiplantae; phylum Streptophyta; class Magnoliopsida; order Fabales; family Fabaceae; genus Pueraria; species Pueraria montana. Next base: position 46,529,721 of record CM048650.1, on the reverse strand, counting down.
AATAATTTAATTTGGATATTTATCATAGCAAAAAATCAATAGATAAAATTCAAATTTTAATATAATAATTAGTTGAAAAAATAGAAAGCACCAAATATATTATTTTGCCCCTAATTAATCAATATTATTTGGTCCCTATTTAATTATAAATTAATTAAGCATAAAATGATAAATTTTGCAACACAAATTGATTATTAATAAATGTAAATTTTCCTTATATAAAAAATGTTCAAAATATTAAAAAGCACAAAGTGAATGAAAAAAATAGTAACTATAGAAGTAACACATAAAAGGTATAAAACTATTCCAAAACAAAACCAAAATGAGTGAAGCAAATCGAAGGATATAATAATTTAAGATTTTGTTTTTCTAAGAAAGATTTACGACAAAAAAATATTAATATTAATAGATTAATAGATATGTAACATATTCAACAACCAATATATAAATTGACACCTAATTCTATAATGGACATGAAGCAAATGGCACAAAATTCTAACACAATGAAAAAATAATTAAAATACATAAATAAGTTGTAACTATAATAAAAATAAAAGTAATATAAACTGTATAATGATAATTAGAATTAGAATTGAAGCAGAGAAAAATGGTGATTAAAGTAGTAATAAAATCTTCTATTGTTAATTTTTTTAAAAGGAAACCTTATTAATGAAAAATACTGGCAAATTCTTAAGGCTCTCAACGATAAATAAGTGAGAATTTGAATTAGAATAAAAGTAGCAGTAAAATCTTCTATTGTTAATTTATTTTTTAAAATTAAAGAACATTTCTTATTAATGATAAATAAATGAAAACAACACTAACAATTTATAATGGGTATCAATGATAAATAAGTGAAAATAACAACATATTTAAAAGTAATAAATTATTCAATATATCAATGTTAATTACAACAATCAATTTATTTTAAATTTTACTGTATTCAGATCAAGCAAATGGGGTCTAGCTTAGTTGATTGACTAATGTGTGTGAATTTTTGCAAACACCCTGTTACCTGTCTTCGATTTCTACGAATCAAAAAAAAGATCAAGCAACGTATTTATACCACTTCTAAAGTTACTTTTAAATCGATTAATATACATATATATTAACTTTCTAATTGAAATTGATTATAACTAATTATAATTTATATTAATTTAAAACTAATTTATATTTATTAAAATTCAAATAATTTATATTGAATGGATGCATATAATAATAGATTTGCTCGATAACATATATATGGTTAGATTAAAATTAGTCTATGTTTATTGAAATTAATTTATATTGATCGAAATTTAAATTAAAGCATTTCTAATACTTTATATAGAGCAATATATTTCGAATGATTATTGGGTGAACTAATAGTCTACATGAATATTCACACAAAAAAATATATATATAGTCTACATGAATAAATACACTTGACCTTTAACATATCTCATGTAAATAACACCTACATATGTTAATTACATTTAATTTAATTTTGATCATAAAATTAAATTATCAATAAATACAAATCATGACATTAAGGAAAAAAATTAACAATTACTTTTATATACATTAAGAATATTTGTCCTCTTATTCATATATTTTGACTATACAAATAGGAAAAAAAAAAGCTATATCTACCAACTCTATATATATTAACAATATTTACATTGCATCCTTTAAAAAAACAATATTTACATTGCAACTTGAAAATTTAAGTAATAAACTATGACCCTTCTTGAATCTATTAGTAGCATAAAATTTCTTCAAATGATGATCATTTCTCGTAGTCCTTTGAGGCTTGTCACAAAAAAAAAAACAATCAATTTATATTTTACTCACACCATGTAACAAATGAGTAAAAAATCTAAAACTTGGTACAGAGGAAAAAAAATCCAAATACAAAGCATTTGGTTGAAAAAATGAAACAAAAAAGTTTAAATAATATATGATGATATATAATGCAATGAATTTAATTGAATAAGATATAATGCTAAAACTTACCAATTGACTTCTTACATCATATAATAAGAATGTAAAATAACTAATGTCATTTAAATTGTACGAAGAAGAGGAAAAAAATAGTCCATAAATAATACTACTCACCTAGAAAGAAGAGGGGTAGAAGAAGAGGAGAATATAAATCGCTTGTTGTGGAGGCACTTCTTCAGTATGTTTCTCTCTTTGAGGAAGAGGGGTAGAAGAAAGCTACTGTCTGATTGTTGCAATTTATAATACAATGAAAGAAACTGTAAATTTAATGCAAATTTGTGTCATTTAAAAAAAAGGAATATGTGCCATTTTAATTTAAATGGATACCAATAAGAATAAATGCATAAAAAGAAATTCAAATTTAAATGGATACCAATCAGAATTAAATGGATATCAATCAAAATTTTAAAATAAATAATTTGAAATTATTTAATTTGAGAAAGAATTGAAGGAGAAGAAGAGTGTCTTGGAAGGTATTGCATGAGAGAGTGAAACATTTTAATTTAAATGGATAGCAATCAGAATAAATGCATAGAAAGAATTTGAAATTGAAATTTAAATGGATACCAATCAGAATTAACGGAGATACCAATTAGAATTAAATGGATATCAATTAGAGTTTTAAAATAAATAATTTGAAATTATTTAATTTGAGAAATTTGAATTATTTTTATTATTTGAAGGAGAAGAGTGTCTTGGAAGGTATTGCATGAGAGAGTGACACACGGCAAAACTTTCCTTCAAAGTGAGTTGCAAATGTATATAGTATAGAAGATAGATAGATAGATATAGATAGATAGATAGATAGATAGATGTCAAGGTAAAATATCTATAGTAATTGAGATGATATTAAATGACATCTTAATACTAGGATATCTATTCTTAGGCTTAATTAAGAACATCTTTAATAGGTGCAATTTATGCAATTTATTTTAAGTTTTTTTTATCTTCTATTAATTAGTTTTCATAATTATTATACAGACACTTTTATACTTTTTTATTTACACTTACTTTTGTTTTAATTAAAATTTTAGTTCAATTTGGGTATGGAATAAACCATGTTAAGAGGGGAATACCCACCTTAGTGTGCGCTCACGGTCCCCGATGGAATTTAGTCATTGCTTTCGACGATGAATAATCCATACCAATACCATGGTCAGCAAAAAAAAAATTAGTTCAATTATTTTAATTAAGGCAAGAAAATATTTTTTTTAATCATAAGCAACCATCATTTATAAAAGTAACAGAGCTTAATTTTAAGCAACTCAACTATTGTGTTATTTTGCTTGTCGGCCAAGCAAAATACCTCACAACTGCGCACCACACTGTTTTCATTGTCGGAGATCTGGTAAGGTTTTTTTTTTTGTGCATCCTAGCATGTTGAAGCCACCTTTAGGGTTATTTTTTTCTCTTCTATGGATGATACAATGATTTTGGCTTTGGGTAATTTGTGATCTATGTGTAAGTGGAAGACTTTTGTGAGTCTGAATATTGGCAGTTCAAATTGAGTATTGAATTAGATTGAAGACTAGTGCGATACTAATGCAGTTGAAACTAAAAATTTACATGTGTTCAAGAATGAATGTTCCAAGTATTTGTTGAACACATGATACTGAGTATATGTTGTTGGTGTTTAATGGCATGCCAAATATGTAATTTGAATTTGTATGTTAGATTAACATTATGGTTTTGTGTAGGGTGCATATGCATTTGTAAAATTGTTTGGTTGTTATTGAAAGCATAAAAGGATATATCATATGCATGTTATGAGCATATTTGAATTTTGAAGATAAAATAAGTAGTACCTGTTTAATTTTTACATATGCAGTTAACCACGTGTAATAGTCAATAGTCCATAGTTTCATAACACTATTAACCACTTGCTAAACAAAGTTAACCATATTTACACAAATAGTTAACCATGTGTTACGGCTAATAACTTTATGACATTATTAACCAGTTATAAAACAAAAATAACCATATTTACACATAGTTAATCACGTATGGTGAATATTAACCATAATGATAATTTTATATAATAATATTCATTTATTATTAATCACTTATAAAATAAAATTAACCACATTTTTACACAAAGTTAACTATACGTCTGGGTGAACGCGTGTGTACAAAACTCAACAGGACGAGAAACATTTACCTAAACTTTTTCTAGTTTTACAATGTTTTCTGAACTTTTTCACTGTATCATGTTTGGGTTACTATTTTTTTGGGGTCCAATGGTTACTGAGGTTTCCCTTTAAAACAAGGGTTTTTTTATGGGTTTGAATCCCTTATTTTGTAGAAGCCCATTTAGTACTCACTTCAAGCAATTGAAAAGAAACAACCATCAACTTTTTTCTTTTAGAATAACAATCATCAACTTTTTTTTTTTAAATGATCAACCATCAACTTAATACTACTTACTAGGGTTGACAAAAAAAACTTGATACTTACCACTTGAATCACCTCTTAAGAATAGAGAAAATTCTTTTTTTTTCCTTTTTTTGTTTTTTGGATTAGAGTTGTTAGGACTTAAGAGGTCCACTAATAAAGTGATGTCTAAAGAATTGCAACCAACCATAAGAGAGGAAAAGGTGAATCAGAAAAGGTTTATTTACATTTAAAAAGTATTTCTTTCACCCCTTTTGTGAAGTGTGAAATAAATTGAATAGAAATAGAATGAAAAAGAAGAGAGAAAAGGTGTATGAAAGAAATTAATAGAAAAATAAAAATAAAAATGTAAAAGAAATATGAAAGAAAATAGTGGAAAAAAAATCAAAATCTTAGAGAAAAAAAAAGGTGATGCGTTTTCCTTATTGTTAAGCCAACTTTATGTACCAACATATCGTTGGTTCGAATAACACTAAGCTCAAATCCCTTAAGTAAGGTCTCAAGTTCAAATTTTGTGAATGGAAAAAAATGTGATTGCGATGGGGGAGATGTAACACCCCTTGTTACTATTAAAGATTTTTTTATTAATTTTGAAATTTGTGAAGTAATTTTTGATACCCTATTATTTAAAATAACCTTTAAAATATCAGAAAAATTGTTTTTCCTATAAAACGTTATTACTTCAAATTCCAAACGACGATCATCCATGATAGCTTATCATTATATTAAAACCCCTTTTAATGAAATATCGGTCTTAATAAATCAAACTCATTTTACACAACATTAGCTCTGTTGAATCCAGATCCAAGGTTTTAATTATGACAAACCATTGGTGGTGCAAATTGTAAGGATGAAGCTATGCAAGCTAACAGTATGCTAAGTGTTTCAAATTATATAAAGAGCAGATTGAAATAAGCACCCGATGAGTTCAGAACAAACTCTGAATAGATGTCTCAACATTGCATCAAGAGAGAAGTCTCAGAAAGACTTAGTGAAGCCCCATCTGAATGATGAAGTTATTACCTCCTCTAAAGACCTCAATTTTAGCAAGTTGCATGGACATCAAGAAGGTCTCATTCAAAAGAAATATCAGAGACTACGATGAGAAGACAGCATCGGAATGAAGCTGAACCAGAGTCAACATCATAATGGTGTGCTGAAGGACTATGAGATTGATACATCAGAATGGTAAAGCAACATCATGTATTCCATATGAATCACAATGAATGAGGATTCATCATAAGACTGAAGTTGGTAACAGAAGTAGATATAAAGCAACATCACATCTTCCATATAAATCACAACAACTAAGGATTCATCAGAAGATTGAAGTTGACAGCATTTGAAGATGCAACCTGTTGAAATTTGAGACATGTCATTGAGAGAATATGATGTGGAACATCATAATGAAACAAAGAAGACTTTCCAGAAGTCTACACCAACGATAGTATGCACTCAACACCGACAGCAATCTATAGAACTTATCAATGTTGAAGTATGATGCTTCAGAATGGAACTTGTTGTGAAGAGTTGATCATCATGTTGAAGTTTAAGTTATCTACAAAGTCACATCAAGAAGTCTTCATCAGAAGGAACGTGCAACAAAATATGTCCTTCCTCAGCATCATCAGAACATAGTTCTGATACACCTTCAGATGCTCGTCATATCTGTTCATCAGAATGAATTGTTCAAAATAGATTCAAAATTATGATAGGTCACAAATAGCTGGCATATTTCAAACTCTTTCAAAGAGTTGTTGTGCCAAAGGTCCCACCTTTAATGACTACTTTGTTGAGCACTATAAAATGGACCTCATGGAAACTTTTGAAGATTATCTTAAAGCAAGCAAGAGAGAGTAAAACTTGAGCCTTCTTCCTCTGTTGAGGATTTTGCATTTTCTACTTCAAGCCTCCCTGGGAGAGTGACCCACTTCTATATAAACCTACTATGTTATTCATTGTAAAAAGTGAGAAGTGTGATATGTATTTCTTGAGTGGAAAACCCCTTTAGGGAGAATCTGTAATATGTGCAGTATCTCACAGATACCCTTTTGTTGTATTTGCTGAAATCTCCAAGCCAAGACCAAGGCGTGGGAGTAATTGTGTTGTGATCTTGAAACAATGTGGGAACATTGTTGGTGGTGATTTGTGAGCTTGTGAGAAGCTTTGTGTGGTGGGGAATTCTCTGTGATTACTGTGGAAGTCAGTGGTGGCTGTTTGTGGTGTTGTTTAATGAAAATCTCACCGGAAATTGAGGACTAGATGTAGCCCAAGGTTTGGGGTGAACCAGTAAAAAAGCCTAATGTGTGATCTTCTTCTTCTCCTTCTTTTTACTATTTTTGAGTAACTAAGTTTTACAATTTGTTTTCTTTATAAACAAACATCTATAAAACAGTATTTCAAATACAAACACTATTTTTAGCAAAGGTCTTTAATTGAAACAAAGGTTTGAAGATTTGTTCTGGGGAAGCATTTGTTTTTAAAAATTGTTAAGATTTCATTTTGAGCTCAGAACAAATATTTATTCTAAACATATATCTTCTGAACTTACTTCAGATCAATCAGAACTTACAAAAAGGAGACCAAAGGTTTTTGAAAACACAATTCAACCCCCCTTCTTGTGTTATTTTATTCACTTCAATTGGCATCAAAGCTTAACTCTAGGGTTAAGCACACTTAACAGTTTAAGAGAAAGATCTTGGAAGAAGTTATGAATATGCAAGCTCCAGCAGTGTTCATACCAGAAGGATCATCAACAAATAGGCCTTCAAGCTTTGATGGCAAAGACTATTACTATTGGAAAGACAGAATGAAATTATTTATGGAGTCACAAAATGTAGATCTATGGGATATTATAGAGCTTGGTCCTTACAAACCCATAAAGAGGACTCAAGTAGGAGAAGAGATAGATAAGCCCAAAGCTAAATGGACCTCAGAAGAGAAAGCAAAATTCCTTCTGAACTCCAGAGCAAAGTTCTTCCTCACTTATGCATTCAACAAATCTGAGCATGACAAAGTTGCATAATGTCAAACAACACAAGAAATCTGGAACACTCTCAAAACAACAAATGAGGGAACAAATCAGGTAAAGGATTCAAAAGTTAGTATACTAACCCATAAATTTGAGATGTTCAAGATGCAGGAACAAGAAACTATTGAAAAAATGTTCAATAGATTCACCACCATACTGAATGAGCTCAATGCTATGGGAGAAAGATATTCAACACACCAGAAGATCAAGAAGATTCTAAGAAGTCTACCCAAAATTTGGAGACCAATGGTCACAACAATACAAGAAACCAAAGATCTGAAAAGTCTAGCTATGTATGAACTTATTGGCTCATTGAAGGTTCATGAGTAAGAGTTGATTGAAGAAATGAAGCTATCTAAAGGAAAAGTTGTTGCACTCAAAGCCTCTCAGAAAAACAAGATCAATCAACTTTCCAAGGCACTAAGCTCAGTGGCTAAATCAGAAGCTGAGGAAAGTGATGAGGATATCTCTGATGAAGGAAATGAACTACATTTCTGACAAGGAGAATACGAAGAATGCTCAGAAGAAGGAAAGGATCAAGGAAATTTCTTTTTAAGAAGGAATATTAGCAAGGAGACTCAAAATATCAAGTAAAATGTTCATAATGCAACAAGCCTGGGCACATCAGAACATACTGCCTCATTTTAAAGAAAGATCCAAAAAGAGGAGATTAGAAGAAGAAAGCTATGATGGCAACATGGGATGATATAGATTTAGCATCCTCTGAAAAAGAAGAAGAACAAATTGCCAATAAATGTCTCATGGTGGACTCAAACAAAGAGTAGGCATCTAATTCTGAACCAAACATTTCAAATTACAAAGAATTAGAGCAAGCTTTTGAAATGCAAAGAACACACTAGAAGGGGGTTGAATAGTGTGTTAGATAAAACCTTAAAAACTTTTCACAAAGATAGAGATATTTTCAACTTAAGTTTTACAAGGAACTTGCAAAACAGAAGATTGTAGTTATCGTCCAATTGTTCAAAATAACAGTTTAATGGAACAGCGTTTTAGATTGTCGTCCAACGTGAAGCAAAAGTTTTTCGCAAATAGTACAAGAGAAAACTTGTGCGTAAAATGTGAAGAAACAACTCAAGAGAATAACAGGTAAGCTAAAAAGTGATAGAGTAAAAACACTTGGTTTATACTGGTTTACTCAACCTGAGCTACGTCCAGTTCTCTTTCAAATACCTTTAAAGGGTTCCACTAATCAAATCCTGATTAGAAACAAGTATTATATACCCTGCCACTTCTGGCTATAAGTATTCTCTAGGCCACTTCTGGCACACCTTTAATCTCCCCCTGAGATTAAAGAACACCCAAGTATTCTTTGTCACTAAATCACTCCTGGCTTTCCAAACAACAGTTTAATTACAAGTTCAATAGATAACTCTCACAGAGAGAATATTACAATGTAAACAGAAAACACAAAGTAACTTAGCAAGGCTAAGAAGATTACTCTTTTTGCACAAGTGTAGATCGTCCAGTCGTTTCAGCAGAGTTTCAGCTCTTAGAAAACTTGAATGCTTTGTTATTGATTTCTTGAGCTTGATCCTCTATTTATAGGCAGCTCGGTGAAGATATCCGTTGTGGGATCTGAGCCTTTGCCAATAACCGTTCTCTTACAATCATGTGACCGTTGCTACGTGTCAGCTTGAGGTAGAGAAAGGGAGGAGATAACAGTACATGCAGCGCCTCCACTTCAGTACGGTTTCTGCAGAGAGAAGCTTTTTTGTCCCCTGTGGTACACTTTCGAATTTTCAAATGAAATGTCACAATTGATAAGAGAAGGAATAAGGAACATTTCAGAGAATCAACATCGAAAAGCATAAGTGTACTTTTACACAATCATGGACGCATTATATAACTGTTTGATAGAAAAAGGTAGTGTAAGTTATATAAGCGATTGGACGCTCCTCGGATGGACACAGTGTTTTGCACACTGGTTTTCACAATGCATTGGACACTTATTTTATTACAGCGCATTGGACACTGGATTTATGCTTTATTAAACAAGTTCTAGTTACACTTTGGACGCATTACATATACATTTAGAGATATATTGTTTGAGCTTAAGGAATACAATAACATTGAGGCATTGGACAATGTGGTACCTATAATACTCAAACATAAACCATTAGATACTTCAAAATTTAATCTTATTTGTTATCATCAAAATTGAAGTTTGAGGGATTGGACATCGTCCAAAGTCTTAGACTCCAACAACTTTTAATAACCTGCTCAATGACTCTCATACTTTAGCCCAAAATTGTGCTCATATGAAGGAACAACTTTCTAATGCCCGGAAAAAGAATGAGAAACTTATAAAAGATAATGAGTTTCTATATAAAAGGAACCATTGTCTTCAAGAATCTCATTTCAAGCTCACCCCAACCTGGGCTACGCCTAGTACCTACACCTCTAGGCTTTCTCCACTAAGACCAAGCACTCAACTGTGGTATTCTTTCTTTCCTGAAGCCTCCACGGGCTCCTATAACTAGTATTCTCTAAGCCTCTACAGGCTCCACCTAAGTATTCTTTTGAAATGCCTCTCCAGGCTTCCCCTGAGTATTCTTTCGCAAAGCCTCTCTAGGCCTCCTTCAAGTATTTTTTTCTAAAAACCTCTTCAGGCTTCCTCCTCAATATTCTCTAAGCCTCTGTAGGCTCTATCCAAGTATTCTTTCAAAAAGCCTCTCCAAACTTCACACCCTCAGTAGCACATGCTACTGGACTCACACAACTACCTGCTATGTTCCCTCTAAACTTCAGAAGTAGTAGTCCCATGGCTACTCTTCTGAGTTCTTTCCCTCTAATCCTAGGAGATGAGCACTACACCTTTTGGGATGCCTTTTACTGAGGCTCCACTGATGAAGGTGTTTGCATAAACTCTTTCGAATTTGGCTCTACAGTCTCCACCTAAACTATTTTTGGCTAAGGAAGTTCCTTTTGATAAGGGGTTTGCTCACCTGACCTTACCCTTTCTTTTTGGCAATCCTTCCTTACAAGTTACTCCTTCGAATTTGATTAATATATAGAGTGATCAGGAGCTAGCCGTTATTGTGGCCATTGGAGGTTGAATTCAACATTCAAATTGTTGCATAAGTTGTCCAAGTTCCTATAACTAGCCATTTTGTGCATCTTCAACCTCTGTCTTCTACAACTCATGGAGATGTCTTCTTCATCTCTGCTCTTCTCCACTGTCAGCCAGCTTGCACTTGTTGAATTTGAAATAAATCCATTGAGAAAGATCCATTGACTGCTAGCTGTTGGTCTTAGTGGTTCCTTATGATTTTGAATTTGAATCATGGGAAGTCTTCTGAAGATTGTTTCTGCAGTATGTCTTTTGTATATGCATTGTTATTGTAGTGCAATGTGCTACAATTTTCATTCTACTTGGTTGCTTGTTCTTTGACTAGGATAGTTGTCTTCCTTTAGTTCCTTTGATTTGAAAATCATCAAGGATCATGAGGAACTCATAGCTTCAAAATTAGTGTTGTCCAAGCACTAATGCAGGTCTTAACTAGTATGTGCTTCTGGATAGTGAGACACGTCTATCATCACAAACCAACTTGTAGCGCAACTTCTAATGATCCTTAAGCCATGTGTAGCTTATGATATCTACCCCTTGACTAAAGTTATCCCCAACATCATGCCTTTGATCATACACAACTTCCAATATCTGCACTTTGACTTAGAAAACATGACTGCCTTCCATCTTCTGAATAACTCTCTTTCTTGTAGTCCTGCTTCTAATTGCAAAATTTGTCATGAAAAACTTCCATTGTAGGCTTATGCTTCACATCTGTTCCATGCTTCTGAATTTGTCCTGTCTTATCTAAGAACACCCAAAGCAACCATTAGTAGCTAAGTTCAGTCACTTGCGATTTTGCTTCATAGTGGTATGTCATCATTAAAACATTAGCTTCAGGAGGGACTTTGTCTCAACAAAAAATAGAAGTAGAAGCTATTTGGTAATTGGTAGTTTTGGTTTTTTTAGCGTAAAAACTCATTTTTAAGTTAAAAGTTGTTAGGTAAAAAATTCAAAAGTTTTAGCTTTACTTAAAACTAGTTATCTCATTCAATGAAAAATATATTTATAAAATGAAAAATATTGGATAAAATTGATCTAATTTATATAAAATTATTTCAACAATAATATAAATAAATAAAAATATTAAAGCAAAGATATTTAAATTTTTTATTTTAAAAAATGTCAAAAGTATTTGGTCTAACTTTTCCTTTTAAGGAGAGAAAAAGGATAATAATAAATTGGGCCAAACACTCTTAAATGAAAGTGTTTTTAGAAATTATTCTCATTTTATTGAGTCGCAACTCTTATCCTAATTGTAATTACTGAACATTTAATTTTATTTTTATTTTTTATTCTTTTTCAATATATTTATTAAATTTTATTTTATTTAACAACTAAGCAAGAAAAAAAATCTTTCTCAACTATTTTAAATCACTTCCCTTTTATCGTTATTTGTATACTTGTTTTTTTTTAATCATTCATATCTTTCAATTTATCATTTTCATCTTTATTTTTAAATATAATTTCAATAATCTTTTAAAAGAAATTATTAATAATTAAAATAACTTTATATCATAATATATATTATTTATTGTAAATTCAAAATATATTTTATATGTTAAAAATATTTATTTATTATGACTTTTAATTATTATATAAGTTATATATTTAAAATATTTATTTATTATAATTTTAAGGCTTAATTGTAAATTTTACCATCTAACTTTCAACATTTTGCCAATTTTACCACCCATGTTTTTTTTTTCGTTTTGTTATCAATGTGATGGTAAAATGCGCAAAAATTGAAAACTTGGGTAGTAAAATTTGTGAAATGATGAAAATTGGGTGGTAAAATTCACGAAAAAGAAAACTTGAATGGTAAAATTTGCAAAATAATGAAAGTTAAGTGGTAAAATTCTCGGAAAAAAAAAACTGAGTGATAAAATTTGCAAAATGTTAAAAGTTAGGTGGTAAAATCTATAATTAAGCTTGATTTTAATTATATAAAAACAGACATTTAACTTGTGTACAAGAAACTTTCTTCTTTTTTTTTTTATTGAATTCAAAAGAAGTCAAACAACATTAATATAAAACTTTCTTTAAACATTTGATGCATGAACTGACCTATTTTTGTTTACAATGACGATAACAAGGTTAAAACTTAGAACTATCTGTAATTAGACAAGCTCGAGACTATAGCTCACAGAATGTAGCCATACCCTAGATAGGACCAGCATTGGCAATTAACTCTTGATTGGCCAAAGATAAAGCGACTACATTCATAATAGAAAGAAGGTTGAAGTCTTGGCTGAAAAACCTTATCCAAAAATAATAGGAATGCCAGTGGAAGGATGGGGACCCAGTTGTGGAGGAAGATTGTAAGCACCTTCACCAGCAACATTAAAATTGAGTGTTTGCGTATGAAATGTCTTTCGGGGGTGCTTAGTGTGGGCCGTCATCTCCCCACCCACATGAGGCCTTTTCTTAGACCTTATGCTTATGTTTCTTCTTCTCAACAGTAAGGAGCAACAACGTATTCGGCATAGTACCATCATCGAGATTACCGTCACCTCTTAAGCATGGGTACTCCTAAAATCATGCCGTACACGTACGGGTACATACCCGTATACGGTACTCGTTAGGTACTCATGGGTACCTGGTACGTACCAAAAATATTTTTTTAAAAAAAAATAGGTACTTAATTTGGATACTTATAAGTACTTTTTATGTACGTATTGGGTCATACCCAAGTCTGATAACTAAAAATATTATCCTTTAATAAAAGAATTAAAAAATTAGGTTTTTCATTAAACCTATTAGGAGATGAATGGGATCCACTTGAAGGGGTTGGAATTTTTGAAGTTGCTACTATTTTTCTTGATGAATCAGATTTGGAGGCAATTCTTTTCATTGACGATGAACAAAGAAATAATGAGATTGAAATTGTTAAAGCGTGATATCATAGTCATGTTTAGGAGTCATAATATTTTTTGTTAAACATTTACTTATTACAGTTTTTTATTATGAGGTTTTTTTTTTGTCATGTTGAAGAATTTAATCTCTTTTTATATTATAAATTATGCTTATTTGTGTTTTTTTATCATTTATAAAATGTAGTCATGTTTATATTAAATATTATTGTTTATATATACATATTTTTAAAATTTGTATTAACGTACCCGTATCCTAGATTTTTGGAAATTCCCGTATCCCGTACCCGTATCCGTACCGGGTACCGGTACCGTACCCGTATCCATGCAACATAGAAGAAGATCAAAAGAAAGGAGATGAGAGGTTTACCCCTTACAATAGACACCCAAGAAATCTCTAGACAAGGAGAAAAGTCCTTCAATGATGTAGGAATCCAACTTCAATTCAAAGGAAAGAGAGGCTTACGGAGAAAGGAAGAAGAATGAAGGAAATGAGAGAATGGGAAGCTTTCCCAAGTTTAAAGATTTGGGGCAACTTAAATTTTTTGCTATTTGCCCCTATGTTACATCTAAAGACACCCCTTCTCTTTTTTTTTTACCACTCAAGGAATTCACATGAAAGTCCTAACAATCTAACAATTGTATGACACATAACAAAACATAAAACTTTAATTAATTATTCTATCAAATAACATGATTTAAATTCAATTTGCTCTTACATTATTAATCAAACACATAATCACACAATTAGGAAAACTACAACGTTACACATGACCATTAAACTCTTTAATTTAACCATAAAAAGTTGAGTTGTGAACTCATGTTTTCTTGAAATCTTATTTCTCGTATGTGTATCTACAAAGAAATTTTTTTTCCAAACGAGTTTAGAAGTTTTTTTAATTATTTTAAAAATATTAAATAATTTTATCATTTAGTCTCTTATAAATTTTAATTAATAATACAAAATATATTAAAAATACATAAAAAAAGTATATTTATAAAATTCCTCGCTTACTTAGTTGATTATGTTTATTTCTTTTACATAAACAAAAGATAACAAGAGAAATTGAATTTTTTTTATTCTATAAATATTTAACATATCTTTATAAGATTAAATCTTTATTAAAGAAAATTAATTATATCATATCCTTATTAGAAGGAATCAAATTAAATCTAATAAATGATAAATATTTTCTTTATATTTTATCACTTGTCATTTTTTTATTGATTATGTGTAAAAATGAAGTGTTATTTATCTTCTATTACTTTTATTATCTATTACTTCTAAGTTCTATCTATTACTATATAATAAAAGTCTTCCTTCTGTACAAAAATAAAAAAATAAAAGTCTTCCCGGTTACTATTTATGTGTCACGTGTCAGTTTTTAGCAAACATTTTTCTGCCTTTTTCAATTAGATCCAAGTCATTCATTTATCTCCTCTAAAAAAAAAAGTCATTCATTTATCTTTTGATTAAACGGTCCAGATTGACTAAGAAATATCTTTTCATAATATTTTTATTTTGAATGTGCCCTCAATATATCATGCTAATAATAATATGATCATAATATTTTTTTTGAATACTAACTATATTAGTATTTTGGTCATCTGTTATTTTCATGTGAAAATAATTATTTAATATTACTAATACAATTTTAGATTTAAAATAGAATTCTATTAAAAAAAAATAAGCAATTAATAGGATTATTTGATTAGGATGATGGTTAGTAATTAATAATTTTTTAAACTAAAATAATTGCTTTTATTCTATAATACTTTTGGACTTAAAGTTTCATAAATAAAAATTAAACTATAATTATTTGTTATCTAATACAAAAAATAAATTTCTTCACGCTTAAAAATATGAAATTCAATTAAATTACTAAAAAATTATTTCAGCTATTATATAGTAATCTATTATCTATTATTTTATACTAATAATTACTTTAATAATTTTAAACATAAAGTGTATTGAACCAAAAATATTAAACATTATAACATAATATTATATTTTTTTGATAACTAACTATATTATTTTAGTCACCCATTATTTTTACATAAAAATAATTATTTATTATTATTAATATAATTTTAGATTTAGAATAGAACTCTATTAAAAAAAATAAGTAAATAATAGGATATTTGATTAGGGTGAAGGTTACTAATTAATAATTTTTTAAACTAAAAAATTACTTTATTTTATAATACTTTTGGACTTAAAGTTTCATAAATAAAATTATACTATAATTATTGTTATCTAATACAAAAAAATAAATTTCTTTACGCCTAAAATTATGAAATTCAATTGAATTACTAAAAAAATATTTTAGCTATTATATAGTCATATATTATTTTATACTAATGATTACTTTAATAATTTTGAACTTAAAGTTTATTGAACCAAAAAATTAAAGATTATTTTTAAACATTTAACTTCTATTTTATTTGCCACAAGTTTTTACATATCATACAATAATGGCTTTTTTTTACCAAAATGGTGCAATTTTTTGAAAAAATTAGCAAAATGGATAGTTTTTAAAAAAAAATTAAGAAAATAGGTAAGTCGTGTTTTAAAACACGACTTCAAATATAAAAGTCATGTTTTAGAACACGATTTGCTTTAAGATTTTTTTTTTTATAGAAGTCGTGTTCACATAATCGACTTTCATATTTTTTTATTTTTTTTAGGTTGTGCTTTTCAATTTTCAACTAAAGTTGTGAACATAGGTTCAACTTCTATGATTTTTTTGTAGCACCCATTGCTTGTAGCACCTTGTAATTGCTTAATGCACCAATTTTCAATTTTTGATTTTCCAATTGAAGTCGTGAACATAGGTTTGACTTCTATGTTTTTTTAAATTTTAACAATAATTTTGGGTTTTTTAAATACAGTGGTTAGACTTTGTTATAAATATGAAAGTCGATTATGTAAACACGACTTCTGTATAAAAAAGAAAAAAACCTTAAAGCAAAATCGTGTTCTAAAATACAACTTTTACATATATGAAGTCGTGTTTTCAAACACGACTTATTCATTTCCGTAATTTTTTTAAAAACTACCCATTTTGGTAATTTTTTTGAAAAATTACACCATTTTGGTAAAAAAAAGCCTACAATGGCTTAATGTTGGGACAATTTTTAAATTAAAATTTAAACTACATAATTTACAATCGCTAGTCAGTGTTGAATTATATTTGCCTAAACTAGTATTAGTCATGGTCAACTATACGTGACATGTTCTCAATCTTCCTTTTTCCTGTTACATGTTATTCTCTGGCTAAAATATTTTCCCGCTCAAACTACAGTACACACAAGTAAGGGAACTTTTTTTTTTTGCCACATTGAAAAGGTTTGTTGGAATGAAATCAAAGTAACATGGTTAATATTTTTAATTCTGATATTAATTGTTTTACTAAGCACGTTTTATAAAATTTAGATGTCATATTTTAACCATATATAATTATTTCAAAATATTAATTACTTTATAAAATTAAAAAATTATTAACTGTTTTTAATAATATTCTTATTTATTAACATCTCCCATAAATATTTTAATAAATCTACAATTATATTTTTATTCTTTTAATCAAACTAATTTTATTCAAAAAAATATTTTAACTGTAATTTTGTTTTTTATATTTTATTTTCATATTGAGGCGGCAATTAAATTTTTTTGTATAATTGTATGTTATATAAAATATAAAGATAAGAAGAAAATATATATATATATATATATATATATATATATATATATATATACACATTATTTTTAACAAATAATATTTATCTAACATTTATTTTTGTAAACGGTATTAAGTTTATTTTTTGTGTTTAATGTTAAAGTGTCAAATTGAATATAGTTTATAATTTCTTCTTAATTATTTTTTAAAATTTTATATATAAATTTTATTTTATTTATGAAATCAGTGTGGAGTGATGTGATTAAATTTTAGTCATTTCTTTTCGAATTGAGTCGGTTCCAAAGTAGTTATTATTATTATTATTATTATTATTATTATTATTATTATTATTATTATTATTATTATTATTATTAAATCGTGTTTGAGAAATATACTTTATATATTATATTTTATAATATTTGATAATGTTTTTTATAATTTATATTTGTTTTAGCTGACCGTAAAGAAAAAATTATTGTTGAACTGTGAACTAATCAATATTTTATTATTGTCTTAAGTAACAAAACATTATTGTATGTATTTTTTAGTTATTTTTTTATACAACTATTATATTATTACACTAGAATGAAATATATTTTTTATTTTAATTCATATTAAATATGATATGCGTTTCTATTACTGTTTAATCTATATAAAATTTTCCCTCTGTTATTTACCAATCACATGCCTTTTCGGAAACCATTTTACAAGTTGAGAAAGTAAATTATGTTTCTGTGCTTAATTATTTATACAAGAATAAGAAAATATATATTTTTAATTACTTATGATATTTGTTTCCAATGTGCAGCATAGACATGTTTTAAAATATGATACAATAATGATAATATTTTGTTAAAAAAAATAAGAAAAGTCCATACTAAAAATATAACAAAAATCTTTTCAAAAAAAATATAAGAAATATATTATGGAATGAAATTTCAAAATGCTATAAATAGAGTACTGAGTTAAATTTCGGAAGAAAAAAAATAATGATTTGCATAGTTGATGGATTCAAATAATTATATAGGTTTTTTTTTACACCATAATTATATAGGTATTATAATTATAAAATAACAGACATTAATTAAATTTATACTAATATTAATTAGCGACTAACATGCTAATATATAGAGAGTGTAATATATATACACACACGGTGTGGGTCAAGAGCGAGTTTGAGGTTGGGTTTATAAAAGGTGGGGACGACAAATCAAACCCAACTTCATTTTCCTAAATTTTATAAGGTTTGAGAAAACATGAGGTAACATAGGTAATAAAATAATTATTATCGGATACATCACCGTTTCTATAGAATACCTTTTTTTTTTACTAAAAAAGGTATTCATTCATTCAAATAAAAGTAGCATACATCGAGAATAATACAGATTCAATCTCGCTAAAACCTGAAAAGGATGAAGTTCTGAACAAACTCATATCATCCAGGTTAATAGCACAACACGGCAAAATGCCTACAAGTGTCACAAAATCAAAGTGACCGGAATACCCATGCTTCCGGATCTGTAGCGTTGATAACCCAAATCTTGACCAAATCTGTAAGTGATCGAAGCAGATCTGCCAATATGAACTGAACAAACACCGCACAAAGACGGGAAAGCAAACACCACCGCACCAAGACGGGAAATCACACAACACCCCACCAAGACGGAAATCAACACCGTCGCACATAAACGATGAAAACCTGAAAAAACAAGAAAAGAAAAACCAGATCTATGCCGAAAAATCACTTATTTATGTGAAAGAAGAGGGAAAAAAACGCTGTAGAGGGGTGATTCCAGGTCAAAAATGACCCAAAACCACCCCCTCCGATGGAGGAGGAGCTGCCGAAACGGAGAGAGCAAAGAGAGAGAGAGAGCGCTGCCGTTTCTATAGAATACCTGGGAATAACATTCCCATATTATATTTCCAGGAAAAAATATTCCCAGGATTAAAATAGTAATCCATGAAACAAATGCCCCCATATGTTATAAATCCATTAAAATCTAAACTATAAAATCTTAATTATAAAAATCTTTTAATTGTTAGTTTTTATTAGTAGGAGATTTGAATCCACGACCTCTCCCCCCTTCCCTTCATCCTTCACCACCAAACTAACTTTATAACTTTCTTTTAAAAAAATCTTAAAAGTCATTATATTTCTACAAAATCTTTTAAAATTCACAGAATTTTTATATGCCAAAATAATCTTTTAAAATCTTAATCCAATGCACCCCTAAATATTTAGGACGAATGCACGGATATCGTATTAGTGCCTACTCAAAAATATCTCCGAAAATAAAACCTGCTATATAAAGATGTACAATGACCGAAAACCAGCCAAAGTCAAACATGCAATAGTAGGACATGATTAACATCTTATTCATTGGTGTAGGAAGTCAACTGTGTTAGAAGACTGCAAAGTCGTCAATATAGACTCAAAAGAAAGGCTAACCTTCCTTGAAGAAAAATTCCATTTTACAAAGGAGAAAAGGCACAGATTTGGAGCGAAGAAAATGGAGAGTAACCAAAGAATATTGCAAGAGAAACTGGGATTTTTCGGGATACTCAAGGAAGCTGTGAAAATCACTTGCAAGAAACCCAAGTTCATGATCTTCACCTGCCTCACCTCACTTCCTCTGTTGTTCTCTTTGTTCATGTACGAGAGTTTGTTTATGCAAACCTTAACTGAAGCTGCTAAAGTGTTGCACGAGGAAGAAGAAGCTGAATCATTTTCAAATGAACCAAATTGCTTATTCTGCTCGTCTTGGAAAGCACTAAGGGCTGTTGATCATTTAATTGGCCAAGTTTCTCACAATTTCTTACTACTGATTTTGTCACACCTGGGAATCATCCACTTGTGCGATTTCTTCAACACGGTTGCGACTGTGAATTCAGCATCGGTTATACACGCAGGTGACCACACTAATTTGACTCTCAAGGAAATGTTCATCAAACATGTTATGGATTCGAGGCTTAAAGGGCCTCTCATCACATCCATCTACACTCTTCTTTTGACTTCAATATTATCAATAGGGCTATTGTCGTTGCTGATGTACACTTACATGATGATCGATTCCCCTGTGTTCAAGATGCTGTTTTTGGTGATGATTGTGGCTTTGTTGAGGCAATATCTTGAGTGGGGTGCTGTGTGGGACATGGGGACCGTGATTTCCATTTTGGAAGAGAAAGAGGGTGACGTGGCTTTGGTGATTGCTGCATATCTTAGCAGAGGTAAAAGGGGCACTGGAATTCTGTTGATGATTTGTTGTCTTCTTTGGAGATTTGGATTGAGAATAGTGTCCCTATTCATAGCTATGGATGTTGGAGCAAGTAAAATGTTGATCTTAGTGGTTCAGATTAGTTTGGTTGGCTTGGCAAACATCGTGAAGTGGGTGTCCTTTGTGGTGTACTACGTTGATTGTAAAAAAAGGAGATTGGAAAAAGAGGTCTCTCTTGAAGGAGGTCAAGGAGTGTTGTCTGTTTAGTGTTTAGTGTTTAGTGTCAGCTAGACTTGTGTACTAGTCTGTCACGTGTGTTCATGAATAATTTTTCTTACAGAAATAGTGTGAGGTTCGTGTTGTATTGTTTGAATTACAAAAAGGTGTTAAGACTAGAAATCGGGATTGTTGGGAGACTGCAATGCCTCTGTTACACTGATGTACCTTTTCCTGTTGATTGCTTTGAGTTTTTGGATAAGTAAGTGTTTCATGGTCCTCCCTTTGCATCAATTTTTTTATTCATTTTAACATTCAGCTTTAACATTGACGGGCCAATGTAGTGGTGGTTTGGTTAATAGGTTATTATATTGCTTTCCAATTAGATTTAGATTTTAAGTTTGTTTTCTTTTTCCTCTATTTATAGAAGATATATGTTCTGACCTTAGATTTGAAGTGTGCTTAGTGCAAAGATAGCGTATTTGGTTTCGGCGGTGTCTACGATGGGAAAGGCACACATGTCTCCCATCGTGAGAAATAAAAGGAGTCCATTCGATACCATTTCTTTTTGAGATTAGTGTAAGATTATCATGGGAGTGTCTACATCAGATTAAATTAAAAAAAAGATTATTATTTTTTCTTTCTTTCTCTTTCTTTCGGTGTTCCAAAATTCTTAACAGTGTATATGCTGATCACTGAGAACACAACACAGAGCAAAAAACAAGACAAGTAGCCGCGGTGGTCTCAAAGCTTACATTTGTTGATTCTCTCCTTTCCCTCTTCAAGGGCCAAATCCCTTGATTGCATCTTGCTAACAAATTAAAACCAAAAAAATAAAATAAAAAATTCTCCTATGGCAACCACCCTCTTGATTTTATGAGATCCAATTCTGAATACAAATGAAGTCACCCAGTAATACAAAGGAGTGAAATTCATCACATGGTCATCAAAATTTCAGACAATTTTGTTACACAACAAAAACCACCCTGAGATCTAACAAGGGAGCCAAATCAACCCTTGGACATGTGATGTTGGGAATAACAAGAATATAACACATGGGTATTAACGAAACACTGATTTTCTCAAGAACAGAAGCAAAAGGTAGGATTTTTTTCTTTTTTGTTGACCTTACCAAACCAAAGATGAAAGGGGTGGTGCAGGGTCAGTGGAGTGAAGGAAGGAGTGAATAATTAGAAGAAAAAGTGTATTCCCACATGGTATTGACTAGTAAGCGTGGATTTTGGAGATAATTAATGATGAATGAATATGTGAACCTGGATTTGTTGTGTTGTTAAGTGTTGCGTGTTTGTTCCTATGATGGCGGTCCCGGAGGAGGGGCGGTCCTCTTCGAAGGCGATGGCCACCACGGCGTCGCGACGGTGTAAGGAGCTGGCTCAGGTGATGGATCTCGGCGGACCAGAGCAACGACACTTCAATTTCTGGATCGAAAGAGAGAAAGAAAAAAAAATAATATGGTACAGGCACAACCATAGTATTCTTACACTAATCTTAAAAAGAAAGTGAATCGGACGGACTACATTTGTTTCTCACGGTGGGAAACATGTTTGCCTTTCCCACCGTAGACACCGCCTTTGGTTTCAGGTTTAACTGTCATAACTTGCAAGTTGCATTTCTACAAAAAAACAAACGTATTTGTAAATACACAAAAACTACAAAGTGCTTGCATTTCAACACCCTATTTGTGGAACAGGTGGTGATTAATGGAGCAAGGAAGGAAATAGGAAGGGCAATAGTAGTGGCAGTGACTAAAGTCAGAGGAATGAAGGTAGTAGAAGCAATGGATGCTTGTTATGTTAGGAAGATATTGAAAAGGATTTTTTGCCTTTGGTGTCATTAGCCAAACCAACTTCTTCAATCTGTCCTTAATCTTGTTATGATTATTTCCAATTCTTCTTGGTTTGTGGCAAGGAAAAGTGATGAGAACCCCTCTACGGATCACAAATTCAGCATCTCAATGGGTAAAAAAAAAATTTAACAATAAAAATTTGGGAACAAAAAGGAAAAGCTGATTGAGGTCAAGAGTGGAAAGAACGACACCACAATCCCTAAGGATTGATAAGTCGAGGAAGATTCGCCACTTTGAATACGGAAATTCAAAGATAAGAATCGAGAGCAATTTCTAAGAACCTAGAGAGTTTCCTCTCACGAAAGCTTCAAGGCTTATTTCCAATGAGAGTCAAAACTGATTACAGAAATCACATTTGACCATAGTTATAACTATGAACCTAAAGGCCCAAGGCCCATTAATAAAAGCCCAAATAACTAAGAAGACCCAAATTAAAAATAAACACAATTAAAAGCATAAAAAGGCCAAATATAAAAGCCCAATAAAAGGCCCAAATACATAAACTCCTATTAGACCAGGCTCCATTTTAATCTCCTCTTGTAGCTTTTTAGTCCTCTATCATTCCCTCCTTCTTGAAGGAAATTCGACCTCGAATTTGGAGCCAAGGTACCTACAACACAAAAACAACACAAGAGACACATGTTTTAGTTTTGAGATAATATGGAATCAAAATAAAATCCTATCTCTATTGAGACTTGAACCCCGTAAAAAGGCAAATATCGTATTATCTATGTGCTTATATATCAATCCTCCAGGATCAAATACAAGCCTAAAGAAACCATCAAACTTCGTGAAAATTAAATCCATCTCAAGTCCCAAAGGCTTCGCACCATTAACTAAAACAAGTTTATGCCAAACAAATGCAGCATGTAAATCACAAGTATTATGCAAAACATAAGTCACATGCACATCAATAGCATCTTGGATGAACACATCCATTAAACCACAAGGTTGAAAAATGGTGTCGGTCAAAATCTTCTTCTCCCAATGATTGCCTTGTTCCTCATATGCAACCACTTCTTCTCCAAATTGTTTTGCCCATTGATCCTTGATGAACAATCCTTCCCTAGGCATCAAAACAAAAAAAAATTTATATAGTTAGGTGCACAATCAAATTTACAGGAAGAATTAAATTCACAATCCAATTTAGGAGAAGAAATTATAGTCTTGCTGTAACACCCTCAATTTTATTTTACTACTTGTACATATTTTATTTATATAAATATTATGAGAAATTATGTACTGTATTTTATAGAAATTTTTTGTACATATTTTCATAATAAAATTAATATAGTTCTATTCAGTAAAATTTTCTCAGTCTTTTAATACTTTTGTTTCTGCCTAAAATTCTTGTTGACCGGACTGTTGTATCAGACAACTGTCCAGGATAAAAAATTTCAGTATAACATTTTGGATTAAATTGCACTCTAATAAATAAAGAATTTAATGTAGATTTAAAATATATACAGTTGAGAAATGAATTACTTGTTGACTGGACCGTTGTGTCAGACAGCTATCCAGGATAAATTTTCCTGTGTAAAATTTTGGAGTAAACTGTAATCTAATAAATAGATAATTGAATATAGATTTAAAATATATACAGTTGCAAAAGTAAAATGCTAATTTTGAATTGTTAGGATTTTCTGAGAGTTAGAACTCTGAGAAATTATTACGATAAAATTCTAAGGCAGAAAATTAAGATAAAATTTGCATGATACCTATGGAATTTCCTATTAATTATAAAATATTTAAAATAATTATTAAAATTATTTAACTAAGAAAAATAAAAATAAAAGTATTAGCCAATCAAATTTTGACAACTTAATGTTTCAAATGTAATTAATTAAGCTAATTAGGCTTTGATTAAGAGATAATTAAGACACTACCCCAAGGTTTTTGATAGTAAGAAATCTAATGGTGGTGTTAGTTTCTTAAAATTCTAATTAGTTTGTAAGATAATTAAAAAGCCCTAAACCTTCTAGACTAATCTACAAAAGCCTACAAATTTTTACTTTTGACCAAGAAAATTTGCCATTCAAGTAAGGAATTAACCTTGGCTGTCCAAGTGGGCTGGAAAAGCTTGGCCAAAATTGCTGCACGTAGAAAGGAGCTGGACGTGTAGGTGAAATTAAATTGGGTGAAGAAAAAAAAATTATTATTTGAAAACATAATAAACAAAGCAAAAGAAAAACTTGAAAAGCTAGCTCTCCTCACAACCCAAACCGTGAGTTCCAACAGCTGCAGCCCCTCCATGAAACCTTCATCCTTTCTTCTAAAATCAAGAATTAAACCAACCAAAACCTCCCAAATTTCAATATAACTTTGGCCAAAAGAGAAGAAATTGGGAGAAAAGCTCTAAAATTCAAGAAGACAAAAGAGAAAGGGAGAAGAGGATTCAAGGGTTTCTTCTTCAAACTAAGGATTCTAGGTAAGGATCTTGGCATTTAATTTCAATTTTGAACCCTAGTAATTAGGAGAAACATGTTGATAGGACTAAATTCAAGATGTGATTAATGAAACCTTGGATTGCTTGATTTTGATTGAAACTTGATTTGGTTGATTATTGATTGGAATTTGGCTTGGTTGTGTTTGGAAGGAAATGTTGGAAATGGCATGTAGGGCATTCGGCCATGTTGAGTTTACATGGGATATTATGTGGAAATTTTTCAAAAGACCAAGGGCAAAATAGTCATTTCACATGTAGGGACATATTGGGAATTTTATAAAAAGATCAAGGGTAAAATAGTAATTTCATAGGTTCTAGAAGAATTAGGGACACATTCGGAAATTTATAAAAAGATCAAGGGTAAAATGGGAAATTTTAGAAAATAATAAGGGTAATTAGGTAATTTCACAATTTGAGGACATAATTGGAATTTCAGAAAAAGATTAAGGGTAGTTTAGTAATTTTCCATAGTAAAGATCTAATTGATATTTTAGTAAAAATATTAATGATATAATGTTATATTTCTTTATGTGATTGTTTAATAGTAATTATTTGCTTGTGGCCATTAGCATATTTCATATTCATGAGTCTTTTGGGAAAAAAACAAAGATTTTAAATGAGAAAGGATTTTTGTTGACTAACCGGAACTGCGGTAGTCATGAAATCTAAAAGAATATTTGAGATTGATTAACCGAGAATTTTATCTACTGATGATCATTATCATGTTGCATAAGCATGAGTATTTTGGGGAAGTGATTTCCAGGACTGTGATGACTAACCGGGACTGCGGTAGTCATGAAAATAAAGAAAGGATTGATGTTGACCAACCGGGACTGCGGTGGTCATGTATTTAAAAAGATGTTTGAGATTTTCGAACTGAGAATATGATAGTCCTGAGAAATGATGGGTGAGTAGAGTAAGTTAGACAAGACTGTTTAGTCTGTGATTATATAGTCTGTGGCGTGAAGGATATTGGCAATTCCACATGTGACTGGAAACTAGACTGAGTTGCGGTCGTGGTGGCCTTCCTAGGTATCCTGATCTCCTAATTCTGTCTAGTTTATTCGCGTTTAGTAGGGACTGATAGCTGAATTGCAGTGTGTAATGGTAGGCCAGTTACTTACTAAACACTCAAAGGGAAAGTCTCCATGGAGCAGGGTCAAAATGATTTTGAGTCAAAACTGCATTTGCATAAATCATACTACATTGGCTTATTTATGTGATTAACTAATTATTATATGAAATGTATCTGATTGAAATTTTTTTTAGTGTATGAGAAATTAAATGCCTGATCCGGTAAATTTTGTCCCTGGATTCTAGGGAAGTTTAAATTGCAGGTGACTGAAGATTAGTTAGAAGATAAAGATGCAGAGATCACCAGAGCTGTAGGATGGGAATATTTTGGGTAGATAATAATTTTATTACTTAGAAAAATTTTGTAGTAGCGTTTCTGAAAATTTTACTATTGTAAATCTGGATATATTTTGGATGCAAAATAGAATACATTAGAACTTTTATGTATAATATAAATTAAATAGTTAAATAATGATTTATTTGAAAGGGGGTTACACTTGCACTCCTCCTTTAAGGACTCCTCTTCAATTTCCTTCACAAGAGAATCTTCACAGTCAAACAAAGAGTTAGAATAAAAGCAAGAATAATTATAATTCTCTTTATCTTTTGCTCTCTCTTTTTCACTCTCTTTTTCAATTATTTCTTTTTCTCTCATCTCTTTTTCTTTTTCTCTCAATTCTTTTCTCTCTTGTTCTATTTTCTTTTTCAACTTAATTTGATCCTCACTTGCTTCCTCGGGTGAAAGTAATGCAAGTTTGATCTTATGTCCTTCATGTACAAAAGAAATCTTGTTGGTCTTCCCATGGTGTTTCATATTTCTTTCAACTTGCCAAGGTTTACCTAACAAGGTATGACATGTTTCTATGGGAGCTAAATCACACAGCACATCATCTTTATATTTTCCTATGGTAAAGCTCACCAAAACTTGTTGGTCTACAACCAAAACACCTTCTTCACATGGCCTTTTCATGCAATAAGGTTTAGGGTGTAGGGTGGTTTTAAGGTTAAGTTTGCTAACCAACCTAGTGCTAGCCACATTAATACAACTACCCCTATCAATAATCAAAGAACACACATTCCCTAGAACCAAACATCTAGTTTGAACTATGTTCTCCTTTTGAATCTCATCTTCCCCAAAACCTCCATCACTTCCATGATAAGGTGAAGAATACATTCCTGCACGAAAATGGTTAGCACAAATAATAGAAATATGAACCTCACCACACTTCTCACGTGTTCACACTCTAAGTCCACTCGTGTTTCTCTCTTTTAAGGCTTTTTCTATAATGTGCACACTTGCCTTTTTCCACTCAAACTCCTCTTCAGTTCTTAAGAAGCACTCTCAATCACAAATCAAGAATTTGTATTCAAAGTGAAAGATGTAACAAATCTCAGCTCAACTTAAGAGTCCAAAGAAAAAGACAACCCAAAGACAAAACCAAGGAGATTTAAAGACAAACAATAAAAGCTAAAACAAATGAAAGAGACAACTCAAAATAGAATGTCAAGCAAAGCAAGACTAGAAGACACAAGAATAAGAGCAACACAAAACTAAGAAACTCAAATTTTCAACTTTGTGAAGAACTAGTGTATTCAAGAGAGCTAAAATGGCATAAAAGTGTATAAAAGAGAAAGAATTAAGCACTGGTGTAGGAGGACTTCTTATAGGACAGATTTTTTTCTTTCCAATGGTATAATTTTTTTTACACCTTGGCCCCCAAACTTTTCATAATTGCACTTGGGCCCCTATATTTTTTTGTATTTTCACTTTTGCCCTAATATTTTCTTTTTTTATCTTTAAGTTCTTTTCTTTTGCTAATAAGTTCTCAAACTTTTTAATATTTACGAAAAACACCCAAATTCACTTAATTCAAAATTTTATGGATCAAACACAAGGGTTTTGCCAAAGACTCTCAAGAATACACATGAACACTATGAATGTTCTTTCCCAAATTCAAATTTCAGAATTTCAATCTGCAGATTTTGACTCAAATTAAACATAAGGCAATCTCAAAAATATGGATCGAAACAATAAAAATCACAAATCAATGAACAGTACCAAAAATGATGAACAGTGCTGGGATCAGTGAACAGTATCGCGCTCGATGAACAGCACGTGATCGATGAACCGTACCAACGATGAACAGTACTAAATTGATACTAAATCCAGCTCTAATTACCAAATGATGAGAACTCCTCTACGGATCACAAATTCAGCATCTCAATGGACAAAAAAAAATTAACGATAAAAATTTGGGAACAAAAAGGAAAAGCGGATTGAGGTCAAGAGATGGAAAAAACGACGCCACAATCCCTAAGAATTGATAAGTCGAGAAAGATTCGCCACTTTGAATACGGAAATTCAAAGATAAGAATCGAGAGCAATTCCTAAGAACCTAGAGAGTTTCCTCTCACAAAAGCTTCAAGGCTTATTTCCAATGAGAGTCAAAACTGATTACAAAAATCACATTTGGCCATATTTATAACTATGAACCTAAAGGCCCAAGGCCCATTAATAAAAGCCCAAATAACTAAGAAGACCCAAATTAAAAATAAACAAAATTAAAAGCATAAAAAGGCCAAATATAAAAGCCCAATAAAAGGCCCAAATACATAAACTCCTATTCTAAGACCGGGCTCCATTTTAATCTCCTCTTGTAGCTTTTTAGTCCTCTATCAAAAAGCCCATTAATACCCATAATAAATGACCTCACTATGATTTTGGGCTCTATATCTCAAGTAATATAAAGCAATAACAAACTTGGTATTTTTTTTCTTTGATATGTTGTTTCTTGAATGAAGATTTGAATAGCAATTTGAAATTTGAAGAATAATGAAAGAATAATTAAATTGAGTTTTTTCTTTTTTTTATTGCTTTCCAGGTAAATTGGATGAGGTACTAGATCAACTGTACTTTTATGCTACTAGAGGTAGCATCTTTCTCTCTCTGAAACCTCAATTTATATATAAAGTTAGCCACTTGAAAATATAAATTTGTCTTTGTGTAAACATATTAGTGTTCCATATCAATGTATTTAGTTCTAATTTGCTTGGTGTTTGTTGTGTAGTTCAAAATAGATATAGTGGAGATGGACCTTCAGGGCATGAGGAGAAAGAGACTATTGTTCCTGTGCAAGAAACTTTGGCATCCCTACATTCATAATAGAAAGAAGGTTGAAGTCTTGGCTGAAAAACCCTATCCAAAAATAATAGGAATGCCAGTGGAAGGATGGGGACCCAGTTGTGGAGGAAGATTGTAAGCACCTTCACCAATAACATTAAAATTGAGTGTTTGCTTATGAAATCTCTTTCGGGGGTGCTTGGTGTGGGTCGTCGTAAATTCATCATACTTCCTCGGCACCCTAGTCCAATAGAAAGGAAACCGAGTCCTCCCCTCCACATAAAAAAAGGGTGTTTTTTTTCCATTAGGAACTACAAAGAAACCTGTCTTGAAAAATAAAGGAAGGAGCATGGTTATAAAAAGTAAAGTTACAGTGTTAAGTTGAGTGCTCTTAATAAGATTGCCTTGGTGCCTTTGTTTTATCCTAAAAAATCAAATTTCTTTTGTGGGCATGCCCCATTACAACCCAAATAAAAGTCCCTCAATATCCTTGCAAGTGTGCTTTCTGATTGTGCTGGGTGAGATCACAAGCAAAGCTAGGTTACAAAATTTTAAAGCTGATTATGAGAGAAACGCATACCCTTTTCGGATGAGTGCTTGAGTGTTAGACACTAACTATTTGAGGACTTTGTGTTCTTAGCCAATCTCAATGCTTTTAAAACATTTTGTTTCCTTGTTTTTTTTTTTATGTATTATTGATTTATAGCATGTGTTCAAATTCTTGTAAGATTTTTAGGAGGCTTGCTATTAGAATTTTTCTCTAAGTGTTGAAATCACTTTGCTTTGCAAAGCTTGTGTATTCTGATTTACATTGCAATGTCCTCTCTGTGAGAGTTATTTTTGAATTTGTAATTCATTCAAACAGTTGTTTGGAAAGTCAGGAGTGACTTAGTGATCAAAGAATACTTGGGTGTTTTAATCTCAAAGGGAGATTAAAAGATGTGCCAGAAGTGACCTAAAGAATACTGTTGTAGCCAGAAGTGGCAGGGTAGGATACTTGTTTTTGTGATCAGTGTTTGATTAGTGGAACCCTTCAAAGGTTTTGAAGGAGAACTGGACATAGCTCAAGATTGAGTGAACCAGTATAAAACCAAATGTTTATACTCTCTCTTTTAGCTTAACTTGTTTTTCTCTTGTGTATTATCTTACACACCTTGGACGCATAAGTTTATGCTTTAAAATCTGTTTGTGAAAATAGTTTATCCTTTGGACAGTTTATCAAAAACTCAGTTTCAACAGAAACTATGTTTTCAAACGCCTGGCCGATCTTACAAGAACTGTGTGTTTGCAAGTTTCTTGTGAAATCTGCTCTTGAGAAAATATCCATATTTGCGAAAATGTTTTTTAAGTTTATACTAACACTCTATTCAACCCCCATTTTAGTGTGTTCCTTGCATTTCAGTAGATTGTAGGATTAAAATTAATGACACAAATCTATTCAGCAAAAACTCACCGTTTCATTAAACGGGCACAACGCTCTCCATGTCCCATGATTTTGGTTCTTTTCCCATTTTCTCAAACAAATGCTGTCAAAACCTCTACCATTTAGACCTTTACTTCTGGTGACTCTAGTTAGGTTGGTACGACATCTCCGACTCCAATCCAAGCAAACAAAATCTCAATTTTGTTCAAGGGCTTTTGCTTTTCCTAATTTTCTTAGCAAACAAAAGTGGGTCTTGTTTCCTTAGATGTCCTTTTCCAGCTCCAAGCTCTCACGCCTAGCAAACCTAATTGTGCAAATCTAGTAATAATCAAAGTCCAGGTAACTACATATCAAGAAACGTAACACGCAATTGGATTCCATGCTCTTATTTACAAAATTGGACATCATAACACTTGTTGTTGAAATTTTACACCGTTAGAGACTTAGAGTTTTTGGGTGTAATCCAAAACCCTCAAGGATTTCATGATGCGCACGCCATGAACATTGATTATGAAGGTTGGAGGGAACCATGTCGAGAATCAAGCGATGATGTGTTCGGCGGTGAGGTCTATGAGAGAGAAGATTTCATAAGGATGCAACAACGTCGAAGAGCACGAAACGTCAAAGTGGAGGTGAAAGAGATAAGAGTGTTCTTTTTTTTTTTTTCGGTTTGCAATGGTACACATGGCAAGATCATAATCATTTGTGTAATCCAATGGTTGAGACTATTTAAACTGGACATCCAATTGATGATACTATGGGTGAGGATCCATGCCTTATCCTACCCGGTTGATTGTAACCCAACTCCCCCTCAAGATAAGAAATACACTAGACCAACAAGATAGGATAAGGGACAAGATAATGCTATCATATTCTATTGGCGCAACAAATAACCAATTACTATCCTATCGTATCCTATCATATCTTGGCCACCAAACGAGCCATTAGTGTGTTAGCTTTATAAGTGGCTTGTTTGGTATATCAAGGTTTTATGATTTATCCTTTTAGGAATAAGGGCTAAGTTATAAAATTAAGAATTTTTATTCCCAAGGGATTGGGGATGAGAAGAAATAATATCTCTAGTATAAGTGTGAATTATGAAATTGGAATAGAACTGCTTTTTAAAATTTTTGAGATTGAGTGTTGGGAGACTCATGGTTCCTAATAGTTTTTAAAATTATTTGTTTAAAATTATCTTTACATGAAAAGTTTTTAGAAAAAATTTAAAAAATTATCATTTTAAATTTCGATATTTTATATTTTTTTTTTCAGTTTTAAAAATCAATGATCCAAACTTTCCATATTTCAAATAGGAGAGAAATTGAAAATGTTAGAGATTGAATCAAAGTCCCTATGAGAACAATACTCTACTTTCACTATCTACTTGTACGAATAGGTACACCTGCATAGAGAAAAACACCTAACCAAGGGTATCTCGGCCACCCGAGTATATCTTGGCCTCACCATATTCAAGAAAGTTGAGGAAGAAGATCTTATATTAACTTAATCCAATAATTATCAGAACTTACCACCAAGCCTTAGATTAACATTCCCTTAATTAAGAAGGCCCATGGACCTTATGGCCAATTATTATTTGTATATATATATATATATATATATATATATATATATATATTTTACTGTCATTATTATTTGTGTATAAAGTGTTCATTATTACTCTTTTATCATATATGGTATTCTGTTGACTTGAGTGTTGGAGTACATTTGCAGGTAATCTGCTGATCCTATTTTGTAGATTGGAGGAGGAGGAGGAGGATCACTTTGAAGATTGACGAGAAGGGTTAGGCATAACAAAGGAGAAAATTACCTAGGTATTCTCGTGCAAGTACAACTTTTATATTTATTTTAATATTTTCTTTGAAATTGAAAATAATTTTTTAATAACATCTATGGGTTTTTGGTTTATTTTGGTAATGGGAGACAAAGGAAAAAAAAATGGAAGAAAAAACAAATGAACTACGAGAGTAAAAATTTAGTCCTGATGTATTATCTGCAAACAACTAAAAAAAAACAAAAAAAAAAACACAAAACAAAACAAAACAAACAACACATGTGGAGGAGGTGACTTATAGTCATAAGACCATGATTTTTTCCATCATTCGTGACACCCTTTTTTGCAACGCGTCGGCAAATTGGTTTCCTTATGGTTTTAATTGCTTTTTTTTTTTTTTTTTTTTTTTTTTACATCATTATGGTTTTAATCGTTAATTTAATTATTTGTAGCAAATAAAAATCAACTTACTATATTTTATGTATAAAATAAAAATACAAAATTTCAAAAATGATTAAATGAAATCAATTGTTAACATATAATTAAAATTTTAATATTCATATAATATTTCTCAATTTTGTTAATTAATTATGATTTTTAAAAAGTAGTTTATAAAATATATTTTGAAAAATAATTTTTTAATATATATTAATATATTATATAGAAATTGATAAATATTTATTTTAAATAAATATTTATTTTAAATTTAATTTAAATAATATAACATTATATGTTAAATTAATATTTATTTTAAATTTAATTTATTAACGCCTGTATAAAATAATATATTAATATACATATGAATTTTTATTTTTCAAAACATGTTTAATATTTTTTTTGGACAGCAATGTTTAATATTTTTTTTTTAAAATCTCAATTATATAACTTCAAATACTATGTTAATATTTATTTTTAAGGCTCTATATATACAGTTAAAAGTTTCATTTTTAAAATATATTTTATAAAATATTTTTTTGTAAAATCCCAAATAAATTATAAAATTGTCTCCTATTATGTAAGAAAAAAAACTATTTATTTATATATTTATATAAATATTAAATTAGTAGCATTAAATGTATATTACTAATATTTTTTTTTATTTTTTTATCTGTAGAAATCGAAGACTACCAAAGAGTTCACAACAACTCACATATTCTTTACTTAACCAACTGAGCTAGACTATTGGGAATAAAATTACTTATACCTAAATGATGAATTTTAATTATATAAATTATAATTATATAAATTAAACATATACTAGTTTAAATTCATGTATTATATATATATAAGAACCTAAAACCCAAAATAAAATAAAAATCTAGGGTTCCATACATTACATTCACTGCTACTACCCTCTCCGCGTCTCTCTTTCTCTCTCTCGTTCTGTTTCTTGCAAAATCCCTTCCCCTATCCTTCTGCGTTTCGAGTTTGGTAAAGTGTGATGGACTCACCGCCCCGTAACCACCACGCCGTCGACGGAGACGCCAACGACGTCGTTAGACCCTTTTCCCACCACCGCGACGACGACGACGACGACAAGCCCCAGCCTCTCACCGGCGACGGCGCCAGTCCCGGGTCGGTAACCAACTCCACAAACAAAACATTCAACTTTATCGTCTTTTTTTTTTTCTTTTACTTGTTCTTTTTCTTAATCGTATTTTCGAAATTTCTTAGATTTGGTTCTGTCTAATTACACTGGACCCGTTGATTGATTGCAGAAAGATATTTATAGGGGGTTTGGCGAGAGAAACGACGATTGGTCAGTGTTTTCTCTTTGCACTGCGTTGGTTTCTTTTGTTTCAGGGTTTCGGAATGAGCATGTGAGTAAGTAACTAACTGTGTGTGTGTGTGTTTTTTTTTTGCAGCGCAATTCATCAAGCACTTTGGTAAATACGGTGAGATAACGGATTCCGTTATCATGAAGGACCGGAAGACCGGCCAGCCTCGCGGTTTCGGCTTCATCACTTATGCCGATCCCTCTGTGGTTGATACGGTGATTGAGGACACTCACATTATCAATGGCAAGCAGGTAATAATAATAATTAACACTTGCGTTTGAATTTTGAACCTTTTTGAGTGTTTGTTATTGATTAAAGGAAGTAAAAGAAAGAAAGGAAGTGAAAGCTGATGCAATGGATGGTTTGTAGGTGGAGATTAAGCGGACAATACCCAGGGGGGCTGTTGGGTCAAACTCGAAGGACTTCCGAACGAAGAAGATTTTTGTGGGTGGAATTCCTTCGACTGTGACCGAAGGTAGTGTTTCAATTAAGCTAATTTTTCACCTGTTGACAGTGCGGTGTTGATGTTGTAGACGCCTTAGTGTTAAAAAATTGAAAATTTGAGGATATAGCATGAACAATGGGCATATATAATAAATATGCTACATGTTGAGAAGTGGTGGTATTATATAATTCTTTATACATCAATAGAAAACATGTCTAGTGTGTTGAAATTCTTAGAATGTATCTAAGTTTCAAATTCTAAAGTTCATCTTTATTGTATGTGTATTGCTTTAAGAGTTGAGAGCTGTTGGAAGTTTTGTTCTTACATTGTACACAGAAGGAAATCCTCTATGAGGTTTCAGTGCTTTTTTGCTAGAGAATACAATTAGTATTAATATCTCTTATGTTCAAGCTTTCTTCTGTAAAAAAGTTCATCACTTGCGTGCACATTATTCAATCTTTTAGGGTGGAAAATTTTGTGTTGAAATGTCTCCAAAGACACAAACACATTCGTCAAAATTTTGAAATTTGCATGAATGTTTATGGTATGTCATGTGTAAATAGGTTGTGTTAAGTTAATTAACCAGGCTTGAATGACGGACTTACATGGCTGCTTTCTAGAAAAGCAATTATTGACTTGGAAAGTAACTAGCTAACCATACAAGAGATACAGAAAATATGTCCTTTGCAGATTTTACTATTTTAATTAGAGATTCACTTGTGCAGATGAATTTAGGGACTTCTTTACACGCTATGGAGAAGTCAAAGATCACCAAATAATGCGGGACCACTCTACTAATCGTTCACGTGGATTTGGCTTTATCACTTATGACTCTGAAGAAGCTGTTGATGATCTCTTAGCTGTGGGGAACAAAATTGAGTTTGCTGGAGCTCAGGTGAGTAATTTATTTATCCAAAATGAAATTACACCTCTAGCAGATAAAGTATTAGGGTATAGGGGAACAAATAGGATTTGATGTTATAAGTAATTTCCAAATCTTGGGGTTTAAGTTCAGGTTAAAAGGGCAAGATAACAGTTGTAGTGGTTTACTGTTTTATGGACACCCTGAATTTCCTTTCTTAAAATTTGTGCTTGCTTTAGCTTATGAATCATCATTAACTTAAGCTATGTAACTGTTTCAAATCAAATTGTTGTGATATCTGATTTTTCTATTGAAATCAATCCACTGGCTGCAATGTTTTTGGTGGTGACTATTGCCTTTGTGTTGGGATGAGCATGGGCTGGGCAATAACTTAAATGCTCAAGTCCATGGATTAGGACTTATTTGCCTTGTTGTTGTTTATATAAAAGTAAAACTTCAAAGTACCAACAAGGTCCAACATAGTTGGTACTTGGTAGATAGTTGTATTTGTTAAGCATGTTGTCAGGGGTTCGATTCCTGGCCTTGTATATGGAGAAAAATTTGTTGAGAGAGGCAAAACCTACTTCGGTGATCCTTATGCCTTGAAAGAAATTAGTCTGCGACTATCAATTGGGGATGTCCTTGGTGGAAACCAAAAAAAAAAAAAAAAAGTAAAACTTCAAAGGGTTTTAAATGTAATGTGGACTTTTGCTTGATGAGAAAAAAAGAATTAAAAAATTACATTTGTTAACAAAACATTACAATTTTATAATGAAAGAGATTAGCAACAATTGTCCTAGAATTCATGTGTGCGGTTGCATAAAATGAGTTTAGACCAAGTTGGGTTATATCACAGCTAAAATCTGGTGGGTCGAGCTGGGTCACATTAAGTACCCATTATTTCTTGGTCTAATGCACATCCTAACTGGAATGATTTTCAATACTTAGGAGCAGGGTTTTAAATCGCAGGCTATGGAGCCGCTATAGCGGCGTAAAGGTGCAGAGTGGCCCCTGCCCACTACAGGGGCTGTCATAGCGGAGCTATTTAGTGTAGCGCCCATAGTAATGAAATCCTGAATAGAGATTGGAGACATTAGGGCTTTTATGGGGTGTTATGTTTGAGATTTCGATTTCTAAAAATGAAATCTAAAACTGTAATGGTAGTGAAAATGAAAAGGAAGAAGACTTGGATTTAGAAGATGATGGCTGATAATTGATGATTCCTATCTAGGAAACTTGTATTTGACTTTTGTTAGTATTTACTTGTATGTTTTGTTTAAGACACTTGTGACTTGTAATGTTAATTATGAATGTGATTAATTGAGTAATTTTTATCATTATTTTAGAATTTATATGTATATAGTATACATTATATAAGCTATATAAAATTTCAAAATAGCAGGTATCCGCTATCCTGCTATAGCGTTTTTGGGGCCGGCTGCTAGGTGCGATCCGAGATTTAAAACATTGCTTAGGAGTTAGGACCCAACATTCATTGTTTGGATTGAACGAGTGAGAATTGCCTTTTGTTCTTAAGGCTACTGTAATTTGTTTCTTACAAGTATTATGTAGTAAACTACTTTAGAAAGAAGGGTATGAGGGCATTGTGTTGATTTTTCCAGACTTGACCCTTTTTGCTTGAGTTAATTCAATTAGTCTTGTAGCTTGATCTTAGAACATCTAGGAGGTTCTTGACGCTCATAGCTTCATCTTACAAGTTACAACATCAAGGACGCATTTTTTAGGTCTTACTGTTTGATATACCATTGTGGATGATATAAAGTATATACTCCTTATGAATCATAAATTCACAATCATTTTTAACATTAAACAGAATATATTTCTAATTTTCCATCATGTGAAAGATCAAGACACTTGAATTGTTTCACTTTCATCCATTTATTTTATTTTTTTCATTAAAAGACTTATCATTTAAGGAGCATGGTTATCTTTCCTTTGTAGGTGGAAATCAAGAAGGCAGAACCAAAGAAGCCAAATCCACCAGCTCCGTCATCCAAGCGCTATAATGACTCCCGGTCTTCATATGGTGGTGGATATGGAGATGCTTACGATGGATTTGGTGGTAATTTTGGTATGGGTGGCTATAGGTCAGGTGGTGCCTATGGTGGTAGGGGAAGTGCTTATGGTGGCTTTGGAAGTGAATTTAGTGGGTATGGAGGATATGCTGGTGCCATGGGGCCTTATAGAGGTGATCCTTCACTTGGGTATGCTGGTCGATATGGTGGAGGCTTTGGCAGAGGCTATGATCTTGGTGGGTATGGTGCACCTAGTGAGGGTTATGGGGCATATGGTGGTGGTGGTTCCTCTGGTAGTGCCTATGGAAGCAGCTATGATGCCAGCTTAGGGGGTGGATATGGGGGACCTGCTGGAGGCTCCTTTTATGGGACTAGAGGGGGATATGGTGGTGCAGGAACTGGTCGATATCATCCTTATGGAAGATAGAAGTTTGTCATCGAAAAATTATAGTCTAGGACTAATATGTCTAGCATTAAAGCAAGTTTGTAGTTTGTTGTGTTTTGTTATTCAGTTCTCTAGGCTACATATTTTCATTTTCTGGAGAAAAAAAAAACTGTCGATGATTATATTGTCAAGTCCCATTAGTTATTAGCAGCACACTCTTGCCAGCTATAGAAGACCAAACAATTTTTAGCTCGGCGCAGTGTTGAAGTCTGGTTATCGGATTGATGTATGAGCTGCAAATTGTGCAGATGGATGTATTCTTAGTTTTGTTAATGGCTACATTTGTCACTACTGCTCTTTATGTGTATTTAATTTTGATATCACTTCAGACTTTTTAGATAGAAAATGGTTCATGACTGGTTTTGGTTTCACTTCCTGTTTTTGATGTTGACTTGTTTTGACATTAGTCAATAGTCAAATAAAACGCCCCTAATGGCTAACTCATTGATCAGTAACTCATCCAAGTGAGCTGAATACATAGCAAATGACAAACATGTGTACTCGCGTGTATATGTATGCTGATAAACCAGTTGGTATGTGCTGGTTGCAATGTTGCATGAACTTAAAACAAGTGAACAATGTTACATACCTTTTTAATTCTTTTACAGTGATTGCTACAATCTAGGCTTTATGCAATAAAAGATATGGGTTAAAAAAGGAACGAAGAATATGAAAGATTAAAAAATAGACAGACAAATTCATTTCAAAGAAAAAGAAACTAAACTGGACAAGAGAATTTGAAGGGGAAAAACGAAAAGCTACATGAGTAGAGGGGTAATTTAATAAAAATAATTATTACAGTTTTTTTTAATTAATTCTGTGAAAAGTTCAAATTTTATTTCAAAAATATCCTTTATTTTAAGTGGTTGTCATATTGCATAGGGAATAGAGTAAACAATAAAGTAAGGGTACAAAAGAAATTTACTTTAAAAATTAGTAATTGTTGTTTATAATTAGGATCAAAGAAAAAGTCACTTTGTTACTTATAATTAGGACCAAAGACAGTAGCTTATATAAAATGTGATAAATATTAAATAACTGATTGCAGAAGTTTACTAAACTTGGGTGAGATTTTTTCTTCTTCATATTATTCAATACCAACTATTTATCACAAATTTAAAACATAATTTATATGTTAAATAAAATCTATTTATTATAAATTTTATATTTAAAAGTATTCATTTATTAATTTAAAATATTATTCGATATTTATCATTTAAATAATTTAAAAATATATTATATATAAAAATATAATATATTTATATTGTATATTTTATATAATATATATAAATATATATAAATAATCTATGTTTAATACACATATATAATAGTATATATAATAATTATTACTATTATTAATTAATTAATTAATAACTAATGTAAAAAAAAACTTTTTATTATTAAGTTGAAATCTCACTCCGAAAACACACTCGGAAACTTTTTATTAAGTAGCACTCTGCCACGGTGCCACCTCCATTGCAATTGCAACTCCATCGCTCCGCTGAGGTATGTTTCGTCATCATCTCCACATTTCCGCTAGGGTTCGCTCCTCACAGCCGGTGCTCGGTGCTGTTCGCAACGCAAGTGAGGGTTAGTTCCTTTCTCTTAAATTAACCAATCTGAAAAATAGAGTGTAATCTCTCCATTTCTTTCTTTCTTTTAATTATTCCTTGCTTCGATTGTTCTACACTTGTTACGTAGATGAACAATTCTTAGGGTTTTGAGATGAGTCAACTAAAGTTAAAAGCTCTTCTTGTCATGAGTCAACTAGAATAGTACCTTTTTAATTCCTCATCAATGTGCTGACTGAAATTCCATCCTGTTATATACTCCCTCCAGTCCTTTATATAAGAAACAAATAACTAAATTGTCAAGACCAATAAAAATAGTTAAGTTAGTTAGTTATAATTAATAATGTCATAAATTTTAATTTTATTCTAAAAGTACCCCTTAAATTGATTGGTTTAAGTAGTTGTTACATTAATGACATTGCACCTCTACCAATAAGTGTAACTTGTATTGTTAATAGACCAATAAATGCATGGAAAATGAGTAGATGTCTCATTAATGGATTTCACAATATGAAGGATAAAAAAGAAAACTAGCAATTAATACATCTTAAAGTGGATCTATGTTTCTTATAATTAGAACCAAAAAAGAACATCCTTTTGTTTCTTATAAAAAGGACCGGAGGAAGTAATATGGTACCGGAATGAAATGACCAAATTATTGGTCTAACTTTCAACCAATAGAGATTTTCTATTGGAAAAAGTCCAGAAAATATAATCAAAGAAAAAAACTTAGAAAATATAATACCAAATCAAGGTTGCATTGGGGTTTCTATATTGATCCTCTATTCTAAAAGACACAAAGGCTATCTTTATCACCTTGTTTCTCTTGATGCACTGTCTATTGACAGATATTATGGCTTTTGATTATTTTGAAAAGTAAAGACTTATATATTTAAAAAGTCCAGAAAATATTATCAAAGAAAAAAACTTAAAAATATAATACCAAATCAAGGTTGCATTGGGGTTTCTATATTGATCCTCTATTCTAAAAGACACAAAGGCTATCTTTATCACCTTGTTTCTCTTGATGGTAGTCACTGTCTATTGAGAGATATTATGGCTTTTGATTATTTTGAAAAGTAAAGACTTATATATTTAAAAACTCCAGAAAATATTATCAAAGAAAAAAACTTAGAAAATATAATACCAAATCAAGGTTGCATTGGGGTTTCTATATTGATCCTCTATTCTAAAAGACACAAAGGCTATCTTTATCACCTTGTTTCTCTTGATGGTAGTCACTGTCTATTGAGAGATATTATGGCTTTTGATTTTGGGGTTGTGATGATACGAATTCTCATTATTCATTAGGATTTTTCCCCTTCTGATTTTTGTGTCCAATGATCAGGTACTATTTTTTTTTACTTGTTATAATAAGGTTTTTGACTTGAATTGTATTTTTTTTTTTAACTGTGTCTTGTAATGAATTATATCAGCTTTATGGTGAATTGTTTCATACATTACTATAGTGATTTGGGAATAAATTAATCTGTTTTATGGTGAGTATATATTGTAGAAAAAGAATGGGAGTATTATAATGTCAACTCTGTTCTTTCTTGTTCTTATTTTAGATTTTTATGTGCCTTTAGATTATAACTGGGAAACGTGGCATGTTTTATGGGGCATTGAGTTTACTTACTGTAAATAAAACAGTCATATATATATATATATACACACACATTTTGCCTTTGAAGTTCCCTCAGTTCTTTACTGGTGAGTGAGAATGAGTTGCATTTTGTTGTGCCTGACAAGTGTAAAGAGATTTTCTTCTATGAAATTTGGTTGAATGTTTGTTTCCTTGTGATCTCTTTTTCAGGGAAAAGACGACCCTGTTAGCTTTTTCAGGGAACGGGAAAATCATATTTACCCAAGGCAGTTGCAACAGAAGTTGAGTCCACGCTTTCCAGGTAAACTTATTGATT
Organism: Pueraria montana var. lobata; assembly: GCA_026413185.1. Classification (NCBI taxonomy): domain Eukaryota; kingdom Viridiplantae; phylum Streptophyta; class Magnoliopsida; order Fabales; family Fabaceae; genus Pueraria; species Pueraria montana. Next base: position 46,488,462 of record CM048650.1, on the reverse strand, counting down.
CTATGGTTTAGGACAAGAATAAGGTTATAGAATTGAGAAATCTCTGGGTCTGGAGTATACCAGATTGCTTGAAAAATCATTGGAATGAATTCTGATTGATAAGTTGAAATATATATGTGTCTCAATTTCTGCATAGCATACCTATTAAAATAACCAGTTTTATAGTTCATAGTACATGGACAACATAAGGGAACCCCATACTTAGGACATGAGTAAAGTTGTTGTTCTCCCATCTTCTGTGGCTTCGTGATTGAAATTTGTTAGTTTCGGTGTTGGCATTTAAGCAAATGAAATCCTCAAATTTTAGTAAATTACAATCTGCAATTAAATAAAATTTATTATACCCTCTTAAATTTTTTTTGTCCTTGCTTTTTTTTTTTTTTTTTTTTTTTTTCATTTTTAGATTTTCTTTCTCATGCTTTCAGAAAAATGCTCTACTGCAGGGCCACTCTACTATATCAATTTCTTCTTAATTGGATGGTAGCTTTAGAGAGCTTTTTTTATTAACTATAGATGAATTAGATATGTTCTTTCCTTTAATTTTTTCTTTTCAGTGAATGGGGTGTTTTTTATTTTTTATTTATTCTTTTCAGTGAATTAGATATGTTCAAGCAGTGTCTTAACTATTTTTGCCTTGAGTTCGAGAGACTAGAGAGTGTTTTAAAAAATATTTTTAAACTAATATAGGGAGAGACTTTTGTATGTGTTATAAAAAAATATATAATTTTTAAACTAATATAGGGAGAGATTAGAGTGTTTTAAAAATATTTCTGTGGATGGATGAGAATATTGTGAACTAATTTCTATGATCTGGTATTTCTAATCTAGTCTTGTTTAAATCATTCATGGAATCATGAGCATTGATTTTGTAACGTTAATCTGATAATTTCTTTTTCTATCAATTTTTATCATAGCATGACTATGAAAATGTAAACAAGGGTTTAAACTAGGTGAAGAAATGAAGTGCAGTAAGATGCGCATTCACACAGAGCACATAACCTCAAGAATTAATGGCCAAAAAGTTAAAATGATTAAGTAATGAAAAAAGGTAATAGAAAAGGGAAAAGCTTGAATGAGAATCATCGAACACCTGAACCACCTCTGTTCAAAGTGTTTTAAATTTAGGCTTAATTTCAATTTTTATTCCCAACTTTTTATTTTTTGGTGAATTTTACCCCCAACAAAATAATTTGGCATTTTTTACCCCCAACTTTTTTAAAAAGTTGCACATTTTACCTTTCACTGTTTTGCTGACATGGCATGCTGACATAAGCATAAAAAGTGGGGGTAAAATTCACCAAAAAATAAAAAATTAGGGGTAAAATTCGCCAAAAAGTGAAAAAGTTAGGGGTAAAATTTGCCAAAAAGAAAAAAGTTAAGGGTAAAAAGTACAATTATTTTAGCATGTCATGTTAGCAAAACGGTGGAAGGTAAAATTTGCAACTTTTTAACAAAGTTAGAGGTAAAATGCGCCAAATTAATTTGTTGGGGGTAAAATTCGCCAGAAAGTAAAAAGTTGGGGGTAAAAATTACAATTAAGCCTTAAATTTAATATAATCATATTATTTAAAATTAAAAAAAGTCATATTTTCAATTTTAGATAATCATTATTTTAATTTAATAAAGGGTAACAAATATCTTACTGTTAAATACTAAATTGCAATAAGTGAAAGTTTCACTACAAAATAGTAAGTTAAATGACATAACTTCATTAAAAGTATACAACTATTGGCCCTAAAATTAAAATGCCCAAATTCTTAAATTTCTATGCTAGCATGACAGCTTATATAATTAATCAAGATGTTTTCATCGTTACCCATACAGATTTGAAAAATATCTTGAGGCTCTTGGGACTTGATGAAAGTAGCTGAATGCATTTGTGATCATTTATATATATATACTAAAAAAATATACTTTTTCAAGTTAAAGTGGATTAATTTAGAGTAATTAATATATGGTTTTAAGTTTTCTGCAGGGAATTGAACCTCTAGTTCTAGAGCAATTACATTGTGAAATTCCATGCTTCAGCCTTAGATTCTTATCTATTTTGCTACGTACAAAAGTATGGAAATTAAAAGTTTTTGAAATAAACTATCTTAGCCTTTAGTCCTTAGTTACACGAATATGTGATACGAAGTCATGTTATCCAACTTTTTATTTTATTTGGAGCACTTAACTTAAGCAATGTTTGAATATTCTTTTGAAATTTCATATTTGGTTGTTCTATCCTTCATCTTTTTATCTGTATATGTTTATGAAATATATATATATATATATATATATTCATATGAAATACTACTTCAGATGTATATGTTTATTTAAGCTTTGAAATTCTTCTCTTTATCTGGCAACTACTAATTGGGTCATTATTAAACGTATGAAACCTTTTTCCTCTGCTCATCCATAATAAAATTGAAAATTCATAAGCCTCAAAGCTGAGGAGTATTATATTTCCTAGCATTGATGGATTTTGTCGAATGAGAACTGCAGTAGGACATCAAAAGGATAATAGAAAAAACTCAATTTTAATTGATAAGTTTCAGCTTCAACAAAAATTGGAGTTATAGAAATCAAATAAATTTGTGCTCTCTTTTGAATACATTCTAATCACATTATTCTTACAGTTTATTATTAGTTAATTAATTTGATTTATTGCAGTGGAGGATTATTTGATATCCTCATTTGTTAATTTTACATAATTAATAATTAGCTGATTTTACTATGATTAATTCTACCTCATCTGAAATTGTTAATATCATTTGTCTTAATGAAAACGAAAGCAAATGCACGGGTACCTCAACTATGTTTTCTATTTTGATAAATCCCTATTATATAACTCAAAAAAATATACTTTTTCAAGTTAAAGTGGATTAATTTAGCGTAATTAATATATGGTTTTAAGTTTTCTGCAGGGAATTGAACCTCTAGTTCTAGAGCAATTACATTTTTTTTTTACTTATAACCTTCTCAACAACAAATCATAAACAATCGTAGGCAATTCCTTGTGTGCCATCAGTCCTAATAACTTTTGTATTTTCTTTTCCCTGTTTCCATATGGGTATTAATAACTTGTGTATGGGCTCAAGAATTTGATTTTGCAGTCTAAAATTTTCAAGTATTGTTTTTTTATCCTTTTCAGTTGGGTAGGAATCATGGAAGTAGACAAGGAAAGTACCACATCAACTATTACTGCAGAACCCTCTGACGGTCAAGATCCTGTTTCTTCTGTTAATGCATCTCTACCCCATCCAATACAACCTGTTATTCCACCGGTTATTGCACCTTCTGTTGTACCTCCTTTAGCTCCAATTCCTGCAATTCCTCCCCCTCGCCCGCTGGCACCGCTTCCAGTTCGGCCACCAGTCATTAGGCCACCTGTGCCACAAAATGGCGAGGTTGGATCAAGTGACTCTGATTCAGACAATGATGACTCAAATGCAAGAATTAACAAGGGGGCCGGGGAGTATGAGATATCCGAAGAGAGTAGACTGGTGAGAGAGCGGCAGGAAAAGGCAATGCAGGAACTCATGATGAAGAGGCGTGCTGCTGCTCTTGCTGTTCCTACTAATGATATGGCCGTGCGAGCTCGCCTTCGACATCTTGGCGAACCGATAACTTTGTTTGGTGAGAGGGAGATGGAGAGACGGGACAGGTTGCGGATGATTATGGCAAAGTTGGATGCAGAAGGTCAGCTGGAGAAGCTGATGAAAGCTCATGAGGAAGAAGAGGCTGTGGCTTCTGCTCCGAAAGACGAGGCTGAGGAAGAACTGCAGTATCCTTTTTACACTGAAGGGTCAAAGGCTCTCCTGGATGCCAGAATATATATTGCTAAATATTCTTTGGCAAGGGCAGCATTACGGATTCAACGTGCACAGAGAAGAAGGGATGATCCTGATGAAGACATGGATGCAGAGATGGATTGGGCATTGAAGCAGGCTGGGAGTTTGAGTCTTGAATTCAGTGAAATTGGAGATGATCGACCGCTTTCTGGTTGCTCCTTCTCAAGGGATGGAAAATGGCTTGCTACCTGGTATGTTGTTGTTGCAAGTTGCACAACTTAAGCCTTACTTTTTATGCTTCCTTGCCTTGTGAAGCCATTATAATCTACTACTGATTGTTTTTGATTTTGTAGTTCTATGACTGGAGCTTCCAAGTTGTGGAGCATGCCCAAAATAAAAAAGCATTCCACCTTTAAAGGGCACACAGAGCGTGCTACTGATGTTGCTTATTCTCCTATTCATGATCATCTAGCAACTGCCTCTGCTGATCGAACAGCAAAGTATTGGAATGATCAAGGGTCTCTTTTGAAGACATTCGAGGGTCATCTAGACCGTCTTGCACGCATTGCCTTCCACCCATCAGGGAAGTACCTGGGTACTGCTAGCTTTGATAAGACATGGAGATTATGGGATATAGAAACAGGAGACGAGTTGCTTCTTCAAGAAGGCCATAGTAGAAGTGTATATGGTTTGGCTTTCCACCATGATGGATCATTAGCTGCATCTTGTGGACTAGACTCTCTGGCTCGTGTTTGGGACCTCCAAACTGGAAGAAGTATTCTTGCACTGGAAGGTCATGTCAAGCCGGTAAGACATTAAAGGCCTCGCCCTGCCCCAGCCTCTCTCTCTCACTCAATCAAGATCATGATTTTACACTTGACATTTCAGACTGATTATGATTGTAATTCATTTTAAGGTTCTTGGCATCAGTTTTTCACCTAACGGATATCATCTAGCCACGGGTGGTGAAGACAACACTTGTCGGATTTGGGATTTGAGGAAGAAGAAATCCTTTTATACTATTCCTGCTCACTCTAATTTAATATCACAAGTTAAATTTGAGCCACAAGAAGGTTACTTTTTGGTTACTGCCTCATATGACATGACTGCTAAGGTATACATTCTATTTCTATTTTCTACCTAAAACAACGTTTTGTTCAAGAGAAATTTTAAGATTCTTTAGTTATTTTGATTTCAGTATACTTATTTATATTTATGTTTTAACTTCAGGTATGGTCAGGCCGTGACTTTAAGCCTGTGAAGACACTATCTGGGCATGAAGCAAAAGTTACTTCTGTGGATGTTCTCGGAGGTAGGATTTCAATCTTACGAAGGAATTACCCATCCATAGCCCTGATTCAAATATCCTTTTTTTTATGTGCTATTCCATTATGTGATTGATGTATCTGTTTCACTGCACCAGTGTCATTTCCACAAATCGTAAATGATGAATTAAAAAGTAGCTAGTGGGTGTTTTGAAAGGCTAATTGATATATCTGGATAGTTTGTTATAGTGAATTGATGTGCCATTGAGTTTTATGGGTACATCCTATGAGCAATTGTGAATTATCGGTGTAAACCAAATTAGTGGATTAGAGAAGTGCTGAATTTCATGGAAAATTCAATGAAACTCAAAAATTGCAAGTCTAGTTTAAGCTTTGTTGAGATGTAATCCAGCAGGGGACATTTTTGTATGTGCTTCATAGATTTTTCCTCTGCATTCATTTCCTTCCTACATGCCATGGACTGAGATGCGTCACCAAAATTAAAGGAAATGAAAAAGAGGGATGGTTTTTTTATTTTATTTTCTTTGCTTCCAATATCTTGTCAAATGTTGAAAGACGAGGACTTTATCAATTTTAATGTTTGAACTTAAATGTAAGGTGCAAGTCTTGAGAATAAGTGTTTATTGAAATATGTGTGCGCATGCACATGCATTGCTTAGCAATTTGCATTGTTGGTTATGTCAAATATTATTTTTGTTAACGAATGAGACTATTCTGATTTTAGCATGTATTGTTATTGGTTGCAGATGGCGGGCATATTGTTACTGTCTCCCATGATCGCACCATAAAGCTGTGGTCCAGCAATACGATTGATGAACAAGCTATGGATGTTGACTAACTATTTTGATGGGATGCAATTTCTCAAAGGACTTTGGTGGTGCAAGTTAGATTAATAATTTTTGTAAGAAACAACAGCGTAGCATGACTCTGCTTGGATTTTTAGTAATTATACATTACATTGAAAACATGTTATTTGCCGCCTGATGTAGCATGAGTAAATATCTCTTAATCAAGGAACTGGAGTATTGCTAATATCTTTCTTGCTTGATGTAGCATGAGTAAATATCTCTTAATTTTTATGTAGCATCCTGCCTTGCTGCTGCTTAGTTATTTGTTTTTTCCTTTTTGTTTTTTATTTTGGTGAATGCTTGAGTGTAAAAGCATTCAGCAGCATTAGTGTTTATAATCATTTCAGAATGAATTATATTTAAGAGCAATAAAAATAGAATTGTGACTTCCCAGGAAAATAATAAGTTTATGTAAAAAAAAAAAGGAAAATAATAAGTTACTATACATGGATCTCTGTATTCAGCTATCTAGACATTAATTCCCTAGAAATAGAAATTGTTTCCAACACTCTCAAGTTGGAGCATATAGTTTGAATGCTTCAACGGGATTAACTTACTACAAGAGTTACTCAAAGAGTTACTCTTCATCCTCACTTTCAATTTTCTAGTAATCTGATGGTTTTAAAAAGTAACTCACCTTTGGTTACAAGAAAATGAAAGGTGGAGATCGAGAGTAACACACACACATGCATAATTCAATGATCAATGTTGTATTTGCGAATTATCATATATGTTGATATGTGTTATTATGTTTTCTCTTCACGGATTATTATGTATTGATATACTATACAATTTATTTTATTAAATTGTTTAATTACAAGGAACAACATGACTATATATGGATTTGTGGTTTGAAAATAAATGGTTAAGATAAGAGTGGCCTGATAGTCAGGAGACTTGGAATTAATAATTAATTATAGCATGTGATGCAAATTATTTCATTTAATTAATAATTAGGAAGGACATGATAACCAAGAGATTTGTAGTTAATTATAGCATGTGATGCATATTTTAAATTGATTTTATACTAAATAAGATTTATAGATACCAATAAGATTGACCTGATGACAACCACGAACTATGTGGTATAATAATTGTCTTTATTTCAAAGTATATATGATACATCTTACCTTAGAAATTGTATGTGATACATTTTGCCTTAGAATGCATGAGAAACGACTTGATAACCAAGTGGCTCATTTATAATTTTAAAAAAAATTCCTCACTTTCAGAAACATTGAAATCATTATTGTTATTATAAGTGGAATCATATTTTATAATGTTAATGTCTTTTTAATGTGCAAAATATGTTTTGACATAATTATGTTTTATTGCATGTTTAATTAATAGCATGTCTTCTTTATCACTCCGTGACATAATTGAATTTGGAAAATTGATTGGAGCCAATTATATGACAATTGGTATTGTAACTTGAGAATTGTTCTCATGCATGAAAAGGTTGTTGACACTATTGATAGGCCTGTTGTAACTACACCAACTGACCCAAATGATGTAGAAGCAACCAAGGCTTATGAGAAGTACTTGGAAGAGCGTGTTACTGCTAAGTGCTCCTAGCACTCATGCGTTCTGAACTTCAGAGGCAACATTGAGATATGGAACCATCTGTAACCATCGAACATCTTAAGAAGATGTACAATGGATAAAGCAGGACAACTAGATACCAGTTATCTAAGGCTTTGTTTAAGTTTTCACTGACTGCAAGTGCTCAAGTTGGACCCCATGTTTTGAAGATGATTGATCTTACAAGTAACTTCAAAAGTTAGGGTGCATGCTTGGGAAGGAGCTTTCTCAAGATTTGATTCTACAATCACTTCTTAACTCATCTTCACAGTTAATTGTGAATTTTAACTTAAAGGAATTGTCTTTCTTCTTGGATCCCTTGCCCAACATGGCAGTTCCTTTATTCTTTTCAGAGGTAATTTGATTATCATAATCAATATGAAGATTAAGCACCTCATGCAAATTGCAATTCATTTTGTTCATGTTGAAATTCACAATTAATTGTGAAAGAGCTAGGATGTGAATGCAAAATCAAATCTTGAGAAAGTTTCTTCCTAAGCGTGCACCCCAACTTCTCAAGTTGTATCTATAAGGTCAATCATCTTCAAAACATTGGGTCCAACTTGAGAACTTGTAGCCAGTGAAGACTTAAACAAAGTCTTATAACTAGTATTTAGCTATTATGCTTTGTCCACAATACATCTTCTTAAGATGTTCGATGATTGCAGATGGGTCCATATCTTGATATTACCTCTAAAGTTCAGAACTCATGGATGCTAAGATAATGTACTTAGCAGTAAGACATTCTTCCGAGTACTTCTCATAAACCTTGGTTCCTTCAACATCATTTGGGTTTGGGTCAGTTGATGCAGTTACAACAGGCTTATCAATAGTGTTGACAAGCTTTTCATGCATGAGAACAATTCTCAAGTTAATGTACTAATTGTTATAATTGGCTCCAACCAATTTTCCAAATTCAAATATGCCATGGAGTAATAAAGAAGACATGTTATTAATTAAACATGCAATAAAACATTAATTAACTCATAACATATTTTGCACATTAAAAAGACGTGAGCAATATAAAATTTTATTCTACTTATAATAACAATAATGATTTCAATATTTCTAAAAGTGCAGAATTTTTTAAAACTATAAATGAGTCACTTGGTTATCATGTCATTTCTAATATATATTCTCAGGCAAAATGTATCACATACATTTTCTAAGGCAAAATGTATTGTATACACTTTGAAATAAAAAAAATATATTATTATACCACATAAATTCCTAATTGTCAGATCAATCTTATTGATATCTATAAATTAATTTTGATATTTCCTCAGGTTGTCTAGGTGTTTAGTATAAAATTAATTTCAAATATGCATCATATAATTAAATATAAATCTCCTAGTTATCAAGTTGTTCATTGTTATTAATTAAATGAAATAATTTGCATCATATGCTATAATTAATTATTAATTACAAATCTCCTGACCGATCCTTGTTATTAACCATTAATTACATATTAAAATAAATTTTCATTATATGTTTTAATTTATTTTCAAACCACAAGTTTCAAAATAGATAAATCATTCCTTATAATTAAACAATTTAACAAAATACAATATCGATCAATAAATTATATATCAATTTTACTATCTCCAGGTGTATATTATAAAATAAAATACATACATCACACGTAGTCATAATAACCTATATATATCCATATTATTTGAACATTCATTGTAACGTCGTTGTAGCTATACCAACTATTGAATTATCATAAAAGTATTATAACAATATAAACATAATAGAGATATCGCATACATTTAATTTTTCCAAAACGATGATTCTACATCTCAATATATTTCAGATATAACGAAACACATTTTCAACTGTTGTAATATGATGGGCAAGAACGAAACTGATTTTACGAAACTATTTCAGTAGTATAAATAATTTAAACATAAAAGGGGTGTTCATAATACTTGCAGTAGACTAAAGGGATCTAATTTATGTTCAAAATATAATATAGTAATAAAGTATAAGAATTTAAAATTGTGTACCTGGATATCAATTCTTGAAACATAAAAAATTATCTTCAATTGTGTGAAGATTCCACATGTATTCATACTGAAATCAATTTTTATTTTTGTTTTCAACTCTTTCATGAGTAAAACCCCATAAAATAAAGCAACCCTTTTTAGTACTTTGGTGAAAAGGCGAAAGTGGTGAGAGGGAACGAAGCTAGTGTTCTCTTTAAATAGAAATCATTATATTACTTTTAGGAAACTAATTTGATCATATCTTTATCTATTTCTAACTATTTTCACTTTATCTTATTTTCAAACGCATATGAAAATAATTGACTTATCTTGTTTCCGTTATTAACAATTATCTCTTAGGACATTTGAAAACAAACTTAATAAATCCAATGTGAGGTGCTCACATGTACATCAAATTTAAATTGTTTTGCATTATCTTATATTTATCTATTTTTCTAACACTTACAGCGGAATAATAGGATCTATTTTGCATTCAAAATATACTACAACAATAATAAATAGATAAATTTAATATTGTGTACCTGAATGTGCTTCTTGAAGCTTCCGAATCTAAGGTAAAAGATTCTTTTCAAATAATCACATGATTAATTACGGTAACTAATCACATGATTTAAGAAAAGATATTTTTTATAAAATCTTATTCTTTTTTTTTATGGATAACTTCCACATTTAAGAAAAGATACTCTTTATATTTATATTAATTATATGAGCAAATTATAAAGACACTCCCTCAATTTTATTCTAATTACACATGTACCTCCTCATTTTTTTGACCTATAAAAAACCCCCTAACTTTTTGCTATTCATTACATTAGCACTCCTTAACCCCTTAAAACTGTTAGTCCATTAACTCTAATAGATCATGTGCCCAGTACATGTCCTTTAATGCTTTTTTTTTTTTTTTTTTATCTAAAATGCCCTTATCTTCTTCTAGGTGCTCATTAAAAAAATTGACTTTAAAGAAAAAAAAAAAAAAAAACTACAGCAAGAACAAGAACAAGTTCAAACCAAATTCAACTCAGTAGAAAAAAAAAAAAAATTACAGCAATCTAATAATCAATCTTCTCTCTATGAACCTCTCACACAGTTCATAATTTTCCCTCCTGTGATCATCCTCACCGACGCTGGCATATGATAACAGTGGGATAAAAGTTAAACCCACAAACACAATTAACTCAACTCACAAACACTCACGCAGCAGGAAAATAAAAAAACACGAGAGAGATGGAAGAATTTGGCACTTGCACACTACATGCACTCCTATATATGGAGGAAAAGAAATTACTCACTTCAATCTCTTAACTTTCATTCACACAGATTCATTCTCTTGAATTCATTTCAAATGCAGTACAATCGTTGCCTTTTATAGGCAAGTAAATACAATAAAGTAAGAAACACTTAATGGCTAAGAAAAAAAATAATTAAGACGGTTCAGTAAAGGTCATTAAGAGAAAAAATTTAAACTTAGTTGTCGAAATTGCTTGTTGAATTAACTGTGTATGCAGCAAATAGCAATAAACTTGAAGCGAGTCGAGTCCCGCTTGGACGAAAAATTTGAAGCCACAGAGGATTCTACTGTCAGATAGTATTAGGCTATTAGCTTATGAAGGTTGCAAAACCAAGGGAACTGCTCAACCGATGTTAATTGGGAGAAAAACTTCTCTGTTAGGTAATTTTGAGTTTCCCTGAAAATGGATAGGATATATACATAATTTACTTAAAAAATTTAACAGAAGTTAACACTGTTAGATAGAAGAGTGCCAAAGAAATGTCTGAAAAGGAAGGGGTGTATGTATAATTAGAGTAAAACTGATGAAGTATCACTGTAATTTGCTCTAATTATATTCTTGGTGCTAATCAAGAATATAATAATATTCCACTAAAATATTTATTTGATTAAATAAAAATCTCTAATTTAATTATCAAATAAATTATTTTCTTATGCTAAGATTGGAACACTCCTTTATATGTGACCTCGTAAGTTCAATACTAAACCGTTAGTAAATTATGATTAATTTACTAATCAAGGTAGGCGTATAGAAACACTCCTTAACTTCTAGATAGCATGAAGTACTATCATTTATTTTCAAGAACTAATAAAAGAATAATGTAATATTTCCTTCCATCATTTACAACTCTAATTAACTCTAGAGTATGGTATTACTGTCAAACTCTCTAATAATTTAACATATGGATTAAGAAACTCTTTTCTTGTTTCATTTAAATGCCCTGACCAAGGTCTTAGTAGAGCTCAAATTCATTACCTAGAGTTGATGGATTCCTTCTTGATTAATCATTAATTCTACAAGTATTTAATCACATACAATGTCCATTCAACTAGTACCCTAAGACATTAGGTGTCCGGAATTAAAATACAATAAATAACTTATTAATTACTATGATAATCTTAGATCAAAAGAAACTATTATATTTCTTCTTAAGAATTTTCTATTAACATTTTTTAAGATAATATTAACCATTAGGACTTCTCAATTGAATCAGTTCAATAATCACATCCGTGCATCATATATATATATATATATATATATATATATATATATATATATAGGGGATAACACACGTAAGGGTACAATAATTTATTATTTATTATACATTTATGATTTGTTATGTAATATTAATTTTTATTTTTTTATTAATGGTCGAAATTATTTACATTATCTACTAAATAATAAATAACTAGCTTACTTTAGAGGAGTGAGATCCAATACATATATTTTTTAAATGATATATTGTGTTAAACAATAAAAAAAATTAACGATCAAATTTTTTTTTTAGTTTAGTAATCGAATATCCCAATATTTTACGTAATACAGATAATAACACTTGTTTTAATTTGAAGAGAAAAAGGACAAAAAGTCAAAAACTGTTTTGAGAAATTTGACAGTATTGCCCTGTGACTCTTGTCCCACCACACAAAAAAATCTGGAGTTTTTTCTGGCTTTGCTGTTGCCATTTTGCATGACGAGAATTGAAGAGAAGCTAATTGTAATTTGTAGCTCCTACGCTACGCTCACCAACAACTGGTCTCGAATCGCAATGGCGTCATGGAACACGGGTCTCGCTTCATGCCACAAGGTACCGCATTCACCCACTTTTCGGACTTTTCCACGATTCTTCATTACGGGTTTTCACTGTTGTTTTTAGCAGACGATGTCGTTTGAGGTTTCGTGCAGTAGGAAGAGAGACAGAGACAGAGAACGAGGTAGCATCCATCCCTACAAAGTCGTCGAGATAACTCCTCCACCCAAGTCTCTCGGCGTTCGTTGCTTACCCCCCGTAAGTGCCATTCGTTGATTTTTCTTTTTCTTTTTTCTTTCTTTCTTTCTTTTTTTTAAAATCAATTCCAAAGCTTCAATGTTGATAATTCATCGTTTAAAATTTAAATTAGAACCCCTCCCTGCTTGCGAATTGTATCTATCTAATGAGTAATGGTTAGTACGCTTGGATGGTTGAGAAGGCAAGGCTTAGGCAAAGAGTAATCTTTTCATTCAAGAAAATGAAATAGAGTTTGATACATGCAATTGTTAACCAATAAGAAATCATCCTTGTCCTTGATACAACTTTTAAGGTGGTTATTATAAATGTCAAAAAACTTAACATAGACGGTTTGGGATTGAATGATAGTATAAAAAAATGGCTTAAATACTTTTTTAGATCTTGCAATTTAGGGTTTTTTGGCTTTTCATCCTTGCAAAATTTTTTTTTTTGGTTTTGATCCCTGCAAATTATGTTTTTTTTTTTTTTTTTTTCCTTAAAACCGTTTAGATAACGTTTTTTTGACTGTTTAAAGCACTATCTAAATTGCTTTAAGGACAAAAAACAAAACAAACATAATTTGCAAGGACTAAAACCAAAAAAAAAAATTTTGCAAGGATGAAAAGCAAAAAAGTCCTAAATTGCAATATCTAAAAAAGTATTTAAACCTAAAAAAATTTATACTGTTAGTGCATATATTATTTATTCAATGAAATATGACAATATAACCTTCCAGAGGTAATGTCATTACACATATAGTAATTAAGTACATAATAAATATAAGAGTTTGATTTCTATGCATTGTCAATGTAAAAAATTTTACACTATCAACAAATCAAAAATCATTGTTGGTATTGATTTTTGAGGCAATTATTGTAAAAGTCAACAAACTTACTATACATGACGATTTGTAATTGAATGACAATGTAAAAACTCTTTACACCATTAATACACACAAACTACTCCAAATATAATAACAAGAATGTGATAACTAATATTATAAAAATATAAGTTATAACAAACATCTAATTTATCTCAAAAAAAAAAAATCTAACTATGGAGTAGTGGTTGATGTTATTTGAGTTAATTAACATGTCACATGTATAATCAAGTTTCATGGAATATTTTGTAAAACCAGTTCAATTCATTAACCCAAACTGGTTTGTGCTGGTTTAACCCAGTTTTAGACTGGTTAAATTGCACATCTAATTCAATAACCTACTCGAACTAGTTACCTGATTGACTGGGTCACCTATTTACTGATTAAACTGTTGGGATCAAGCCAAGTTTTATTATAACTATGTTATCCCATCATCTTTTATTTATTTTTATGAATATATTATATATTTCTTAATTTGAAAATATAAAAGAACAGTCCTTACTTCTTGTCCTCTCTAAGCATTCCTTAACATGTCGGGTGAGTTGATAAGGCCTCCTTTACTTTATTACATACGCCTTGTTGTAACAATGGCATAATACCAGCATCCAAGCATATTCTGGATTATTTTTATGTTCTTTGAATCGGTATATTTCTGAAGTTCACTAGTGTAAAATGTCAATTAACTGGAAATGTCAATTAACTGGCCTTCATTTTACATATTCCGTGACTGAAAAGGGTATATATCTGAAAATTTTGGGACTTGAAATTGGAGGAATATTTTCAAATGAATATGCTTTAAGATTCTATACCATTTAAAAATAAACATAGGAAGGACTCAAAAATATTGTTTTAAGGTTTCTGTAATGTTGTGACTCAACTGGACGGTACTAATGATCAAGGCCTGAAGCTGGTTTATTTCGGTTTTCACCAGGCTAATGATCCTATACTCAACATTCTGCTGTTGAGAAATGAGATGTTTGTGTGCTATGGAGTGAAATGAGCTGTTTTCAGATTCTGCTATTGAGAATATTTGAATGTTTTGGGCTTCTCAAGATCAAGTTTTTAGAAGTGTTTATATCATGACAATAACCAAGAATGGAATCACTCTATGGGACTTGAAACTTTGGATAAATTTTTGTAATGACCATAGACTCAACACTCTTTTGTCTCGATTCTTTAAATTGGAGTAAGAAGAGTTTTATCTATAGTATGACTATGATAAAATTATAGGGTTAGATAGAGAAGGAGAGAAACAGAGAAGATCCCAGAATATTATGGTATCCAGTTCTGTATATGTGATCTGGTTATATGATTGATATGTTACAAAACTTTAGCCTAAGCTTAACACTTCTGTTTTTACTAATAATCCAATATTACAAGCATCCTAACATGAATAATCATAATGTTGTCATAACTATTAAAATGCAATCAGTGGAAAACCTTGGAGGTCAATATAAGGGTCAACTAACCTATTAATGAAACAAGATCAGTGCTTTCCAGTAGTGATGTAATGCTCACTTTCCTTATAAGGAATGTCTTTGGTTCAATAGGCTTAAATAAATAAATAAAAGAAAAAAACCTATTTGATACAGCACTTGCTTTTATGCCCATGAAACTTTTTGGACCTAGCAACTTCGTTAAAATATAGCCAGCAGTATAAAGCTCTTTGGTGCTAGAGTTATCTCCCAAGACTTTTTGTCCACTTGATATGAAAGGAAAACTATGAAGGTGATGGGTCACCCATTGTTGGGCTTACTGGGCCTGCAGTTAGGAGCTAACAAATTAAGAAAGAGAAGTGATAAGGGTAGGATGGGAATTGGAGGGAGAGATAGGGCATAACAGAAATGACCTGTGACAAGTGATGGGTGGAGAGAGAGATGGAAACAATTCTATATAGTGGGAAGGTGGAGGAGTCAAGTACCAAGGGATTTGTTAGAAGGAATATTTGGTGGGGTTGAGTGAAGAAGTTGGTTCTTCCTCAGAAAAGGGTTCTATAATTTCTGTTATTTGTTTGTTTTCTATTGTTCATCTTGTAACGGTGGTTTATACCTTTGATATTGTTCTAATTCAGTATCAATATTACTTCAGTTATACCATTCCTATTTTGGTTCCTATCAGAAGGACAGCCAAAAGAGAATGAAATTGTCTAAGGAGAGTAGATATTTCACTCTACATAATTTTAATGTACCCAGAATCTGTCTGTGATATGCTGTAGAATTTGAGATATGCGTAAGAGAGATCGTGTAAACCCATAAAACTGTAAGAAGGTATTATAGAAAGAAATTAGGAAAGTTCATCAGAACAATGTGATGACAATTACATGACATGACAATAATGAAATGAATGAATACAGTTGCAAACTACTTAGCTGGTTTGCATAGCATAATGGCAACAGGAAAAATAATGTGGCAGATCTCAACTATTTCTGAAGGCATCTAAACAGTTTTATATGTTATCATTAAAGTTTTAACTAATGAAACTATGAGTCACTTTAGATCTATGAAGCCCGGATACTCCAAAAATGGAAAAGTATTGGTGTCGTACCCGTGTCGGATACCGATACGCCTCCGATACGTCCCGATACGTATCCAAGAAGTATCCGATTTTTTTTTTTTTTTTTTTTAAAAATTGTAGGACACGGCTTGGATACGGCTCAAGATAGCTGGGATACGGCTGGGACACGGCTTAAGATGGCTGGATACGGCTCAAGCTGTTTCCGATACGGCTTGAGCCACTTTCTGAAATTTTTAATATTTTTTTTTTTAAGAATTTTTTTTAATATTTAATAATTTTATTGTTTTAATTTTAGGATTTTTAAAATAAAAAAGGTCCAAATGTAAACAAAAACACGACACACCTTTTTCCTCTTCTCTGAGCATGGCAACTCCTTTTCGATAGTTCTTCCGGTGAGGGGGTTTCTTTTTCCGGCAAGTGAGGTGAGTGGGTCTCTACACAATGCACAATTTCTCCCCTTCTTCAAGCACGACAACATCTCTCCTTGGTGGTTCTGCACATTTGTCATTTGTCTGATGAGGGGGTCTTCCTGTTTGTGTGGTTTTGGTTTTGATAGGGTATTCTGTTTGTGTGGTTTTGGCTTTGCTCAAACCATGCTTGAATAAATTTATTTTGCCACTCGACAGTTGTGTTTGTAGTGTTTGTTAAAACAGAATATGCATGTTTGCAGTGTTTTAGCAACACTCAAGATCATTTGCATAATTGCATTTTAACACCAACACTAATTGCATTTTATTTTGCATCCATATATAATTTTTTATATTTTTGATTAACGTATCCAGGACGTGTCGTATCCTTAATTTCAAAAAAAATTCCGTATCCCCGTATCCGTGTCGTATCGTACCCGTGTCATATCCCGTATCTGGACTTCATAGATTTAGATAAACTTCTCAATAAGCATTTAGAAAGGAAAAATGAAATAAAATGAATCAAACATCTCGCACTAGTTAAAATTTACATATACACTAACTTTTTCAGAAGTTCCTTCATTTAAGTTTTCCATAAGTACCTATGAACTTAACAAAACTTGGCATTCTTGTGTTGGAAAAATCTTAACAATATGTTTTGATATAATTGAAAAGCTCTCATAAGTTAGAAGCTAATTTAAATCGGGCCTATCTAGCATCAGTTGGCCCGATTGTTGACTGGAATCACATTTAAGGATTCCCATTCTATGTCACAAAGATTGAGAATTAAACTTGCAATTGGAAGCGTAACTTCAAGTTATACTCCCTTCCCTTACTGAAATAATTTGAACTGATGTAAGCACTACTTAGTGACAAAACCTACTAATTTAAGAGGAAAAGCGATCAATACATTTACTTCTTATGATGGACCATTGGCCTACTTATTGGATTGACATTTGCATCTCTCAATCTCAAAGGGATTATTATTTCTACATTCAAGGATACATGTGAAAGGCTACTTTAAAAGCAACATTGCCATTTCAAAATAGAGAGCTTTAGTGCAAGTCTCCCTTCCCTTTCTAAAACAATTTTGCATCCAAGTAAACATTATTGTGATGGGAACTATTCATTGAAGTGCAAAAACCACCATTAATGTGTTTGGCTTCTTTGGTCTGCCCTTGTCCTGCTCATTGGATCAGAATTTGCTTCTTTCTCAATGGGGGGGACTGACTTTTGGTGCTTTGGAGGATATATGTCCCTATGAAAGGATGCTTTAGAAGGAATATAAATGCAGACACTTAAATTAACCTTTGCAGATTGGAAGAATAAAGTTATGTATCATGTAGGTCTAGTATATGTATATCTCATGCTATATGAGAACATGTGGATGGCAGATGCCATCATTTCTAAGAGTCAGTGAGGCATATAATTGAAGACAAGGCACATGTTGGAGCTCTAAACACACAAAAGTGAAAGGATGATGAAATTGTATTGTATTAATTTTAGTTGTATGAGGATTGTAGTTGTGGTTGTGGTTGCCTATTTTAGATCTATTGCCTCTCTAATTTTTAATGGCAAAACATTATGTGAGATGGCAGATGGGTCCATAATGAGATGAGGAATTGAAGCAAGCTGTTTGGTTAACTAGCTGTGATTATTCATTGCCTTTATGGTTCTGATTCTGAAATCAGAAAAAATAGTAGTAGATTCTGAAAGTAGAACTCCCTATGCCCCGTTTAACAAAAACCTTTCTTTTTCATAGTTTAACAAAACATTATTGATCACATGTCGTGTTGTCAATTTTTGCCCAATTGGTTCAATTATGCATACCATGATCCAACTTAACTTTTTCCTTTCTTTTCTTTTTGGGTGATATGATCCAACATAACTTTGTGGGAATGGAAAAAGAAACGTGCCACATTCAGTTGGGGCATTTGCATAATATAATTTCTTTATTTATTTTTTATTTTTTTTCAAAGCAGAACTTGCAATGTGGGGAGAGTGTAACAATAGAAGGACAAGCTTATACTATTTCAGCTGTAACACATCGCTATCAGCTTCGGAAGGGAAAATACGAACCAAGCGAGAAGAGACTTGATGTTTTGTCCACAGGAAGATACTTAGTAAATTTATATTTGGAAAATTTATTAGAACAATCATGATTAGTACATCTACCTAGTAACATTCTATTTTGATTTCAATGTGTAATGGCTTAGTTATGTTATGTGTTTCTTCTTTAACTTTTTTTTTTTTATAACCACCGTAACTGGTGGGGTCTCGAGGTATCCTCGGTCTGAGACTTAGTCACACTTAAGGCTCCTTGTCCCTCCCCAAGAGTATTCTGCGGGAATTGAATCCAGATTTTTTCTCACAAACTCAACGTGTGTTGTCAACTGAGCTAAATTTATTGGGTCTTCTTTAACTTCTTTCATAGCCAATGGCAAATTAAAAAACATTCAATTGTTTTAATTAAAAAAAGGTGAAAAAAATAGCTAGTACTACAAACGTACAATAGGAAGGTAAAGTGAGATTTCACAAATGCTGAAAACCATGTTCATGTCTCTAAAAGGTCGAGTTATTATTATTAGGTTAAATTAGATTTTTGGTCCTCTAATTTATTTTTTAGGTTAGATTTGGTCCTTTAGTTTTTTTTGAATTCAATTTGATCATCTAATTTTTAAAATTGATTCAATTTAGTCATGCCGTCTAATTAAACTAACAATGTTATGCCGGTTCTGCAGTTTGTGGCGGTTTAAAACCACTACTAAATGCACATTTCTTTAACACTGTTAACCTAATTTATTCGGCAGGACCAAATTGAACAAATTTTAAAAATTAGAGGATCAAATTGAACCCAAAAATAATTAGAGGATCAAATCGAACTTAAAAAATAAATTAGAGGACAAAAAAACCTTATTATTATAAATCTCTTTTTTCTTGTTCCTTCAACTAAATGAAGTGTTGTATCTCGCCAACCAAAACTTCTTGGTTCAGCAAGATTCGATTATTTATTATATATTTTTTTGGGGGTCCATGGAAAATTTAAGATATGGGCATTTATTTCATAATGCAGTACGTTCCCAGCGTAAAGCCTGCACGTGGGGCCACTGCAAGCTTCGCACGTGCACCCCTGGTAATAATGCCAGAGTCTTTTATCATGTAGGGCCTGAAACGTTCATATATTAAGTAGTGGTACAACAATTTTGTGAGATATACGAGCAGTTATACTTATGGTGACCCTTTTTATTTTTTTTATTTTTTTTCCTTTGACCAACAGCTGTGGTGCCTAGTACACACACCTCTTTGATTCATACTCTTGTCGTGTATTTTGGCAATAATTAATTAATTGACACCAGATTCAATCTGTCCTTTGGACAGATAAGATTGCACTAGTGAACTTCCTCCAATTATTTGGTTGAATTGGTTGGTTCCATCCAAGTGTCCGAATACTACTACTCAGGAAAAGTTTAAGAGTTTTTATAAAATTTATGTATGTATACTTATAGCATTTAATATGAAAGTACCAGTATTAAGTTTTTTTCTAGTAACGGTTACATATATTCTTTATAGGAGATAATATTGTTTGAACTAAGTAGGATTATTATGGATGAATTTTTTTTTTTTGAATATTTAATACAACTGTATACTCAAGATTTGAATTCAAAATCTCTTATTAAATGAAATATCTACACATTAGTTTATTTATGCGTCTGATGGTCTACAGGTATTAAGTTTATAAAAGTTATGGATAACTTTCTTTATAAGTTTTATTTATTATTTATTTTAATAAATCTATTATTGAATTAAGTGTTTCATGTATAAATTTTTAAATAATAAAATGTTACTGTATCAAATAAGTACTTAAGTATACTTTAATGTGTCTTAGCTCCGTTTTAGCTTTTTGTTTTTCTTTACATAAGCTCCGTTTTAGGCTATGTTTGGTAAAACTAGCTTATAAGCTAGCTGAAAACTTATAAGTTATAAGTTGAAAAACTGGAAGCTTATAAGCTAACTGATTTAATTGAAAGTGTTTGGTAAGATTAGCTAATAAGCTAGTTGATAATGTCAAATGACGTAAAAGGACATAGTTAATATTTTTAATATTTGAATTTATTTCTAATAACTTATCATCTTAAAAAGTAGGATAATATTTTTTAAATTTTGTATTATAAAAAATGATAAAGATTTGGTGATTTTACTCATTGTTTAAAATCAAAATTTTAATATACTAATATATGGACAAGTTGATTGTCGTGTGTGCACGTCTCATGAGTGTGTGTCTCGTGAAAGAACGTTAAAATAGGTTAAAGGGTTTTAAAGTCGAATAAAAGGATAAAAAGGAGTTTCAAATAAATTAGTGAGGATAAAATTGAGATAAAAAAAATCTAATAACTTATAAGCTAGCTTATTTTTCATAAGCTACTTCAAGTAGCTTATCAAAATAAGCTATAAGCTACTAAAATAAGCTCGTGTAGCAAACAAGCTTATTTTGGTCAAAATGACTTATAAGCTAGAAAAAGTGTTTCTAAGGAGCAAAAGCATGTTATTTCTCTTTGTTCTTTATGACCATGTTTTGAAATATAAATGAATTTAAAAGCATAAAAAAATCTTTTTTTTTCTCCATTTCAAATGTATCTATTAATCTTAAATCCACTGCTTTACTTTCTGTTCTCTTGTGAATAATAATATTCCTTGAATTATGATAGCAGAGAACAAAATACAACTTTCTGCTATTCTAAATTTCCAATTGCGGGTGTTGCCGCAAGTGAAGTATATATATTTGTGGACCCAATATTAGATTACTTGGTTTTCAACTATATCATTGATGCCCTTGTTAGAAAATGTGAAAAATAGAAAGAAGAATAACAACTAGATTGAAATAAAATATTTAATTTCATTTTACAGAAGGTGTAATAAAAAATTTTAAGTGGAAAATATACATCAATTATATTTTACTTTTATTTACGGAGATACTACTTTAAGTCTTTAACTAGTTAAATTTTAATTAAATTAATTAATCGGTCAAATAATATCAATCAATCTTTAATTTAAAAAAACATTTTTTTACATTTTTTATAAATTTTTTATATATTTTACATTGTTGTATGTATTTTGTTTCATTCATGTCATTTAATTTAGACTGTCAACATAAATTGTTAAATCAATTATCATTACCAACAAGTTGTTGGTTTGAGTAGAACTAGGCTTGGTCCTCTTAAGTAAGGTCTCATGTTCGAGTCTTGTAAATGGAAAAATGTGGTTGGGAGAGGAGATTCCATTAAAGGTAGCCAACCAGATTCTCCAGCGGAGATTAGTCATCAGCGAAAGCCAGTGGATACTCTACACCATTGTCATAGTGACCTAAAAAAATCAATATCACTAAGGGCACGACAAGAGATTGTTTTAACTGAGCAAAAGTTGGTAGATACTCTGCACCAATGTTATGGTGAGAAAAAAAAATTATCACTCAGTGTACGTCAAGGAGAAGATAAAGCTAGAATGCCAATTGTATGAACTTGGACAACTTATACAACATTTGAATTTCGAATTCTACCTCTAATAGTCATAAACGACTAGCTCTAAGGCCTATTAAGGATGCAAATTCAAAGGAGAAACTCGCAAGGAAGGAGTGTCAAATAGAGAGGGTAAGGTTAGAAAAGAGTTATCCAAAATACCCTTATTAGAAGAATCCTCCTTAGCCAAAACACTCTAGGTTAGAGCTAAATCCAAAAGAGTGTTTGTAAACACCTTCAACAGAGGAGCCTCGGTAGAAGGTATCCGAAAAGGTGTAGTGTCCACCCCCTTAGGATAAAGGGAAGAACTAAGAAGAGTAATCAAGGGATTACTGCTATTGAAGTTGTGTGAACATAACAGGTGTTGTGTGAGTCCAATAGCAATTGTTATTGAGGGCGTGAAGCTTAAAGAGGCTATTTGAAAGAATACTTGGGTAGAGCCTGTAGAGGCTTAGAGAATACTGGTGGTTTGCCAATAGAGGCAAGTAAAGAATACTGAGTAGAACTTGTAAAGGTTTAAAATACTGGATTGTGAATTTTCCTACAGAGGCAAGCAAAGAATACTGAATGAGCTTGCATAGGTTTAGAATAATGAGTATAGGAGCCTGTGGAGGCTCCAGAAGAAAGAATACCACATTTGTGTGCTTGGTCTTTGTGGAGAAAGCCTACGGGTGTAGGTATTGGACGTAGCTCAGGTTGGGATGAACCAGTATAATTCCTTTGTGTGTTGTATCCTTCTTTACTACTTCTTGTTAAAATTTACTTGATGCATGTCTATTTTATGTTTTGAAAAACCTTCTTTTGAAAATGTATAACTTTGATATTTCATTAAAAGTTTTTTACAGAACAGATTCATAGTTTAGAAGCAATACCTACTCTACATAAGAAACGTTAAAAACCAAAATATGTGAATAACATAATATGTGATTTTCTTAGTAGCTTCTGAAACAGTATTTAATGTTTTAACTTGGAGATATTTCAATAAATCATTATTTTATCTAAGTATATTAAAAGGATATACATTGCTCCTATCAACACTTTTGATTTCCAAGCAAAAAGTTTGAGAAAAAAACATCAAAAGCAAGTGTTTTATCCAGAAAAATGCCTAGTCAGTTTGTGTGTCTAGAGCTGTCAATTTGGCCCTAGGCCCACTTGGCCCACAACAATAACCCTAAATTTTCTAGCCCACTTAATGAAAGGGCCAAAAAAAGCCCTAACCCACAAAGTCCCACTTTGTGTAGGGCCAAGGCTAGGGCTTTGAAGGGCCAGCCCACAAATTATAACAATTTCAAAAATATTTTTTAGTAGGACAATCCTAGGGTATTTTTCGACCAGCCTTAGCCAGGTCATTTTTCAGCCAGCCTTGGCCAGGGCATTTTTCAGCCAACCTTGACCAGGGTTTCTTTCGGTCAGCCTCAGCCAGGGCTTATTTTGGCTAGCCTCGGCCAAGACATTTTTCGGCCAACCTTGACCAAGACTCCTTTCGGATGGCCTTAGCCATGACTCCTTTAGGCCAACCTCAACCAGGGCTTTTTTCAGTAAGCCACGCTTAGGGTATTTTTTGGTCAACCTTAGCCAGGCCATTTTTTAGCCAATCTTGGCTAGGACATTTTTCGGCCAACCTCGGCTTGGGCTTCTTTCAGCGTTGGTCAGGGCAGTTTTTGACTGACCTAGGCCAGGACTATTTTTCGACCGATGTCGATTGTGATAGTTTTCAGTCATAGGCCTAGGAAGTATTTGGCCGACCTCGGTCGAGACTATTTTTCGGCCAACGTTGGCCGTGGTTATTGTTTGGCCAACGTTGGCCAGAGTTATTTTTCGGCTGATCTCTGCTAGGGCTATTTTTGGGCCGACGTTGGCCAGGGGAGTTTTCGACCGACGTCGACCGGGGCATTTTTCGGCTTACCTTGGCCGAGACTATTTTTCGATCGATGTCGGCCAAGGCTCTTTTTCAACCGAGATCGACCGCGACAATTTTCGGCTGACCTCGACTAAGACAGTTTTCGGCTGACCTCGGTCAATCTTTGCTCACAAAAAAAATTTATCTTAACTTTCTAAATTTTGATTTTTAAAAGTTGGTTGGCCCATGGGCTGCCTTAACCCTAAGGGGTTTTTAGCCCCATCGGTCATTTATTATATGTGCCAAGTTGGCCCTATGGGCCAGTTTGGCCCTAACCCACTTGGACTACGACCAAATAGGTTAAGGCTAGCCCATTTAACAGCTCTAGGTGTGTCACTATTCAATCCTCATTCTAATGACCAACTAATTCACTTTAGCTCAGTGGTACATTTATTTGCTTCTTTAGAAGATATTATATAACGAGTTTAATTTTTATACATAGTGTAATAAAATTTACATTATTAACCAATAAAAAATCATAGTAGTTATGAGTTTTAATATAGTTAATGTAAAAGATCCTAAACGTAGTATACACGACTATTTGTGTTTGAATGATAGTGTAAAGAGTGGATAGACTATTTTCTCTTAAATAACATTCTCATTTTAGTTTTTAAAACAATTTTAACTTTAATTTAATTTGCCATATAATTCAAAGTCATGAGCATTTCTTTCCTGCGATAACGTATGATTTAGTAAGAATAAATAAATTGCTAACATCTTCAAAATGGTCACGCTATAGAAGTTTAATGTGTTTAGTTTCAAGTGAAATTAAGTTTTTTTAGTGGATTGTTGTAATTATAAAATTGTGAAATAAATTTATTCTATTTTACATTAAGAAATTCGCAAAAACATTGTAAAGTACTCATTATTTCATGTACAAGAAATTAAGTAAGAAACAAAGAAAATAAAATAATAGTTTTATAAACGAAACTATAGCCTTTAAAAATAAAAATAAAAAAAGAGCATAAACAAAACACTTCTGATTGTTGACTTTTTAATTTGTTTTTGAGTTTTTTTTTTTATCTATTTTTATATTAAAAATTACAATAAGATCAAGTAAACTCTTCCAAGGCGTCAGATTTGCATTCATTGAGTTGAAAGAGTGGGCCCAAATGGTTAGGGCCATGATATGGGGAAAAGCATGTATATGGTCACAATCATTAGGTCTACACCCCCACCTAACCCTAGTATGTATGTAGTGCACTACTGACAAACAAACATTTTTTTCAGGATCATTAATAATATATGTCAACTAACACTTTTATTATTAATTAAATTTATTAAAAATTATAAAATTATAAATAAGCATATTAAATAAGAAGTAAAATTTATACAATTATATAAATTTTAATAGATTTTAGCTAATAATAAAGAACATGTTTAAAAGAATATATTAGAAATTGTTAATATTTTTTCATATTTAATTTCCCTTGTTCAAATTAATATATATATATATATATATATATAAATTAAAAAATATATATATAAATATATGAATTTAAATATATATATATATATATAAATTAAAATATATATATGTATGTATATAATATATACATGCATATATATATTAAAAAATATGAGTATATTTATCATTAATTTAAATTAAAAAAATCATAAAGTTAATTTACTTTAAATTAATACTAAGTAAAATGTATATACTAAGAAAATTATTTTTAAAATTCATAAAGAATATAAGTTTAAATATGTTTTTGGTCGTTAAAAATTTAAGAATTTTGCATTTGGTCTCTAATAAAAAATTTCTTGGTTTTTGGTTCTTGAAAAATTTATGAATTTTGCATTTGGTCCCTGAAAAAAATTATTATATAATTCTTCCATGCCATTATGTTGGCTCTGTTAAATGATCCTTGAAATATTTTTAGATTTTTCTTTTGGTCCCTAAATTTTTTTATTACAATCGCCGATATGTTTTTCATCACATGGTGACATCTCAAGTTAACAGAATCAATGTAACAACAAGGACCAAATACAAAATAAATAAATTTTCAGGAACCAAAAGCCAGGAAAAAAATTATTAGGAACTAAATGCAAAATTCATAAATTTTTCAGGAACCAGAAACATATATAAACCAAAAATATATAAATACAAAGTAAGAAAATACAAAGTATATACTTTTTTTTTTTACATTGCACTTCTCTTTATTAATTTTTTAGGAATTATTATTTACGCGTGTTGTTTTCTTATTATTTATGACAACTTTTCATATATAAATCAAAATTTAATTTAAATATGTCAATGGAATTTTTATATTTATTAATTTTATATTGATATATTATTTAATAAATTTAATTATTTAAAAATTATATAAATATTGAAATCATTAAATAATATAACTTTATATTATTAAATGTAAAAATAAAATACTTTTACACCTAAAACAATTCAAAACTAAATTCTATAGTTGTAAATGATTTTTACCAAACAAATTAAATATTTATTTAAAATGACATATTTTACCGCTCAAATCATATTTCACTTACAATTGATATCATTCAAATCAAGTAATTTTTTATATGTGATAGCCAGAACCTTTATTATTCAATTATGTACCTCTAAACAAATATTATTTTAAATATATAGAGTGAAAAATAATGTTAAATTTCAATTGTATTTTTAGTTTCCAATTATGATTAATGTACGATTTTATCTCTCAATAATTTTGTTTAAATTTTTTTCTCTGTTTTTATTGTGACAATTATGTCCTTTTATCACTTTTCTTTTACATAATACCCTTCAATACTTATTCTTTTTAGATGATTAACGATTTAGGACAAAATTGAAATAATAAAATATTTAAAAGATTTAGACAATTAATATTTATAAAATTTAAAAGATTTTGTAAGGTGTGTGAAATTAAGCTTTTAGAGAAAATTGTAATCCTTAATTTACAATGAAATATGATACTTTAATTGATGGGTTTTGGGGGGGAAATGGTTTAATGTGTTCAATTCATAAAGATTTTAAGGGAAAAAATAATTAAAGAATTTTGGATAAAACAAAACTGATTAAAAGACTTGATTGTAACAAAACTGAATATAATAACTAAAAAATTGACGACTAAATTTGAGTAAAAACTATGAAGGGAACAAAATTAAATATTAATCATCGTAGGGAAATTAAAAATATAATTAAATAATTTTAAATATTTCTAAATTACACTTTAAAATTGGTCTATTTATTAATAATCTCAATTATTTTATGTGTGTATAAGATTTGACTTGTATTAATTTTACACGAGAGTAAATGCATTTACAAATAAATTGTATAATTGAGATCATTTGTGAGTTTAATGACAGGCTTAATTTTACTTTCTTTTTCAAAAAAAATATTTTTATAATTATAATTATTTATGTTTAATCTTAATTCCTTTTTAATTATTAAAATTGGGTCCTTAATCCTATGAAATGTTTGATAATTGATAGATGTAGATAGGGGTGTTGTATAATGTTGCATTTTCATAAGCTCAAGTTTAAACTCGTTGAATTGCATCAACATCTTCTCACCAATGGCCTTTAAATCATAATTTAAGTACTCCTTATCTTAAAGAGCTTTGCACTAAAATTTCACTAACAAATAACACTACTTGCCAAATTCAATTGATATAGAGACATTTTTATTCAAGTTTGAGCAAATTACAGCAACACTCCCTGGACTTTTATCAAATTACACATAACCCCACGCTTTTTGATTTTCCTACACTAACTCATCTTTAAGTTTGAAAACATTACACTAACACCCCTTTATATGTTTGAAAAAATTACACTAACACCCCTTCAAACATTACACAAACACCCCCTCAGGGAGGCAAAAGTAATGGTTAAAAAAGCAGGAGGTGCTTGTGTAATTACACAAAACCTCAGGGGGTGTTGTTGTAATTTGCTCTTGAAGTTTTAGAATGTGTTTGGCAAGTCACTCTAGTAGCTTATATGTTAATTTGACCTAAATAAGTTTGTTTGGTACCGAGGTTATCAATAGTGTTTTACGGTGTATGGCAATGAGCACCTTCATGCACCATATACATATGGCGGATGGCGTGACGGTCTATGGCGGAAGCCATGGTAGAAAAAAATATATTTATATATATATATAAAAACTGGAAGAAAAAAAAAACAGCAAAAATGACATTATATTAAAAACAACAAAATGACAAACTAAAATTCATAACATTCATAATTTCATAATTGTCATCACATAAAGTCATAAACATAACTAATAAAAACACCAACAAAAAGGATCAATAGAAAGTAACAACTAACAAAGAGTCAATACTAAAGACACAATGACAAATTATAAAAGTAATCATCATCCTCATCTTCATCCCCCTCCTCTAAGCCAACATAATCAATCTCCACAATATTCTCCAAAGGAGCAAATCCTTCTGCTTCTTCTCCTTCTGACATTACCAAATTAGCATTTGCCAATTCTTGTTCTAATTCCTCCTCCTCATTATTATCTTCCAATGCTTCTTCAACTTGAACCATTTTTCCTTCCTAGTTGAAGAAGCTCCTCCTTTGCCCCTTTTAGAAGCTCTTTGAGATGTTCCCTCTTGCCCCTCTCCACTTACATGTTGCTTCCTTTTGTTACGCCTAGTATATATTCTAGGCTTTTCAATCCCTGAATCCCTATAGACATCTCTCCAAGTAAGGTCATCTCCCTCAAAAACCCTTTCATCTTCAGCTTCATCATCATCCTCATCCATCTCTCCAACTAGCCACTTATTACATTCATCAATTTCATTGAGGCTAATTGGATCAATTTCATCCCATAGTTGTAACTTCGGTGGAGTGCTTGATTATACTTGACATAGACCAAGTCATGCAATCTTTTATGCTCAAGCCTATTCCTTCTCTTAGTATGAATCTGCAACAATGAGATAAATACTTAAGGAATAATTATAAGAAATATATTGAATTGATTATTGACTTTAAAAAGAAAATTGCTTGCTTGTTCAAAGACGCTCCAATTATGTTCAAAACTGAAAGCATTACAAGTCAAGCTTAAGATCCTTATAGCTAGTTGTTGTAAATTGGGAGTATCTGAACCACACATTCACCACCATTGAGCTACAAAGCCAAAGAAAGTGTGTTAAACACTTAAGCAAATGACTTAAAGAATAAAAATTCAAAAGTTGCATATGTTTTGTTTCTTACCCAGTGCAACTTCTTTCCTCATTGAAATGGCAATTGGAGTCCCAAACATAACGACCGCAACTTTATAAGAGTGCAACTCCAACATGATGGTCTTCTCCATCTCTAGATCTCCCACCAACTTATTGATGCATGAATACAATCCCCTTATAATCTCACTATCAAATTCCATCTAAGGGTTGTCATAGAAGAACTCTGGATTCAAAAAGTGGTTGGCCACATGTAATAGGCGATGAAGCTGAATTTCCCATCTTCTGTTAATGATTTCAACACACACCCTTGTATTTGCTTTCATTTTTAAAAGACTTCATAATAGTTTCCTTTGGCTTGTCCATTCCTTCATATATGTAGCTCATATCTGGCTTTTCTCACTATCAACAAGCCGAAGCACTTTCACAAGAGGAGCCATGACTTTGAGAATGTAAACTACATTCTTCCAAAATGAAGGAATGTAGTTTTAGTTGCTTCTGCTTGTTGATAGTGAGGAAAAGCCTCAATATAGTTTGGCATCAATATAGTTTTAGTTGTTTCCTTTCCCTTTGCCTCATTTGACAACTTGTTTGCATTCCACTCTTCCAATACAAACATCTCTCTAAGATTCATTTTCTCTTAGTGAATCCTTTCCAAGGAAAGATAAGATGTTGCAAATCGAGTGATTGCATGCCTCACCAACTCCCTTTTGTTTGTAAAGAATCTCAACAAACTCAAAGTGCTTGAATGACTATAAATAAAGCCAACAAGAGAGATAGCCTGCTGAATTGTCTTCTTTATATTGGGAAGCTTCCCAATGTCCTCCAACATTATGTTTATTCAATGTGTGGCATAAGGAGTCCAATAAAGTTTGGGCCTTTTTTCCTCTAACTTCTTATCGATAAGAACATAGTTACTTCCATTGTCCGTTATAACTTGGACAACTTTTTCTTCTCCAATCTCCTCCACAATAGAATTAAGCAACTCAAATAGCTTGTTGCCGGTCTTCAAAAAGCTAGATGCATCAATAAACTTGATGAACATTGTCCCCGTAGAGGAGTTCACCAAAAAGTTAATTATGCTTCTTTGCTTCCTATCCATCCAAGCATATGACATTATGGAACACCCAAAAGTTGCCCAGTGTTACCTTTGACCTTTCATTAGATCATTAGTGTACTCCACCTCTTTTTGAAGGAATGGAACTCTAATGTCATGATAGCTTGGAGGTCGTAAATGCTTTCCAAAATGCCCAACTTCACGAAGCATGTCATTAAAACTTTGTAACTTGATCATGTTGAAGGATAGCCCAACTTGGTACCAAAATCGTGCTATAGATTGGTGGACCCATTGCGTAGCTTTTTTTATCACAAACCTCTCTTATATTTGCTTGCTCCAACATCTCCTTCCAATTCTTTAAAGCTATAGATTGAGCTTAAGTAAAGAGGTTAATGGGTCCCTTCCTAGTATCCTTCTTCCCCTTAGTACAAATAGGAGGTAATCCAACTTCTAACTCTCTAAATCTTTCCTCTAAATCTTCTTCATCTTGCACTGCCCTTTGGAATGCTTCACTTTGTTTCTTCTTCTTACTATTTTCAACTGCCCTTAACTCATCTTGAACTTATTTTGGACAACTTAGGCAAGGTGCAACAATTCCTAGCTTTCCTTTTAAATGTTATTTTCCCCTTGTAATTCCTCATTTCATAACCTTTTTGCAATAGTTACAAAATATCTCATTTGTGTCATTTCCTGTGACAGCTATGCACTATTTCCATCCAATGTCTATCCTCTTACTAGTAACAGAGTTTGAGGATGGTTGCTTTGGTTTTGGGTGCCTGACCCTAACATTATCCTATAAGTGAAAAATAATTAGGACAAGGTTTTATAAGCAAACCTCAGGACAACAAACACATAATACATTATGTAATTATAAAACACAGAATTGAAATTCTGAAATTAAAAAAAAACACAATTGAAATTCTAAATATATAAAAAAAAAAACTTCTAAAAATAGGAGCGTTCTGAAATATGAAATTTCAGAAAAACATAGTACCAACAACAGAATACCAAATGAGAAAAGGAGAGAAAAGAAAAAAAAAAGAAGAAAAAATGAAAAAAAAAACCTGCACTTGTTCAAGTATCATTAGAGATAGAGTGTCGCTGGATGGAGGTGCGTTGCCGTTTGTTTGCTCAAGCTCTCATTTTCTCTAGGGTTTGTAGCTCTTAAGTTCGAAAGTTTCTAATGGGGGAAACACCACAGAGGTGTGGGTTGACATTACAAAGTTATGGGTCAATACAAATGGGTTAATCTAAGTCCGAAATTTCAAAAAAAAATCGTAACAGATGCCATCATCGCCATAAATCGTCACGGCGTCATGTTCATGGTGGGCGCCATAGCGAAATGGTGAAAGTCGCCATAAATCCCCAAATAACGTGAAATGGATGCCGATGCCCACCATTACAGCATCGTAACGCCATTATGATGCTGCCATAACCGTCATTTGACAACATTGTTTGGTACACGAGCTTATTTTGGTAACTTTTAGCTTATTTTCATAAGTTACTTCAACTAACTAATAGCTTATAAGATACTAACTTTTATTCTTTTTTCTATTTTAATCCTCACTAATTCACTTGAAAACCCTTTTCCTTTTTTTTTTTTCATTTTAGAAACTCCTTTGCCTACTACTCTCATTTTAGAAACATTTTTACCTACCCTATCAGTTTTACGTCTTATGTTCTTACAAGCACACATCGGCATTGTACATCCATGATGGTACACCCATCTTATTAAATGTCGTCTCCATACTATATATTGCCATTAGGACACCCCTTTATGCATTCTTTTGCTTACATCACACAAATTTAGGATAGAAATCTTTTAAATTGTGTCATTTTTGGAATCATGGGTTGACTCATATAGTTTATTGTTTGTGATTATTATTTTTCCTTAATCTCTGATGTTATACTACACCCATTTTGTGTTTCAAAAGTCAATTTTGAAATCATATTCAAACCTAATATAAAATAAACATTTATCAATATCCAATTATTTATCAATTTTTTCATGTGAAGAAAACATATCTTCTGGATGTCAATGTTCTCTGCTTTTATTATTTGCAAAGAAAACTTAATG
The DNA here is from genome assembly GCA_026413185.1 of Pueraria montana var. lobata. Taxonomy (NCBI): domain Eukaryota; kingdom Viridiplantae; phylum Streptophyta; class Magnoliopsida; order Fabales; family Fabaceae; genus Pueraria; species Pueraria montana. The sequence continues at coordinate 46,456,197 of CM048650.1, read as the reverse complement.
CGTAAAGCATTTTATCAATACACAATTGTTGGTTGATAATTTGGCTTAACATTCATACAAATGGATATTTTATTCATAACTTTATGGGTGTCAATGTTCTTTGTTTTCATATCAATGGATGTTTTCTTTAGAATTAATTCTTAAAGCTAGTTTTGTCTTCTAAGTTGTTATTTTCGTAATTTGATTATATTACACTATATTAATAGTTAAAAGTATTGTTATACATTTAGTGCATCATTGGATAAATATCTTGAAACTATTTTGCATGTTTTAATATATCCATTAGTGGTTCCAAGACAAAAGTCTTGCCACTGACTTGTAGTACTCATTTTATATTTGTTTTTATTTATAGGTACTTATGACTAGTAGGGGGAAGTATAGTGCATTCATTATTAAGTATCTTGTACTAAGGATTTACATTCTATCTGTTGCTCTCTAACACTCGAATTAATTAACATCAACTTTTTATGGCATCTTTGCTTAATAATTCATATTTTTTATGATCCATTTAAATGTAGTTGTTATTGTTAAGATTTTAGTTCAAACGAGAAGTTTGGACTTGTTTTGAAAATCATGTTATATATTGATATTTAGATTTGCTTTATCATGCTATATTTTAATTCATTTTTTGCATTAGCAAACTTGTAAGATTACCTTAACCAATGATAATATAGATGAAGAGAATAACTTTAAATGGACATATGGGTATTATAAGATTTTTGTTGTACTTTTAATAAAATTTATTAAGAAGAATGGTTGTGTAGTATTTAAATGGAAGGATATTTACGAAGAATTTGAATAAAATATCAATTGAAGTTGTTTAATTAAAATTTTGAAGAATAAGTGTGACAATAAAAAGAAAGATTGGTGTGCTTGGAAGATTTTGAAGTTTGGGGAAACTAGATTAGCGTGGAAACATATAATAGGAGAGCTTAATGTTTTAGATGAGTGGTGGGAAAGAAACATTAAGGTTAGGTTGTTTCCTATATTGTTATAATCAATTTACATTTAAAGTTTCTTATATCTCTGGTTTAATGGTTAACTTTACATTTTGAATGTAAGGAGAAATTAATTTATTTCTCAGTATCTTTCTCATTATCTCTCCCCCTTTTGACATCATCAAAATGTAGGATAAAAGAGAACATATAAGAGGACATTTGGTGATTATGTTGGTCATGTTTTTAGTGTATCACATAGTCACAAGATTAATCTCTTTAATGTAGACAATGTGACTTCCATTAAGCACTTATTTTTAATTTTAAATGCAAATAATAATGTACATAAATCAAAGCAAAGACTTTTTCATTTGATATGGCAATCATAGAATACAAAGTGTCATAAACATCCTAATTAAGAAAACAAAGAAATCTTAATTAAGTAAAAATAGAAAGAAATCCTAGTGAATTATCATCCTTTTGGCATAAAAATATCAATTAATAAACGAGCCAAAAGTAATCAAAGAGATATCACAAATCTTGATATCCCTTTTTTTCTTCCTTTCTAATGCTTTACAAACATGTTTCATGGATAAAAATCAAATATAGGCATATTAAGGCATAACAGATAGTAAAGCCGATATAGATATGAGGTCATGTCTAAAATGATAGGCAATAAGAACATGCTAAATGGTTAATGCCAATATATCCAAGGAAACTTTGGCATACCAAACATAGAGACTTCCATCACATTTAAGATCCTAGTGGTAATATCTAAGCTACAAGATATCAAAGATGATTCATAGTGAATGCCATGAAATGTATGTCATGAAATGCATAGGCAAAAGGGCAAAGATATCTAATCCTTGAATAATCAATAAGAGTTCAATCATGTAATTAGAGATTAAATATCAAGGATAGAAATCACATATGGTCATAATAGGCATAACAAACATGGTTTAGCAAATAGTTGTGGATAATTCATAACAGATGCCAAAATGTATCACCTAGTGCATGGACATGTCCAACATGGAGGTGTGGGTCCCTTAGAGATTAATATCATCTATAATTATAAAACCTTAATAGTTACCTCCGAAGTTTTTTATCCTAAAGAGACCAAATTCCATGTGCAGCACCCACATGCTAATCCACTAGTGTCACCCGCATGCTTTTATTATCCTAAAAGATTATCTAGATTAATTCAACTCTTAGTGAATTTTACAAGATCATTAACAAGAGTAACATTTTCTTTCTCTAGTATGGGGCACCTAGAACAAACAAGCCCTTGTTGCTTGTTACAAACATCACATAACAAGCAATCATGGGTAGAAGAAGATTCTCTTTTTAATTTAGAAATTTCTTTTCTAAATTTTTGCAATTAGAACAGCTAAGGGGAGTGCAAATATTCTTTTATTGAGAGCATTCATGAATATCTTTTAAAGGTTTATTTGAAATTTCATCCTTTTTTTTTTCTAATCTTAAGATGGTTTCCATTTGAGAAGAAATAATATTTGCAAATACATTCAATTTCTTAAGATATTTGATAATATTTTTCATATCATCATATGAAGATAAAGAATCAAAATTAGAGTAACTAACATCTTCATGATAGACTTGATCTTTATCTTCTACCATATCTTAAATCTTATCTTCTTCTTTTTTCTTTTTCTTTCTCTTCTTCTACTTTTGCTTCTTCTTCTTATTTTTCTTCTTTTGGTAATATGAGATGAGCTCCTTACTTGTAGTATCTCCATGGAAGAGTTGCAAGGTTTCCCATATTTTCCTATCAATTTTCCATTTTTCGGAGGACAAAGGCTATTGTATGCAGGTTGTATTTAGTTGTTTACTGTAGGTGGATTTGGAGGAAGGAATACATACTTATGTATATGGGTTGAGGTATTCCTTGTACCTAACTTAATGTATTTTTTTTGTTAAATAAAAAAAAAGATATTGATATCAAATTAATATAAATTAAGAAGAGGGAATACTCATACCAGATTCCAATTCTTAACACATCTTGAGATACTTGAAATATTATGATGCAACCTAAAATTAATTGCCCCTTTAATCAACTATTGTCGAACCTTTCATGACTAAGATCAATAGTGCCTACATTTAGGAAAGCCAATTTGGATGTCAGTCATGATATGCTTAGATTACACTATCTTAGTTCCTTTATAACACCATCCTTTTAACATACTTTCCACAATTGGGTGAAAATTCTTTTTTTTTCTCAGCAAACAAAGTATATGTTAGATTTGGTACAAGGGGTACCAACCCATTTACAAAAATTGTTGTTGATTAATTAATACCTTCTAGCAAAGTATAAGTAACAGGTATAGAGATTCCTCCTATCCATTTATAAAAAAAACCTCCAAACAAATACTATCACCCACCCTACTAACACTACATAATTGTCGTCCCCACCCAATATGCCATGGCAGTCAGTATGTAAAGCTATACAGTCAAAAAGCCTATAAACCTTCTAAGCATTCAAGAGGGAGAGTATTCCAAACATAAAAGGAAAAGACAAAATCCCTCATCCTACAAGACAACCATCCCCAAGATCTAAACTTAAACATATCCACAACTAGTTCTAAATTCAAAGTTTCATGTCTAAAAATAATATTGTTCCTATGTATCCACAAAAATAATATTGGGTGAAAATTTATGAATTCCACTAAATAATATCTGACAGTAATTCATTAGGGGATAGGACTCACATCATTTAGTGGGTCTCATATAAATTTTTCCAAATTAAGGAGATTGTGTTAGTAACTGTGTATTAGAGTGTATTGCTAGCATTCTAATTTAGCAATTTGATGTGCACAAGGGTTTTTAATTCATTTTAATCTTCAATTAAATTATTCATTTTAACCTACAATTATATTAAATTTTATCTTAGTTTATTCACTAAAAACTTAAACTTTGTAATCTAGCTTAATGCATTTTTCTATATACTAGATTGACCAATTGATTTACAATGAAGGTGGTAAAAGTCGATTGCAAACACCAAATCCACTGACAAAGGTAGAGGATGGAAAAGGTAAATGTAACACTGTGATTTTTATAATTTATGATAAATTGATTGAAATAATTATAAGAGATAATTAAATTTAATTTCATGAAAATTTTAATTAATAAATATGTGTGATTTTTTCGGTGTAAGTTTCAGTAGAAAATTCTACTGAAACTGGGACTGTGTTACACAGTGGCAGTGTAAGAATACTCTGCAAAAGTGAGATAATAGTCAAGAAAAGTGAATGATTTAATTATAATTAGTGATCATAATTTACTAATTTATGATTAGTTATTTAATTAAAATTTTATTTACGTGGTTAATTTTCTTTCCCTAAAGTCAATTGTACAACCACTTCATTTAATTCCCACGTAAGTGCATGGTCAAAATTCAAAGAAACATCCTTCAATTGGGCTGATAGTAGGTGCATGCTCTGGATAAGGAACCATTATCACACTACTTTGATTTGGGCAATTGCTATTATATATATATATATATATATATATATATATATATATATATATATATATATATATATATATATATGGTTATTTACACTTATGAATGGTAACAAATTCAAAGGAAGAAGAATAGTTACCTTTTGTTGACCTAGAACCCTTCTCACATTTTTTTTTTAATTTTTCCAAATGGTCCAAAATCTCAAAGATTTCCCCAAATCATGCTGACACATGAGACTCAAGCTTCTTCTTTTTTTCCAATTTCAAGATGTGCCTAAATTCAATCTTCATGATTCTAAATGTCTTACTAAAGGTCACACGGTCTGACTTCAAAGACTAATAAATCTCACGTTTCCTTCTTTTATTTAGCTACATAAATTTAAAGGAAAAAAATGATTTGTTATTATTATAAATACAAAGCTCGGTAAGTAGTTTTCTCACTTTTACTTCCTTGTTGATACGTGAAAACTTCAGCATCCATTTCCTTCATTTTTTTTTCTTGTCTCTCAAATTACTTACTTTCTTCATAGGCCAACTTGAACTTCAGCACCCTCTTCATCTACTATTTCATTTGTTCTCTTTGCTTCTAAATCATGAGTTCATAGAGCATCCAAAGCTAGATAATTATTTCTTCTTCTTGACTTGATTTATTATTAGTGTTGGTAAGTTGTTCTCAATATTCTCTTTTCCTTATAAAATCAGAACCTCTTTCTCTCCTCCTAACCATTTTTATTTTTATTTGATTCATGGAAATAGATTATTGTTGGATTAATGGTAATTTATTCAAAGCCTTGTCTAAGGAATCAAGTTTCTTCTATCTCCTACTCATCAAAAACTCTATCATTTAGCATTTCTTCGAGGTAAGGAAAGCTTACAGTTTTCATGTATTCTTTGGTGTATAGATTTGTTGTGATGTGTATTGATTTCTGAAAGTAATGTTTTGATAATTTGTTTGTCATATAAGTTGATTGAATGGTGATAGCTGAAAATAAAGTTTTTGTTGTCTGGTGCATTGTTGTCTAAACATGTATTAGTATTTTTTAGATAACTTTGACTATGGTGAATGAAATTAGATATCATTTGTTGGAGATGAAAATAGACATCCGGGACTACATTTTTGGCAGAAGAACCACCTAAAATATTGAAAAATTTGAGTTATGGCCCTCGAAAGTTGAGCGTGCCGTTAGAAAAAATGTGACTAAACATAGTATCTTATTTTGCAATTATGTATTTCTACAAAAATTGTATTAAAAAACGAGTTATATGGTTAGAAAATAGATATTTCAAGCTTTCTAACGGTGTATGGTATGCTATCTAATTCAATATATTTCTATTTCAAAAGTTTCCTTGAAATTGACCCATCTGCAGTGAAGAAAATCTGTTTTCGAGATTTTTGAAAATTTTGGTTCACTTTCTACAAGATGACTTAGGGATTATTATTTTCATTCTTTAAAACTATATTCTAGTGGTTTACAACATGAAATCAAGTTTTCTACAATATGTTTGAGATGAGTTGAGATTCTATACATAAAAGTGGATTATTTTGTATTAAAGACATTTGACTTTTGCTCACTAAAATTATTATTGTTGTTTTTGTAAATCTTTGATTTGTCTATAGTTTTATTCTTTTGAAAACAAACTTGTTGGTGTTTTGATTTCAAAACCCAGGATATCATATTATTATTTTATCTTTTAACTTCCTTTCAAAAATCTTTCTAAAGTTTTAAAGATGATTTCTATAATTTCTATTATTTCAAATGTTTTAAGAGATTTTAGAAAAACTCCAAAGTGTTCTAAACAGTTTTAAAAATTAAAAATTTTAAGGTTTGACCAGCGTTCAGTGACCAACGTCCCATGACCAGCGTCCGGTTAACTTCGATATTTTCTTTAACTTTGAAACCACAGTGGATATATGTAGTTGACCACAGTGGATGATGGTTGTGGATATGTTGTTGACCACAGTGGATGGTGACTGTGGGTATGTTGGAATTTTTATGTTTATGAGCATGGGTCCACAGTGGATGGTGACTGTGGATATGTTGTTGTTGACCACAATGGACGATGACTGTGGATATGTTGTTGTGCTGGATTGTGTGTGCATACATGCATGAGTCCACAGTGGATCGTGACTATGGATACGAGTTGGCACATAAGTTGAGGATGCTTGGGAGGTCCTCAACCTAGTGTCGGAAAGATTAGTGGGATCAGGTAGATGGGTCTGGGGGATGGGATGGATGGGCAATTCCACATTGAGGCCAAGATTTATGCAGATCTTATGTTATGGTGAGCCACTACCCACATACGCCTATCTTGACAAAGCCACTAATTTCTTTCCTTGATCAGTGATGGTGTTTCCTCGAATGGTCAGAATGTGGGACTATGGTAAAGGATTCGGCTGTCATGATTGCTCGGCTGGTGAAAATCTCCATGGAGTCGTGTCTGCATATAGTGCATGACTAGGACATATAATTTGAGGATATATTGGTGGTTGTCCTATTGAAATGGATTTTACTGTATATGATAGTCGTCCTATCAGTGATGGCGTTTCCCCGAATGGTCAGAATGTGGGACTATGGTAAAGGATTCGGTTGTCATGATCGCTCGGCTAGTGAAAATCTCCATGGAGTCGTGTCTGCATATAGTGCATGACTAGAACATATAATTTGAGGATATGTTGGTGGTTGTCCTATTGAAATGGATTTTACTGTATAATGTTATTATTTACCTTTGTGAATATGTTAGTGAAAATCTAATGTTTTATTTGAAATGTTTGTTCTGTAAGCTTATCCTGGTGTTGTTTGTTTATATATATGTATTTGACTGTGATGATCGTGGCATTCGCGTTACGGGAGCAGATGGCTTGGAGGCATTTTCTTTTCTAGATGAAGATTTTTCACACGAGAGATCACTCTCGACGAAGAGGATTTCCGCTTGAAGACTCTGAAGACTTCGTTGGATACTCAGTAGTTTCTTGAGTAGTGTTTTAGTTACGACCAGCTTAGAGAGTAAGTTGCATAATGGCTCTTTTTCATATTAGATTTTATTAATTGTTCAAAAGATGAATGAAGTTGTCTATTTCAAGTTGTTGATTTATTATCGTAAAAAAAAAATTACTCGTATTTTATAAATAAATTAATCGAGATTTCTTTTTAAAATAATTTTTCACTATTTTGTTGTAAGGTGTCATGTAGCGACAGTGGGTCGTTACAGTAAAACTGATTGGCTAGCATGAAAGATGAGAAAGTGGATAATGATCATGAAACAAAATCCATGTCAAATCAAAATGTATGATGCTCCAACTCCTCTTTTCCTATCTGTACACTATACTCTTGTAAAACGAAATACTAAGAGGTCTATCATAATGTAAATAGCTAAATAATCATAGTACATGCCAGGAATTTTGATAATGCACGAGATTGCATTAAATATTTGACAAGATTTCACTTATTTGCTTCAAACTAATTTAGAAGACCAAATGCAAATAAGCACCTAAACAACCAAATCCATAATGCACAAGAACCAAAATGCAAACAACATCCTTTGCTTGCCTAATAATCATAACCAAATTGAGTTCTCAAAATATAGAGGTATAAACCTAGATAAAAATTTAAACTTTATAAATCAAATATTCTATTTTCTTTTTCTCATGTCCTTGCCATACCAAAAAGTAACCGAGATAGAGAAAAAAAGGGTGTTAATAATCAATTGCAAAATAGGGAATCTGGCGTTGAACCAAGTTGCTAGCAGACCATGAGAATCAATAGCATGACTCTAAAAAAAACAAAAAATCCAAGCTAGTCATGAACATCCTCTTCATCATCGATAGCACAAGTAACTCTAAAATCAACTGAGGCTCCACGCTCCACTTCAATGCTTTCACCACCGAAGGCATATAGACTCATCAAAAGCTTTCTATCATCCTCCAACTTCACAACCCTTGTACTTAGTTCCTTGAATTTCCTCTCCAATGTCCCACACTTGTGTTTCTCATATGCCAATTTGCACTTTTCAGTCCCCAACTCCTCTTTGATTTTCTTCAGTATTTTCTCCAATTCAGTGGTCTTCGTCCTAAGTGCATCCAATGCATCCTTGTCATCAACCTTCTCATCCTCTAACTTAACCTTCTCTACTTTAAGTTTGGCATCCCTGTTCACCAATTCTTCTTCAACTTTAACAAAATCATCGGTTTAAGACCCAGTACACAAAACTGAAACAAGCTCAAAAATGCTTATCTCTTTATAGTTTTTGAGAGGTCAAAGTAAACGTGAGTTGAGATCCAGGTTCGATTTTTGGTTGGAAGGTCATGAGAAACTCAAAAAGATGCAAACTTTGGGAGGAATGTGCAAAGCTGCAGAAAAGTCTGAAGAAGCTCTTAAGGTAAAGAAAAGATAAAAGTAAATATTTGAAATAAAAAGTGAGAGAACAAGGGTAATATATAATAATATAATATTATTATATATTTGGAGGTGGTAAATTGGTAATTGAACCAAGCAAGGAATGGAAGGCACACGAAATGCATGATTCTTCTGATTTCCATGTTTGGTTGTAATATTTTGGGCTTTTCAATCAAATTTGAAATCATTAAGAATAGAAAATTCATACTCAATAACATCTGAAATATCAGGATCAACAAATTGGATAAATATTTTCATAAATGTAACTTCTTACTCCTAAGCTTTGGGTTATACCACTTTCCTAGTAAAATACATTTTTGTATTAATATTGCATGCCATTACTTACTAAACATTTCTTTTGTTATCCTTCTATTATCAATATGTTGCATTTATAACATTAATTTAGTATTTATCATTTAATTTTGAAAAAAAAAATCCATAATTACATAGAATTTACCTAAAACTGTGTTTTACTTGCCAAACATCTATCAAACAAACATATATTCAATACTTATAAATAGTGCCCTTTGTAACATGTTCTTTTCACAAAATTATTATCACTTTACTTTCTTCTTGCAAACACTCACTCCCTCTGTCACTGTTAGTGGCACCAAGAACTAGAAATGAAATCCTTAGCAACTCCTTCCATCTCCATTTTCCAACTAAGTTGGAAAACTGTAATTTCAGCTTTTTTTTTTTTATCATTTCAGTTGTTTATATAAAAAGCAAGATATTTGGGAATCTAGCTTAAATTTAAGAAAAGCTTTTTTTTTAAAAAAAAAGCTATTTTTATGAAGCTGGAAATTTGTAGCTTATGATTATTTTCCAACAGCTTATTTTTTCTTTTCAGCTGTTCTCACACTCTTTTACTATGTAAAAGCTGATTTTTTGTTGCATCCAAACGAAATAATTATTTTCAAACTACTTTTCAGTAAACTTACCCAAACAAAAATTGATTCTGATTATAATCAATTACAACAATAATCAATTATACATATAATCAGTTATTGAAATAATCTAATTTTCGCAACTATTCCAAACACACCCTAAGGTTGCTACTTGCTCTCATCTTCACCCTTAAAGCTATTAGTTCCTTCTATTATTGTTTGTGTTATATTCGTTTGATTTATGCTTTCACTTAGATATAGCTTGAACTATTTACTTCAATTCTCGTGTTATTGGTTTCACTGTGTGCATGATTGTACTGCCAAGTCAAGAAAATCGTATCAAAGACTAGTTACAAGAGGATTCTTAACCCCTGATATCATAAAAAGCATTACTTTGTTGTGCCTGGGTGTGCTCCTTATCATTACTTAATGAACATTTCTTTTGTTACCTTTCTATTATCTATATTTTACATTTAAACCTCTGTGAAATTTATGTCATTTTCTTTGAATCACTGAAATATTCCTATAAGCTTTTGGACTATAATAGATTACAAATGCTTGGATTAAAAATCTGTTTATGGTTTAAAACTAGTTTTAAAACTAGTTTATGGTTTGAAATCAATTTTAAAATCACATCAGTTTTGAGCCATAAGTCGATTTTAAAAAATTCAAACCAAATTTATCCAATTAAATGGATATGGATTTGAAATCCAATCTTTTTTTTTTAAAAAAAATCCAATCCATTTAATTGGATATGGATATGGATATGGATTGGATTTTCCATGCCTCCCCAAAAGCTTATAGCAACATTCAATGATTAAAAAAAAAATGACAGAAATTTTGTAGAGGTTCAAATGCAACATATAGATAATGGAAGGGTAACAAAAGAAATGTTTAGTAAGTAATGATAAGGAGTACACTCAAGCACAACAAAGTCATATTTTTTATGACATCAAGGGTTAAAAATCCTCTTGTAACTAGTCTTTGACACGATTTTCTTGACTTGACAGTAAAATCACACCCATAGTGAAATCAACAACATGAGAATTGAAGTAAATAGTTCAAGTTATATCTAAGTGAAAGCATAAATCAAGTGAATATAACACAAACAAAAATTGAAGGAACTGATAGCCTTAAAGGTGAAGATGAAAACAAGTAGCAACCTTAGTTGGAAAATGAAGAGGGTAAGGAGTCAATGAGGATTTCACTTTCAGCTTTTGGCACTACTAGAAGTGACAAAGGAAGTGAATGTTTGCAAGGAGAAAGTAAAATGATAATAATTTGTGTGAAAAAAACGTTACAGAGGGCGTTATTTCTAAGTATTAAATGTATATTTGTTTGACAAATTTTTTACAAGTAAAATACAATTTTAGATAAATCCTATGTAATTATGGATTTTTTTCACAATTAAATGATAAATACTAAATAATAAATTAATGTTATAAAATTGAAGGTAAGGAAATAAATTGCATAAAAGTATACATGCATTTGAAATATTTTCGCAAAGGTTCAAATGCAATATATATAGATAATGGAAAGGTAACAAAATAAATGTTCAATAAGTAATTACATGCAATATGAATACAAAAATGTTTGGAGTTACTGTTGCCAACTATTTGATGTCTTCAGCAACTTGGTTAGACTACGAATTAGCAACCCAAAGCTTTCTATGATTTCAAACATGAACTATTCAATATCACTCAACATATCAAGAAATTAAAGTGATATTTCGTAGAATTTAAAAACTCCTAGTACAAACTAAGAGTTTGTGAATTCTTAGCTTAAAATCAAATGTTGCTATAGACTTTTGGGTAGTAACATATTAAAAATGCTTGGATTAAAAATCAATTTATGGTTTAAAATTAGTTTATGGTTTCAAACCAGTTTTAAAATCAAATCGATTTTGAACCATAAATTGGTTTCAAAAAATCCAAATTATATTTATCCAATTAAATGAATATGAATTTTAAATCTAATCCATTTAATTGGATATGGATTGGAATTTTTAAAATCCAATCCATGCCCACCCCAATTATCACTACAAGAAAAGTTACTTTTAGTGACAAACAAAAAGTGTCATTATTGGTATAATATATGTAGGTATAAACATATTTGACATATACCCACACAATTTTAGTGTGGATTTTGAATGAGATTCAACTACATATATTGTGTGTCACTATAGCCTATACCTACACTCTGAAGCAATCATGGGAATAAATATACTAAAATATGTTAACATGTATTATGTGACACTATAGTCTATACCTAAATTTTGAATAATAATTTTAATTCATTTAATATTATATAAAAATTTAAAACAATCATAAATAATTAAAATAAATTTCATTAATATTAAATGGATTAGACCAAATAATAAATGCTATCTTTTTTAATGTAAAATTAAATATTATATAACAGGCATATGAATCAAAGGTCAATGACTCATATATTGAATGTGGTACTGAAAGTAAAAAATCATTTAGCTTTAGAAATCAAGTATATATCTAGAGATTACAAATATGCACACACACATACAAAACAAAATAAAAATACTAAAGTACTAGCAAAGTCATACTACTTTTGAGGAACACCAAGTAGATCTTATGGGCAAATCTGTGTCAAAATAGGTATTTTGTGTATAGCTTCTTGATAGGCATCTAATAATGAAAATTGAATACAAAATAACAGAGTCAAAATATGTACCAATAACATCATGCAATCAATGTTCTTTGCCAACCATTGGTTTCCAATAGAAAAAAATTGTGCAAACTAAATTAATAATAACCAAACAATTTAATTGCCTGACAGTAATTAAATTGGGCACCTTCATTTGGAAAGTGATGGACGAATGTAAAAACAAAATAAATAAAATCTTATCTATAATAGGAGAAATATTATCAAAGAGAAGATCAACAACTATTCTACTAGTAATTAGTAATTTGTACATATGATAAGCACAATTTGACAAATAAAGGAATTTCCCTTCCAATAAAAATTATTGGAGTTTCCTTGTTTTACAAATCAAACAAAACTAACACATGACAATTAAAAGAATAAAGCACATAAAGGAGCAATTATATGTACATCATTTAATGCTTCTATAACGGAATCAATATCTTCATCAGAAACACATTCAACTGTTCTAGGACTTGTGATTTTAAAAATGAAAAGAAGCTTAACATTTATTTTAAATTGCAATGTTTACAAGAGGCACAATTCAGCATATAATCTCAAGAAATAAATTATACATATGAAGTTAGCAGGTGATACAATTACATAAATTGCATCAGATGAATTAACTAATTTATTATTAAGAGAACAAAAAAGCATGAAAAATAACAGGAAACGTTCATAAGGCACAAGTTAGATTATAGATTTTGGTTAGTCCACTAGCATAGTAAAGTAGCATGGCAATAAATCCCACTGAATCTAGGTCTATTCTTGTCAGTTATGCTTTTGAACTTCTAACATATATGCTTCAGAAAAGAATTGAAAGAATAAGGATGAATAGAAACCTTTGGATGAAGATGTTTTAGTATAACAAATAGTGTCTAAGAAATCAAGTTTGAAAAACGAGGACCAATGGATACATACTCCAATAATCTGGATCAATGAATAAGGAAATAATTAATATTATTCATTAAGGACGAATTGTTGGAAAGGATGATCAAATAAAAATCATAAATCTTACCTCTTAATGTCATCAAGAATGATGACACTCAAGGGTGATTTGTATGCATCCTCAAAAACCTATCAAATACCATTAGACCTTAGAATTTACATGATACAGTCAACTAGCCAGGGAGATACAGAAAACATTATTATATCAATGTAATTATTAATAGACTAAAGATAATTGAAAGTCAAAACCATGTACTTGACTTTTGAATTAGTAAAACCTTACTTGTAAGGTTAGTAACAGTCTTCATAAACTATATACATTCAAAACTCAATAGATTCAAAAGAAAGGTTAAAAAAATATTAGATATGACAAATCTTAATAATATGTGCACATTTGGTGTCCTCATGTAGACCAATCATTGATTTAGCTAAAACCTACCCAATTACAAAAGATGAATTACATAAGGCCATAGTTATAAAGTCAAAAGTAGTGCATATTTTTGTAGAGTAATTAATATTCAAGATAAAAAGAGAACTTACTATCTTGACATATGGGAAGTCGCTATCAAAAGTTCATGTAAAGTTATTATTATAGTTACAAATTTAATCAATCATTTTTACAGCCTAAATAATAATCATAACAATAACTAATCACAAATTTAGTTCAATAGAAGGGATTATATCTTTACTAGTATAATTTAAAAAGGCTTTATTTAATAGAGCTACTAAATATTTACCTCGCCTCCTGCCACCAAAGGAATTCAAAATGATAGTGTATCAAATGGCCAACAACAAGCTTTCTGGCAAAGAAACAAGCAAAACTACTTCACTGATGAAACATTACAAATGAGAATAAAAGAAACAAAGACACTATAAATGAAATGTATTGTATCAGACCTTAGCCTAAAACCAAAACTACATATTGCTAAATTCCTCTACCTAAGTTAAAACCAAATAATTAATCATCATAGGTGCACAATGCATGATAATAGCATACAAATTTAAAACCAAATAATTTACTAGTATCATCACCTGCGGTCACTCACAAAATCAATAGACACAACGACATCCTCTATGATGTATCATTAAAGCCCTCTTTGAACAATAAAGCTAACATGTGACAAGTGAAAGCATGCAGCCTCAACTGCATTGGCTATCACAGAGAAACATGAATATTGAGCATAATTGTTAATCAAATATCCATATTATGAGTAATCAGAACGAAATAGTTGTTATTACTTACCTGTAACAAATGTAGTTCCCTTTAATAGCTTATAGAAATTCCACAAAGTCCTTGTAGAATAAAATAACACCTGAAATAACCAAAAATACCAAAAGCCATAACCAAACAAATATAACATGGAAACATAAGCACACAAACACTCAATCAAGGTCACACCTGCATTTCCAGGAACAAACAGAACATGTAGAGTAGGAGCATCAAATTGAAACTCCAATATTTCAAAAGTGTAACTAAACAAAAAGGGCATGTGAATGATGAAAATAAATAAATAAATAAATAAATAAAATCATCTTTGAATTCAAGGTTCAAGATAAATATGTAGAGATTACAATATATACCTTGACACATTACATAATTGAAAATTAGCATGCCTTCTAGGTTTGGCATGCAAATTATTGTCCATACTCATGTTCCTATTCAAATACTTTGCACTAAACCTTGTCTTGGAAGACAAAATATTATGAATGAAATTGCTTATAAAAATGTATTAAATTGAGTGAATCTTAATAGTCAAAAATCTTATTAAGGGAGATTTAGGATAAGATAATAAATGGAGTTTGCATATTTTATACTAATGAAACTCAATTCGTTGATTCAAAACAAATGAAGATTCGACGACGCCGTTTCTTGTGCAACACCAAAAAATGATATATCTAGAGCATGTTGCAATGTCGCGAATGAGAAAATGTGAGAATAGAGAAATTGGAGGTGTAATTGATGTGGATCTGTCGTGAACGAAGAATGTGGGAGAATGTAAGCGCATTTATAAAAAGGATAGAGATCTTAGCGAGATCGTACCAAGAGAGTCAAAACCATTATGGAGATCGGTTTGTGAAGGATGATGGTGAGGTTGGAGGCTAGGGTTTTGGTGTGGTGGATCAACTCACCATACAAGAGGCACTGATTGGTGACAGCATCGATGAGTTGCGAAGGAGATGGTGGCATTTGACAAAGGGAGGAGGAGTGGTGGCTAGAGGCTGTGGAAGTTTCAGGATGAGAGAAAGAACACGAGAGTGAGAGTGTGTTTGTGTGTGTGAGGTTTTTATTGGAATGGAAAAAAAAAATAGAATTGAAGGTTTTACTTACATAATTATCCGTAGGTAAAAGTTTTACCTACACTAAACTATGAATGTTAGAATAAGTGTGTGTAGGTATAGGTTAATTTTATTTTATTTTTGTAATGGATGGACCCATTTAAGAAGAAAAATCTCACGGGATATTTGAGACCCCCACCTCCACTCTCACCTCAAGCTACTTATGGCTTTGGTTAGACCTATGGTTTAGAAGGATGTATATTTGTAGCTTTATTTCAATAACTAAGGAATTTTATCTTTTGCATTCATATGGTACAAATATTTAGCAATTACATATTATCCTCTAAAGGGGTTTAGTTTACCTACTTGAAGGTTTTTAATGCATGAGTAGAAACTCCTATTTGGATCATGGATATTTAAGATCATTGTGGAAGTTTTTGGGTGATGGCCTTCTCAAAAGTGTAGAAGGAGAGACCATGACAGTAAATAAATATAGTATATTGCTAGTAGATTTCGTTGAAGCTAGTTGTATTTTGAATGTTCTTATGAAGAAGATGTGGGATGTTCAAGAACAAAAGTGTCTTGGAGTGTTGATTGAGCACACAAGAAATGTGAAATTTATGTGTTCTCATTTAACTAATGATGGTGATATTTCATTTTACCTTTTTTTTAGCGTAACTCTAGATTTTCCATAATTGTAGAACAATGCTTTAGTGCTGTTTGGTTTTCAGTTTGAAGGCCCAAAAGTATGTTTAAAAAGTAAAACTGAAAAAGCATCTTGTTTGATTTTCAGTTGAGCTTGATTCTAAATTGAGTTTTGTTGCAATTTTGCTTTGAAACTCAATTTGATATAAAAGTAAAAGGGAGTTACTTTTGCAAACTCAATTTGCAAAATGAATTTCATCCAAACTTAAGTTCACAAACTTTGATCCAAACATAGCCTTAGTTATTAATATTCATTTTATCTCAAAATTTTCAGATTTTATTTTCTCTAGTTCAAGAGATGGATCATTTTGTTTTTAGGGCTTGAGATGCAAGTCCACTACTAGGAGTAGACGTGGAGAAGTTAGCATATGGTAAGAGACAATTTTCTATTTGTAAAACTCATGTAATTATAATCATTTTTCTTGAACTAATTTTCTTAGAAATTAATTTCACTTCACTTTATATCGTGTATGTTGTATGTTGGCCCTATCATGACTAACTTTACATAGATGGATTGAATTATCAAAGGTTTATCTTTGCCTAGAAAAGACAATGCCAAAATTTAGTATGCATACACAAATTGATATTATTATTGTTACATTTTGTATTGCATAATAATATTCAAACCAACTCACAAGATGACACAATATTTACTATGCTTGAGAAACATTCTCATTTCATATCCAATAATGAACTTGCAAAAATTGATGGTGTTTTCTTTGTTATTGTGGAATTCATAAAACTATTTTTTTGAATTATTTTGTTTAATGTCAAACTATTTATTTTAATTAATAATTGCATTGTTTATGTTTAATTCTAATTAAAATATTTAGTCACTAAATAAAATTTGATAAAAATCAAAATTATAAAGAAAAATAATTTTTCTTTCTTAAATATTATTAAAAAATCATTCAAATATTAAAAATTAATTTTAAACAATATAAGTTTAATAAGTAAATTATTTTTTTTGTGAAAAAGGAGAAAACATGCGACAAAAAACAAAAATAAAACAACTATGGCCGTCTATTGCTTTCAAAACTAATAGTCATAAATCACTATACTTGAGAAGGATTAAGTAAAAGGGTTAATTAAATTTTTAGTCTCTCAACTTTTTTAAATTCTAAATTTTAGTCCCTCAATTTTTTTGATAATCTTTAGTCCTCCATTATTTTTTTTGTCAGCATTTTTAGTCTCTCTAAAATTGTTTGCCCATTTTTAGTCCCTTGTTTATTTTTATTGCTCAGAATTAGTTCTTATTTTGCCCATTTTTAGTTCCTTGTTTATTTTATATTTGAGACTAATTTGAGCAATAAAAATAAATGAGAAACTAAAAATAGGCAAAAAAAATTATAGGGACTAAATATGCTAACAGTAAATTAATGGAGGACTAAAAGTTGTCAAAAAATTTGAGAGACTAAAAATTAGATTTGAAAAGGTTAAAAGATTAAAAACTTAATTAACCCTAAACAAAATCATCAAATTTTTACCATTCCTGTATAATATAGAAGTAAAAAATTATTGTCCTAATTTTTAAGGATGATATGTTATTAAAAAATTTATCCTACTTAGAACTAAGTCTTATGCTAATATATAAAAATTCTCTTAATATCAAATTAATAACAAATTACATTTTTTTAGTTTCTTTTATCATCAGCTGTGGACCTCTCCTCCGCGGAGGTGCTTAATAATATTTGCGCATGAATTGGACTGTGTAGTTTGCTTTTTGGCTTAATTACCTGATACTCAAATTTATTTATTAACGTCAATTTGGTCCCCATATTTTTAAAAACGTCAATTTGATCCCCAAGTTTTTAAAAATGTGTCAATTTGGTCCCCACCGTCATATTCCATTAATTTGACTGACGGAGATATGTGACGTGGCACTGATGTGGCTTTATTTAATGGGACCAGATTGACACATTTTTAAAAACTTGGGGACCAAATTGACATATTTTTAAAAACTTGGGAACCAAATTGACATTTTTAAAAATATGGGAACCAAATTGACGTTAATAAATAAATTTGATGACCAAATTAGTAATTAAGCCTTGCTTTTTCGTTGTTTATTATTCTACCGTAAATAAACAAATAAACAAATAAACGCCCTATTGTCATGTTCGCGGAAAGAAAAATGTTAATAAATACTCTCAAATATATATTTTTAGCATTCTCTTTATTATTAATTGAAATTGATTAAAAATATGTAGATTTTATTTATAATTTAATGAGTTTCATCATAATTTTATTATTTTTAATTAATTTTAAAATATGTCAGAAAATGTGTGTTGTGTTATCCATTGTTCATTTTTGTTTGGTGGTGATTCATTTTTTTCATTTTGTGCCACTCAAGAGGGTAGAATTAATCGTGGACCACCAAAACGACAACCGTCCCCGTGCTAGGGAATTTGATGCACGTGCATGCATGTGAAGGTTCCTTATTAACGCCAGCGTTGTTATTAATTACTTAATTTAACAACCATGATTGGCATTTTGATAATACCTATATTTTTCTTGTCATTATTTGATAATACCTATAATTCTGGTGGTGGTGTTTATCAGGGCGATATGCATAACATGTATTCTCTCCGTTCCTAAACTCTTGATGTTTTAGTTTTTTATTTTTGTTCCTAAACTCTAATATTTTATACTTTTTAAGGCTCATTAATTATTTTCTTCCACATATACCTCTATTTAACATGACTTAGATTTTCACAACTTATTCCACCATTGATATTAAATTACGGTATTTTAGACTAAATATATTATTTGTGAGTAGTATTAAATATTTCTTAAGCTGTGTGCATTAACATTAAATATCAAGAGTTTAAGAACGGAGGGAGTATATATTAGAGATGGATATTTGTAATTCTCTTGTTGGGCCATCTTGGTACTACTTGTACCAATGTTGGTTTTTTTTTAATAAAATTTTTCTTTTGCCTTGTTAAAAAAAATTATTTGACAAAACGAAATTTGTTCCTTAATCCAATAAACCAATTGTGCCTTAATTAAGAAATAATCAAGAAATAAATTAAGAAATTATCCTTAGATTATAATATATGTTCAGTTCAAATTATTTTAAAAAAATAATTATTCTTATATAACTTTTGAAAAAATAGATAAATTTTTTTCTCTAAAAATAAAATAATTTTCCTCAACATGCACGATTGCATATGTAAAAGTTAATCTATATTACGTGTACAAACTATCGTTTTACTTTACTTTAATCATCAATATTAATTTTTAAAAACACAATGTTGTAATTATATAATATGCAATTATAACTATAGTATATATATATATATATATATATATATATATATATATATATATATATAGCTTCAATGCAAAATAAATGTAAAAATACTTAATTATACTCATAACTAATTTCAAGATCAAAGTTTGCCATATTTATAGGGACTAACAAACATATTAAATAAAAAAAATTCCAAACATTATATCAATATTAATGTACATATTAAAAATAAAAGATAATAGACTTGTATAACCAATATGATAATAATTTATTAAATTGTTTAAAAATAATATATTTAACAATTTATATTTCTTGAACCTTTTAGGTTTGGTTTATACTTTGTAGATAAATAAGCATGTTTTGAACAATTGATTGACTAATTTTAGTTGGGATATGTTATGGAGAACCTAACCGGCTTAAACCTTAAGTCGGTCGAAGCACTTTTGATAGAATAACAGAAAGACCAAATCATAATTATAAGTTAATTGAATAGCAAACTTAAGAAAATATTCCAACACGTAGCCGCATGTGTATTATTGAGGAAAACAGACTCCAATGGATCTTCCCACCAAGAATGTCTATATATAGATGATTCACACTATGAAGTAAGCATTCATTCATTTTTTACTCATTCACCCAAAGAATCACTTCTAACTTGATTGTTGGAGTCCTTGCAGGTGAAACACACCTTGTTCCACACGATCTCGAAGGTTTACACCATAACTATCATTGTTCTAGTAGTCCTTTCTCCGCCTTCTCAGACTCATATCACAATATTGATGTCATCTGTTAACTTGAATTCCAGTTTACATTGACAACAACAATAATAATTCTGAAAAGGGCGCTCTTTACATTTTTAATTTAATTTTACCGTACAACTCATGGATAATTTACTTTTACTAATTATTTATATTACATACACGGATGATATTCTAGTTATACGCTGTATCACTAGAATTAATATCATATTATCACGTACGAAATTTCGATAGCACGTATGTAAACAGCGTTCTTATTATACATACGAAATTTCGATATCACACGTTTGTATTTTGTAATGTAACAGAATTCCTATTTGTACTAATAGCATAGACTGCATAGTCTCAAAATTAAATGTGGATAGAATTAAAAAAGAAAAGAAATAAATTAAAATATTGATAGAGGAATTTTTGTGATCGTAGCCAATGAAAGTACAAAGAACGAATGACTGAAATCTGACATATTTCATGGTTTGGCTGTAGTGTCCAATCAAAACCGTTGGTGATGCAGCTAGATCACCGCTGGTGGTACTACCAGCTAAATGAATGCGAACAAATATATGAAGTTTTTTTTAATATTTTTTTATTTTTTTATCATTCTTTGTAAAAAAAAATTAGATCATTTTTTTTGGAATTCATTGTCTCAAAGTGAGAGAGTACACTTTAGGAGCGTTTGGTACAAGAGAAGTTTTTTCATGCTCGGAAATCATCATTTCTGAGAATAATGATTCCTAAATATGACTAAATTTGTTTGGTTGAACATAATAAGTTTCTTAGGAATAAAATAATAATATAGTATTTTTACCACAAACTTTAATTATTTACCACTGGTTTAATAAGAGTAGTATAATATTTTTACTACAGTAAAACTTATTTTTTAACTCGGAAAAGTAAGATTCCCATCTCCCTCATGAAAATCTTTTTGTGGGAAACTTAGCAAAAAAAAATCCCGGAAAACATTGTTTACTGGAAATGTTATTTTTAAAAAATTTCCCTTAAACTACAATAATAATTATTAATTAAAAAATCAATAGTGAGATTTGTGATAAAATAAAATATATATGTAACAAAATTTAAAATTAATTGTAATATCAATCATTAATTTTTGAATTAACGGTTATTATTACACTTTATTTTCTAATGTGCAGTCTCCTCGTTTTAGAGGACCCAAATCCCATGTTTTGATCATATGTAGTTGAAGTAAAGTATAAAAATTTAAACCTACGCTTATTTTGGTCTGGCTCAACTCCAATTTTTACTAGCATAAATTGCTCAGGTTTATGATGAGTTGAGTCAGAACGTTGGTTCAATTTATATTTTATTATTTTTTTATAATTGATAAATAATAAATAATCAATTTAATATTATATGTATTACAATATTTATTTTAAGGTTAATATTTTATGTTTATTGAGTTTTGTTTTAATTTCTAGCACTTATTTATTATTATAATTGACAAATTTTATTTTATTTCTACTACTGCCTACAAATGACGATTTATATATTTTTTAGTTTAGTTTATAATAATTAAAAAATATTTTATTAACTTGTTATATAAAAGTAATAATTTTTAATTTTTATATTTTAAAAAAGTTAGTGGCCTATAACCCAATCAAGGACTAAGCTAATCTAGCAAAATTTCAATCCATCATTAAATTAGTCTCATCAATTAAAAAATTTGTTTGCTTGTGATAGACTAACCTAAATTTGCCTGGATTGACAGTTCTATTCTCTTCTTCTCCTTCTCCCCCTAAAATTTCGTGATTTTTCAATAAAAACATTTCTCTTGCCTCATTTGCTCAATAATTAAGTTTTCCTAGTTTTCTTTATTGAAAATATTAAAAAAAAAAAAAAAACCAGGGTAGAGAAGGTGTGATTTGGCACATCACAGGATTTTGATGACAATGGGGACAACAGATAAAGCAATTAATTTAACTTTTTTGGGTGTGGTTTCGATCATGTGATATAAATAAAACTTTTTGAAGCTCTTTCATTTTCTTAAGATTGAATTTGTGTTTAAGATTAGAGTTCATAAATTAGAATATCAATCAACTGAATTTTGTAAATTTTAATGTTGTTTAGAAGATATAAATAAAAATTACTTGGAGAAAAAGCTATAAACTTCTCATAATAGTTTTACTCAACTTGAGTAGGACTCTTTCTACTAAAAAAATACTTATAGTCTATAAAAAAATAAAAATAAAAATTACTTTATGTGAAAATATTATTAAGAGTATCCGTTTTGTAGTATAATATTTAAAAGATTCATATAAAGGTTAAAATGGTCTTCATAATTCTTTATTTACTTTCTATTAAAAAATGTGTGACACAAAAAGCAAGAAATCTTGCTTTCATTTCTACGTGAGTTGAATTCCAAAATTATGTTTATTAACTACGAATTAAAAAAAAAAAAAAGAACAAGCTTAGGAGGTTTGTAGTACTTCAAGGTCTGTTTTACAATTATCTCTAATTTTGATATATTAACAGTTTAAAATGTTTTTATATCATTGTTTTTTTAACATTTATATAAATAAAATAATAATAACAATAACAAATTTATTGGATAACATAACATTACATTATTAAATTTAAGAAATTTTAAAAATATTCATAATAATCAATTAAATTCTATTTTTTAATACAAAAATTTAGATTAAGGGAAGACTTATTGCTGTAAAGAGTAAAGTTATGGAAGTCCCTTAACTTCAAATCTTCAATGAACATTTAATTTATATTAAATTATATGTACCTTACCAATCAACAATCATGAATTTGAATGGAAATATTGACTTTACGGCAAGGTCAATTCAAAGAAATACTAACAATACACATAAAAAACAAATACTAACAACACATTTTTTAAATATATTTTCTATTATTTACTAAATTTTGTTAAAAATTACACAATTATGTGAGCTTCACACTTTAATTTTTTTACTTTTTAATAAATTTTATGTGTATTAAAAAAATGTGTTAGAAAATATATTTCTAATACTCCTCTCAAACTATATATATATATATATATATATATATATATATTTGTGTACAATGATGACAGTGAAGATAATGAACCTAAGTTCTCATGTATCTACCCCAACTTCACCACTTAAAAAAAAAAGATGGCTATAACTTCTTTTTAAATGTGTGGAATAATAATTACTCTAATATAATTATTTTAAAAACCTATTTCTATTATAATAAATATGAGAATTATGGATTTATTTTTAAATTTTTACCATATTTAAATATGAACGGTATTAAATTTGATAAAATGACCTCCTAAATATTTTTATAAAAAATAATTTTTATTAATTTAATAATTAAATCATGTGATATTATCCTTACAGTCTTTTCATCAAATTTTAAATAAGTCTGACAGTGACAGTCATAGATATATAGATATATAATTTAATACTAAAAATTCATGTTATTTTAAACATCATATCACGTGTTATTTAACAATTTAATAATTTAAATTTTGGTATAATATTTTTTTAAATAAAATTGAAATTCAATTTATAAATAAAGATAAAACATGGCTAAATTGAAAAAAAGATAGATAATTAAGAAGATAAATTATATAGATAAAAATAAAAGGAAGTATAGTTTGAGATGATTGAGATATAATTTTCTTGATTAATAAATAACAGAGATAGTGTATGAAATGCGAGTTCAAAAAAGAAAAAAGAGAGAATATATAGGATGTTTAATTGGGAAAATTTTCAAGTTATATATTATAATTTATAACAGAACAAATTTTGTAACCAACACTAGTTGACACAAGTGGTAGCGGCTCAAGTGATTCAGGGTTCGAATCTTAGACTTGAGTATGGAGTAAACCATTTTATAGAGATTAGTCACTACTTCTAACAGTGAATATTTCGTACCAATATCATGGTCAGAAAAAAAAAAAATTTTGTAGATTTAATTAACTTCCTAAAAACTTTTAATGCAATATCATTTGTCACGTTTAACACCTTTTAATAACTTTTTATGACTATTTTCTATAAAAAAAAAAAACTTTTTATGAGTATTAGACATTCATATATGAAATCTAATAATAGAAATTTATTTATATTTTAGATATAACATATTATTCTTTTTTCACAAGTATTCATAAGAAGTAATATTACTTGAGATACGATTAGATATAAAAAAATTGAATTATAATTCACTACTCTCTCTCTATATATATTACTCTCTCTCTCTCTCTCTCTCTCTCTCTCTCTCTCTCTCTCTCTATATATATATATATATATATATATATATATAATCATACTTGAAAATGATTTTGTAGAGAACGGAATAAATATCACATGGAAACAATCATTAATCTCTGAATGATTTTGGATGAATTTTTTCAAACATGCTTATGTCGTTGACTAGTATAATATTATTACTCTTAAATGGTGTATCAGCTAATTTTAAATGATTGTTGACCACCCATTCTTAAGTAGTCACTTATTCGGGATAATGTTCTCGATTCTTTAATTAGGAATCACAATTAGATTTTAGACTCAATAAATATTTATAAAAATTATTCATAATAAATAAGGTAATTATCTCTTAAATAAGTTTGAAATTTCTGACATAAGTAATTATATGAAAGGTTTAAATATGTTTTTATCTTTATAATATAGTGTTTTTTTATTTTAATTCTTATAAAATTATTTTTCTTAAAATATCCTTGTAAATTTTGTTTGGTTTTGATCCTTATTATTTTGTTTTAGTTCTTATAATATATTTATTTTTTCATTTTTGTTTTTGTAATATGTAAATTATTTACTTTTAGTCTCCATCAAATATTTTTTAAAGGGACTAATGTAAAATGAACAAAATATTAATTATAGGGACTAAAATAAAAAAAATAGATATATTAGTATATTTTATAACTAGACTTTGAAAGGTTTTTGAATATTTTTTAATCAAGTTGAATTGTGTTTGTAATATTTTAAATGACAATTAAATTATTTTAAAAATTTCTTCAATTAAATTATATATTTTACTTTTAATTAATTATATTTTTATTGATTTTCATAATTAATATTAGTATTATAATAAGTAATAACATTCATGTTATTAGTTTGTCAAACAAATACATATTAGAACACCGTATTTAAACTAACTAAAATGTTGATTATGAGTCTAATATACAAATAAATAAGTACCTAACATATAGAAAAATAAGAGCAAATTACAACAACATCCCTTGAGATTTTATCAAATTACATATAACTCCACTCTTTTTTATTTTCCTACACTAACCCCCTTTAAGTTTGAAAATATTACACTAATACTTCCTTATATGTTTGAAAACATTACACTGACATCTCCTCAAACCTTATACTAACACCTTTATAAGGGAGGCGAAAGTAATGGTTAAAAAAGTATGGATGTTTGTGTAATTACATGAAACTTAATGGGATGTTGCTGTAATTTATTCAAAAATGAATTTTGAAATTATTATCCATATAAATATAGATTTAAACAGAATATTATTTTAAAATGTGAGTATATAATAAT
This sequence comes from Pueraria montana var. lobata, assembly GCA_026413185.1. Taxonomy (NCBI): domain Eukaryota; kingdom Viridiplantae; phylum Streptophyta; class Magnoliopsida; order Fabales; family Fabaceae; genus Pueraria; species Pueraria montana. The sequence goes on along the minus strand of CM048650.1, from coordinate 46,430,364 downwards.
GAATATTATAAAACCTTATTTAAACTCTATCTATTATAATCATCGAAAAATTGAGATTAGTCATCGATAAAATTATAGTGGATATACTTTATACCAATATAATGGTGATCCAAAAAAACTCTATCTATTATTATCCTTATTTTTAATCAGTAATTCAAATGAGACTAGCATAAGAAAACTGATCAATTTCTTAAAACACACACACACACACACACACACACACACACACACACACACACACACATATATATATATATATATATATATATATATATATATATATATATTATTTAGAGAAAAATGGTTATGTACTGATAGTGTAAAATTATTTTACACTGTCATCCAATCACAAAATACCATTTATGGTAAGTTTGTTGACTTATATATATTATTTAGAGAAAAAATGGTTATGTACTGATAGTGTAAAATTATTTTACACTGTCGCCCAATCACAAAACACCATTTATGGTAAGTTTGTTGACTTTCACAAAATTACCTTAAAAGTAATGCAAATGGTGATTTGTGATTGAATGACAGTGCAAAACTATTTTACACTGACAGTGCATCACCATTAAACTCTTTTATTTATTCTTATATTATAAATTTAAATTCTCATTTTTGAATGAATTTTTTTTGGGAATTATTTTTAAATAAAAATGTTGAGCTACTCTTGAACGAAAGAGTTTTTAGAAATTTAGAAACTTATTCTTTAAGAGTTATTTTCACCCTCATTAAACCACATGTCTTATTTTAATCCTATACATTAAGCATTTTATTTTTTTAATTTTTGATTTATATAAAATATATTTCTTAATTTCAATTTCAAATTTAATTTGGTTTAAATACCCAAAAAAAATATTTTTTCAAATCACTATCCTTTTATCTTATCTCTGTATATTCGATTTTCTTAATTGCTATTTCAATATGTCATTCATTTTTATTCATTTTTATTTCTAAATTGAATTAAAATAATTTTGAAATAATTTTTAAATAATAAAAAATAATATTGTATCACAATATAAGTTATTTATTAGAAATTTATAATATAATTTATATATTTAAAAATATTTATTTATTATAAAATTTAATTATATAAAAATAAATATTTATTATATATTACGCATATTAAAAGACTAGTTTCTTTTTATACTACAATATTTCTCAAGTGATAATTAGTAGAACATACAATTAAATGAATTGCAATTCCAACCTTTTGGCATCTAAAAATCGTCCTCCCTAATCTCTCATCCCCTTCCTCCTAGATCTAAAAAATATTTTTATTTTATTTTAAATAAGATACTTTTTTGTTCTAAAAATTGAGATATTTGATATTTCCTTAGTCAATAATGTGTAGAGACTTTTCAAAAACATACTACGAGTCTAATATCAAAAAGTTATTCAGTAAAATATGAATGACATCAAATTTAATCTGTTTTACTAAATCTTTTAATATAATAATTGAATTGATAATATTTAATATTTATAAAAATATAAAAAATAATGTTATCAAATTTTATAATTAATATGAATTGATCATAACAATACGTACCACTTTACAGAACACTCAAACAAGAAAAAGCATGAAAAACATATACAGCAAACAAGGAAAAAAAACAACTTCAAAAAGTTGAGAGCAACCGAAAACAAAGTATAAAAAAAGGTTTATAAATATTATTTTATTTAGTGTTGATTCTTTATTTTTTATTGATATTAATTTTAATAAATTTAAATTTTTTAAATTATTTTTATTTCCATTTAATAGTTACTCATATCACATCAATAATTATTTTTAGCATATAATGTGATTAAATACATGTTAATTTTTTAATAAATATTTAACGCAGTCATATATGCAAGACTCAAATTCAAAATTATTAATTAAACTGGAACAATTTTGTATTTGTTGATTTAGGTGCTTGATACCAACAAGGTCCAATATAGTTGGTAGATAATTGAATTCTTTAAGCATGCTAACAGGTTCGATTATCTGATCATGTGTATGGAGAAGACTTTGTTGTGAGTGGTAAAATCCATTTTAGTAATCAATAAGTCTCGGGTCATTAGTCTTATAGTTTCTGAGTATAAAAATATCTTGCTTGTAGAAAAACATTCACATGATCAATAGTAAACATAAATCATTTTGAAAATCTTTAAATTATTAACAATTAAAAACCAATATTTTCTTTAAACAACAAAGATCACATTAAATCATAATATTAATAAAAATTAAAAGCATATCAATTTTGCCAATAAAAACAGTACCCAAAAAAAAAAAAATTTGGGAAGGTGTGCCTCATAAGTCGAATATGAAAGTTCCCCGTGCCAGCCACAACAACCCATTCCCCTCTCAGTATATGCACTAAAAAAGAAGCATTAAACTTTGGGAAAACAAGAACAAGAAACTCGGTGAGGTTGGGTTTCTTTTAGAGGGAACACATAACCATTAAGATAAGGAACTGCACTTTATTATTTTATTTGGTTTAGCTTTGCTTGTGAAGTTGGCTTCGTTTTCTGCAATTCCCACTCCACAAAGCCACACCCTTCATCACCCCCCAAAAACTAACAGAAAAGCAAAATAGAAAAAGAAAAGGAAAAAAAAAACCAAAAATTAAAACAACATATTATTATTAATATTGTTGTAATTATTGTTACAGTTTTCATTTGTCTTGTCCCTTTATTTTTCGATTGGATCTGAGGCTCTTCAGAGTTGCAGAAAGGCACACCAAAGTTGCTTCACTTTCTTGGAGTGTGGTTTCTCTATGTTCTAAGCACACACACACATACAACTTGTGGAATCCATAGCCATGGAAGAAGGTTTCTTGCTCTATAATTTCATTGCCATTTTTATGCTTTGATCAGGTATGCATGTACTTTTTGTTTATTTATTTATTTCTTTGCTCCACACATACCCTTTTGCTGCCTTTCTTTATGGGGTGGCTTTTAATCACTATTCCTGTAGTGTAATCAAAGAAAAAGCTGAAGGGTGGCTTCTAAAGAATAAAAAACCAAAACTTCAACTTGGGTGCTGTTACAAGCTAATGCATTTTTGGAATCAAAAGCAAAGGGGGTCTTTGGTTTTGTCAAGTTATGGTTTTCTTTTGTGTGGTGTTGATCAGAGAGGAACTGGATTTCTTGGTGAATTTGTGAAAGACTGTAACTTTCATATATCTGAAAGCCTTTGTGAGTTTCCTTGATGTTTTTCTTTCTTTTGGGTTAAAAGACTGAATTTGATTTGATGCTTTGCGTTTGGGTTCAACCCTTTTCTGTCTAATTGATTCTGTTCAATTGGGTGGTTTTCTGGTAATTGTATCTAAAATGGGTCTCTTGCAAAGTTTTTTATGTTTTTCTTTATTCTGGCTGCTTGAATTTCATTCTGGACATTTTTTATTATTATTTCAGCCTGTATAATTGTGTTGTGTTATTTTTTTTTTTAAAGTAAGAAAAAATTGTAGAAGGGGATTTTGTAAGTGGTTGTTTTGTCTCTGTGGCTTTTGAGTGAGTACATCTCAGTAATTCACTGTGTTGAGTGATTTTGCAGCTCATCAAGGATTTATTAATGGGGTCACCTGTTAATGGAGTTGATTCTTTATCAGAGGTTCAGAATTCGGTTTCTGTGGTAGATCATGATCCTCCTTCGACATCTGGGATTCCCCGGCCTTCTCGGCCTCCATCAAGAGCATCTATAAATTATGGGGCTCCTTCCAGTCAGCATAACTATGGAATGAAGAGCATCCACCATCAAAATCAGGAGACTGAAAATGTGGAGCGCGACGGAATGCCCAATACGGAGAAGCAGTATTATGATGCTAATGGCAAATCTGACTATGTGAGCATCAATAAAGCTGTTGAAAGTTGTTTAGGAAAGAATATCTCCACAATGGAAACAAAATTAAGCATCAAGCAACCATTAGACACTTCCAAGAATTGTGATTCTAGCGGTGTATTAGAATCTGACAAATTAGGTTCATCAAAAGGAGTTGTTGATCAAACAAAGAGTTACTGTCAATCAGAGATTACTTTTTGTCCAAGTCCTCAGAATAGTTTCTATTCAGAAGCCAAGGAAAGTTTTGCCAATACTGGAACCAGTGAATGTGTTAGTGTTGATAAGTCAGTTGAAAGTGGAGAAGTTACTAATTCCTGTGAATTTAACGAGAGCAGGAAGACCAGCATCTGTAGAGGGAGTACTGGAAGCGACGTTAGTGATGAGAGCAGCACCAGTAGCTTGAGCAGTGCTTTGTATAAACCCCACAAGGCAAATGATATAAGATGGGAAGCGATTCAAGCCATCCGTGTCCGTGATGGGGTGTTCGAAATGAAACATTTCAGGTTGTTGAAGAAATTGGGATGTGGAGACATAGGAAGTGTATATCTAGCCGAGTTAAGTGGCACAAGGACTTGTTTTGCCATGAAAGTAATGAACAAAACCGAGTTGGCAAGTCGCAAGAAGCTTGTTAGGTCTCAGACGGAGAGAGAGATACTGCAGTCTCTAGATCATCCCTTTCTACCCACATTATACACACACTTTGAGACAGAGACATTCTCCTGCTTGGTAATGGAATTTTGCCCTGGTGGGGACTTGCATGCACTCAGGCAAAGACAACCTGGGAAGTATTTTTCTGAGATTGCTGCCAGGTTAGCTATTCCATTTTTACTTCCCCGCCCCCCCCCCCCCCCCCCCCCCCCCCCCCCTCAATTCTATCTATATACAACATGCAAGGACATTAGATAATTCTATATTCCTTGGATTCATGGACTCAAGTGGTCTGTGGAACCAGATGGGGAACTGTATTATGATTTTAGGAATGCTCTATCTTTTTTTTTTTCTTCTTCTATGAGAATAAGGGAACCTGAATGAGGTTTTCATTAAGCCTCAAGGACCATGAGAAATTTTATGTTTTGTCTTATGTCACTAATGGTTTGTAAATCATTAGTCTTTAACCGAGCAGCATGGCGTTGTGCGATCCATGTAGCTGACCTCACCTAGTGGGATAAGGTTATTGTATATGTCACTAATGGTCATTTGTTTATGATTTTCAAATCTCTAGCTCCCTAGAAAATCCAAATATTTAGCAAAACATCTCCCAAGAATTCTTTGTAGCCAAGATATTCCTTTCCACTCAGTTTATTGTTTGAAAATCCTCAAGATTTTTCAACTCTCTTCATGGATGTCTGCCAAATTTGATAAAATTATGATTGCTTGCATGCTCTACCTTTTCTTTTTCTGCCTGCATAATTACTTCAGTTCCCTATTTCCAGCTTTTCCCACAGTCATGACATTCTGAGCGAATTTTATACACTTTGTTAGTTCTGGTGAGCTTACAAATCTCCATTTTCTTGTCACTTCTCACTTTATGTCGTGAGTGTGATGTGACTTGGCTCTCTTTCACGCACACTTTTTTAATGGCTTTTCTAATGTTAACATGTCTTTCTATGTTATAAATAACAGTATTTGATTCTTTTTTTTTTTAATGCGAGTAACTAGTATCTGTTGGCTGTCATCGATAACTTCAGCACTTGATTAACAGCTAAGACTTAAATGATATCAAATCATTTGATCTCTCAGGCCTCTCTAATAGCTTGCTATGTGGTAGTCACTTCTTAATCCTAATTCCTATCTAGATGACATATATATAAGCTGTTTGTATATTAGTTCTTAGTCAACTATTTAGGAGACCTGGACTTGAACCCTTAACTTTTTGGGTTGAATGGTCTATATGAAGTGGCAAATATAGTACAACTAAGTATCTGTACTATGCAGGTTTTATGTGGCTGAAGTTCTCCTTGCTTTGGAATACTTGCACATGCTTGGGGTCATCTACAGAGACCTTAAGCCTGAGAATGTGTTGGTGAGAGAAGATGGTCATATAATGCTATCAGATTTTGATCTCTCTCTAAGGTGTGCTGTCAGTCCAACTCTGGTGAAGTCATCAAACTCTAGCTTGGAGACAAAAAGCTCAGGATACTGCATTCAGCCTGCTTGCATTCAACCAACTTGTGTGATACAGCCAGACTGCATTCAACCTTCGTGTTTCACACCGCGCTTCTTCTCCAGCAAATCCAAGAAAGAGAAAAAGTCGAAACCAAAGAATGACGTGCAAAATCAGGTGACCCCTCTACCCGAGCTTATCGCCGAGCCCACGAATGCTCGATCAATGTCCTTCGTGGGGACACACGAGTACCTGGCACCTGAAATTATCAAAGGTGAAGGGCATGGCAGTGCCGTAGACTGGTGGACATTTGGGATATTCTTATACGAGCTCTTGTTTGGTAGAACACCGTTCAAAGGTTCAGCAAACCGAGCAACGCTGTTCAATGTTGTTGGCCAGCCCTTGAAATTCCCAGAATCCCCTCCTGTCAGCTTTGCTGCCAGGGACTTGATCAGGGGTTTGCTCGTGAAAGAGCCGCAGAATCGCCTTGCATACAGACGCGGAGCTACAGAAATAAAGCAACATCCATTCTTTCATAATGTTAACTGGGCATTGATCCGGTGTGCAAATCCTCCAGAAGTTCCAAGACAGGCCATGAAAGCACTTGCAGCTGAAAAGGTGCCTGGTGTGAAGCCTTCTGGTAACTATTTAGATATTGATTTCTTTTGATCTTAATGTCTGTTTTCTCCTTTGAACTAATTTCCATCATCTTTTATTTGTGTTGTTTGTCCATGCTTCTTTCCTTTGTATAAAATGGTGCTACTCTTTCATCTACATTGATCAATGCTTGTAATTGTCCATGATAAACTGCTGTAAGAAACTCCAAAATGCATTAAATTGAGGAACAAAGTTTCTGGTCTCTTTCATCTATTACTCTAACAATTTTCATTATGCCCATTTTTCCAAAGTGAAAACACACACACGACAGGGGTCTCAAAATGAAAATGACATATAATTATGAGAGTAGACACATGAATTATCTCATTTTTTAAAAATGAAGATCAAATCTATTCCAATATTATAAATTTGACCTGATTTTGGCTTTCCTTCATTTAATTCAATTTTTTTTTTTATTCTTTCTCTTTTTTTTAAAATTTATTACGCAGTGATTTCCATACAATTTATAAAAGTGAGATTGATTTTTTAAAATTTTACAATTTTTCAAATTCAAATTATTGTTATTATGAGTATGATATTATTTTTAAATTTAAATCACATTAAACATTTTTTATATTTTATATTAATTTGATTCATCAAAGGAATATAATAAAGTGATTCTAATTTATATAATTAAATGATTGCGAATATAAAAATATTTACTATGTCGGGATTAAAATGCTAGTTTATAATATAGAGATGGATTAATGGATTTATGGTAATCACTAAGCAGTGTTGATATCAGTTTACAAGTATACTAGTACTTCTGAACCAAACTGCCATTTTAGTCAAAGAAAAGTTGCTGACACTAAGATTAAATGCGCCACGGAATTTCTCGCTAGAATGTGGTGATACTTGCACGGTAAGTGTGTTTAAGATTCACAAGGTACGTGTTACATATACGGACTAATTCATGTACAGCACTTAAATGAGAGAAAGTGATAGATATAAAAATAATGTCTCTTATAAATATATAAAAAAAAAAAAGAGTCTAAGATATGTTTTACTATTTTTTGTGTACAAAGGCAAGGGTTGATCTTGTGATTTTGACTTCACGAGTTTGAGCCTTGTGGTAGCCCTAGGGGGAATCACTTTTCTTTAAGCGTACGAGGTCAATAAGAGTGGATCTTCAAGATATCCCCGAGAAAGATTTAATATCTACATGAAAATTGGTACAAAGAAATTCTTACTATACCAAAAAAAAAAAAAACATAAAGAGTGTAACATAATTTTGGAGCATTTTATTAATTAAATTTAATTTTGATCATGTGCAAAAGTATCAATTTATCATTCACAATCCCAATATTTAAAAAAAAAAGAAGCTCAATTATAAGAATAATTACTTTAACAAGTCAAACTTTTTAGGACAAAATACAAGAATTCCTCTTCAAATATGCCATGTGCGGAAAACCTCGCTTTAAACTCATCATTATGTCAATAATGTAATTTATTGAGCTCACCTAACACCCTATGGGTTCTTTGCACATGCCTAAAGGTGTTGATGAGCTTCAAAACAAATGAAGTTCTTGGTTAAAGGAGTTCTTTGTATTTAGTCCAACTTGTGAATAATACCATAGACTAATAGTAACAACAATAATAATGCTTCAAAGTTTAGCTGTTAATTGTTTATAGGGAAGCATATAATATGAATATGAAATTGAAGGGTTGAAAGCAATAGGTAGTAGTAGCAAAGAGGGTCATGTATGTATGTATGTGATTGTGAAGGAGCAATAGAATGAATGAATGAATGAATGAAGAAATAGGGTTTGATTTTAAGCAGACAAGAAAGAAAAGAAAGGGCCACCAAGAAATGAGAATATCCGGAACGCATGGACCCATGTAACTTGTAAGAGCATGCGTCATGAATCATGTGCCTTGTCCCGACGATAAGGACGCGCATTCAATGCCTTGCCCTACGTAAAAAAGGTCCATCTAGATGCACGAATGTATTATTTATTTATGGATAAAATATATTTTTGATCTCTTATTTTATTTTGATTTTTGTTTTTAGTCCTTCATAATTTTTTTTTTCTGTTTTTAGTCCCTAAAAAATTGCTTTATTTTGTTTTTAATCCCTGACGTTAATTTCAACTGTTAAGTGATGTCCGGCGAACAAAATTTGCGCTTGAAAAATTTTCATTCAAGTTTCTAGCATTTTTTAACTGCTGCAAATTTTCTGACATACTAAAATCGTCAAAAATGTTAAAAAAATGATAAAAAAAATCAAAACCTCAAACACCAGATTTTCTGAAATCACAAGAAATATTACAAAAGTAAATATTTCTGACTGCCAAAAAATTATAGCAGTTAAAAGTCACTAGAAACTTAATTAAAATTTTTTTATACACACAGTTTATGTCCGTTACATCATCACTTAATAGTTGAAATTAATGTTAAAGACTAAAAACAGAATAAAATAATTTATGAGTGACTAAAAACAGAACATACAAAATTATGACAGACTAAAAACAGTACATTTTTTTATGAGGGACTAAAAACATAAATCAAGATAAAATGAGGGACCAAAAACATATTTTACCCTTTATTTATTTATTTCTTAATTTTTTATGAATAAACAATTTGGATGACCCAAATAAAAATTTAGGTAATTATGTGTTTAATTCACTTTATTTCTTATATTTGTCTTTTAAGATAATATACACTTCTTAAGAAAATCTTTAATTACCCAAATTATTACCATAGAATAGTATTTTCTTTGACAATGTTATTCTTATTAAAAAAAAGTTAGAACGTGGGTATAAACTTATTTAGGTAAGTTCACACTTCCTTGAGACTTAAATATAAGCAAAATTAAGTAATTTTTGTGTTAATTAAGAAAATTAGTTAATATTATTTAATTATGCTAACCACATTTAAAAAATAATTTTTTTCTTAAGATGTTCTTTATTGAAATTTGATATCAAGAATAAAAAATAGTTATTGGGAATAAAATCTCAATTAATTCAAGAGTATTTTTGAGATGATATCATTAAATAAGATGAAAGTAGTTAAAATTTGTTTATATTTGAGTTTCTCTTTCTTTTTTCTTTTTTTTTTCTTTTTCTATATTTTTTCCTTTTTTATTTTTGAAAAATGTCACCTTGCCAAACAACTCAACAATCATCAAAACATAACATTTATGCATATAAAAACATTTCCAAGACTTTGGACCACACCCCTACATTTATTTAAAAACTTATTCCCAAAACAATTCCAAAGCTCCTTTAATCCCTAAGGTTAGAATGAATCATGGTTTTTCACTTCAAGAGCTTGTAATGAGCTATAAAATCAAAGAAAAGGGTTAGATAGGCTCAAAGGGGTAAACGATGGGATTAATGTAAGGTAAGTCAACTTGGCTAGTAGCTTAAAAACAAAGAAGACCTAAATCATATCAATAATGCACGTGAACCAAGAGACTTCAAAAAGAGTCAAGTCAAAACCTAGAGTGTAGCAAACATGAGTGAAATCACATAAGAAAGGATGACAATGGAATGATGCAATCCATCCAGCAAGTATGGCTTCAAAATCTCACAAAGGATAATTCTACCACAAATTATCCTTGATTTAATTTTCAAAGCCTACTCATTACACTAAAGATGCAAAAATGTCTTTATATCAAGTCATGAAACCTCTAAACTAAGAATGATGCAACTATTTACAATTCATACAAATTTAAAAAACTCAATGAAAACATGCAAGAACACCTAAAAACATGCAAAACAACTAAAAAAATGCAAAATCCTAAACTAAAACATCTTCCCACACATTTGAATTACAAATTATCCTCAACGTGAGCACAAAACAAATGATAAAGAGACAAGTGTAATAAAAGAGAAAGGGAAGAAAACTCCCTCATCAAGGTGCAAATATTTGCACTTTTGGAAAAGTGGGCTCGACCAAAGAAAGGTCATCTATATGTTCCTCCATGTAGGGCTCTCATGAAAGGGCTTGAGTTGGTGACCATTAACCTTGAAGGTCTTACCTGTAGCCTCATTCTTTATCTCCATTATACCATAAGAAAACACATTAGTAACAACAAAAGGTCCATTCCATTTAGAACAAAGCTTACCTACTATGAGTGATACGAATCTACTTAACAGATCGTCTTGAAAACAGGTAAAGGATAGAGAGAGGAACTTGACCCTAACCGCGATCTGCTGATAGAACCAAAGTTATCAAGAAAGCGTGACCCTAACCGCGACCTGCTGGTAGAACCAACACTATAAAGTTCTTAACCCAAGAACAAAGGGGAAGCTCTCACAATGGAGAAACACTCAGTTTGATTAATTTGCAAATTCTGCCTTGGAAGCTTACAAGTGTAACATCCTCATTTTATTAATTGTACGCATTTATATATGTATATTATTAACATTTATGCACTGTATTTTATAGAAACCTTATGTACATATTCTCTTAATGAAATTAATACAGTTTTACTCAGAAGAATTTTCTGAATTTCCAAATGTCTTTGATTTTACCGAAATTGATAGTTGACTGGACTGCTATGTCAGACAGCTGTCCAGGATAAATTTTCAAGTATAGAATTTTGAACTCATTTATAACTTAAAAGAAAGGTAATAGAATATAGATTAAAAATATATACAGATAAAGAATTAAAATGCTTATTCATAATTGTTAAGATTTTCTGAAAGTTAGAACTTTGAGAAATTATTACGGTAAAATTCTAAGACAGAAAATTTAGAGAAAATTCATAGGATATCTATAGAATTATCTAATAATTGTAATATACTTAGAATAATTATTAAAAATATTTAACCAAGAAAATTTTAATTTAGAACCTTAACCAATCAAAAAGTGACAACTTAGGCTTTTCTAATGTCACTAAATTAAGCTAATTAGGCTTGGATTAAGAGATGAGTAAGACACTACCCCAAGGTTTTTGATAGTGAGGAATCCAATGGTGGTGTTATTTTCTTCAAATTCTAATTAGTTTGTAAGATAATTAACAGCCCTAAATTATTCTAGAAAATTCCATTAAATTACCTACAAATGTTGACTTTTGACCTTTTGGAAGGCAAGTCACTTACTGCACTCCTTTGGCTGTCCAAGTGGATGGAAAAGCTTGGAGAACTGATCTCCCTTGGCCAATAGGGGCTGCTGGACGTGCAGGAGCTGCTGGATGTGAAGGAAACATTCATTTTGGTTAATTCTTGGTTAAATGAAGCAAATAACTTAAGTAAAAGGCAAAAAAGTCACAAAAGCTATTTTTTCTCCAAAACAGAACCGTAAGCTCTCCAAACTCAGCAGCTGCAGTTCTTCATTCAATTTTATCTTAACTTCACCATTTCAACTCAAATTAAGAAACCAAACCATCCAAACTTTACCCTACCTCACATAATTCGGCTAGTAGAGAAAGAAATTGGAGAAAATCTCAAAAATTCCTACAAGACCAAGGAGTGAGGGAGAAAGGAATTCAAGGCTTTTTCTTCAATTAAAGAGTTTAAGGTAAGGATCATGGCATTTAATTTCATTTTAGACCATTTGAAATGTAGAAAAACATGTTGTTAAGTTTAGATTCAAGATTTGATCAAGAACCATGAAAAGATGAAATTGATTTTGAGTTTTTATATAATTGATATTAGAAGCTTGAAATAATTGTTTGGAACCATGTTTGATTGATTGGATGATGTGTTGTGATGGATTGAAATTGCTTGATTTGGCTTGATTGTGTTGTGAATGATGTTGGAAATTGTTGAATGTTTATATTTTTGTAGGTGATTGTTTAAAATTACTTATTTAATTGTGATTATTAACATATTGCATATGCATGAGTCTTTTTGGGGGATTTATAAAGATTCAAGTGAAAAATAATTGATGTTGGCTAACCGGGATTGCGGTAGCCATGAGAATGAAAAAGAAAGAAAAGAAAAGAAAAGAAAGAAAAGAAAGAATAAATGTTGACTAACCGGGACTGCGGTAGTCATGAGAATTGAGTTGATATATGAGAAATGATTTTGTTGACTAACCGAGATTGCGGTAGTCATGTGAAATGAATATGATTTGAGAATTGAATCTTTGGGGTGAGCAGAATAAGTTAGACAGGGCTGTATAGTCTGTGATTATATAGTCTGTGGGGTGAAGGATATTGGCAATTCCATATGTGGCTGTAATCTGGACAGAGATGCGGTCGTGGTGGCCTTCCGGGTATCCTGATCTCCTAATTCTGTTTAGTTTATTCGCGTTTAGTAGGGGCTGATAGCTGAATTGCAGTACGTAATGGTAGGCCAGTTACTTACTAAACACTCAAAGGGGAAGTCTCCATGGAGCAGGGTCAAAAATAAATTTGAGTCAAAAACTGCATTTGCATAAATCATACTGCATTTAATTATGTGTGTAATTAATTAAATTGTTATGATATGTATTTGTTTGAAATTGTTTTATTGTATGAGAAATTAAATGCCTGATCCGGTAATGCTGTCCCCAGATTCTAGGGGAGTGTGATTGCAGGTATTTAGAAGATTAATTAGAAGTCACAGATGCAGACATGTTCCAGAGCTATAGGAATATGGGTTTTTGGCTTTAGATACTTTTGTATTAATTAGAAATAATTTGGTAGTAGTATTTTCCGTAAATTTTAATAATGTAAATTATAATGACCAACTTTAAACTTAATGGAGTGTATATATTTTATTTGTAAATTTTAGTGTTTATGGATTTTATATAGAAATTAATTAATTAAAAAGGGGGTTACAACAAGAGGTTCATATTTATAGGCTATGCTAGGTAGCCCTTAAAACAGAAGAAGTAAAATTTCACTAACAATCCCACTAGGCATTAATTATCCACTAACATTTATTTCCCACTACCCATCATAATGTTTCATGAAGTATCACAATGGTTCATGAATTATCACAATGGTTCACCAACCATCACAATGGTTTACCAACCATCATAATGGTTCATTAACCATCACAATGGTTCACTAACCATTACAATGATTCATGAAGTCCCACCAACCATCACAATGGTTCATTAAGTCCCACTAAACTTTCCACTAAACATTTATTCCCCACTAAGCTTTTACATTCCACTACGCATTAATTTCCCACTATCTTCTTGTCTTGTGAATTTGAGCTTTTTTTCATGTTGTCTTCATTTTGGGCTCAAATCTTGATCAACTTGTAGAAAAGTGACCCACTTTGGAGTAGCCTCTAATCCACTTTGAATTGAACTTTTCTTGATCTCCATTATTAGGCGTTGCAATGCTTGCTTCATCCTTTGTCTTGGACCTAGTCATGGGACCTCCAATGTCACACAAAGTGTCTTTAAGTTGGCTTGTTGGATCTCTATCATTCCCTCCCTCTTTGAAAGGATTCGTCCTCGAATCAAGTCCATCTCCTACATCAAACAAAGATAGATCAGCCACATTAAAGGTAGAACTTACATTACCATAATCAGTTGGCAAATCCAGCTTGCAAGCATTGTCATTAATTCTTTCTAACACTTGAAAAGGTCTATCTCCTCTTGGTTGCAACTTGGATTTCCTTTGAGTAGGAAACCTTTCTTTTCTCATATGAACCCAAACCCAATCTCCAGGTTCAAAAGTCACTTTGGCACGCCCCTTATTTGCTTGCTTTGCGTATTGCTCATTCCGTTTCTCAATGTTGGCTCGAACCTTGGCATGCAACTCCCTAACAAAATTTGCCTTATGCTTTCCATCCAAATTAGCATACTCATTAGTTGGCAAAGGTAAGATATCTAAAGGAGTTAAAGGATTAAATCCATACACAACTTCAAAAGGAGAATTAGAAGTAGTAGTATGAACAGTCCTATTGTAAGCAAACTCAACATGTGGCAAGCATTTCTTCCATTGTTTCAAATTCTTTTGAATGATAGCACGCAACAAGGTAGTAAATGTTCTATTGACAACTTCGGTTTGTCCATCCGTTTGAGGATGTGAAACAGTAGAAAACAAGAGTTTTGTTCCTAGCTTATTCCACAAAGTTCACCAAAAGTGACTTAGGAACTTCACATCTCTATCACTTACTATGGTTCTTGACAATCCATGCAAACGCACAACTTCTTTAAAGAACAAATCAGCAATGTTTGATGCATCATTGGTTTTAGAACTTGCAATGAAATGTGCCATTTTGCTAAACCTATCAACAACAACAAAAATGTTGTCTTTTCCACTTTGAGATCTAGGCAATCCTAATACAAAATCCATTGAAACATCAATACAAGGTTGATTAGGCACAGGCAAAGGAGTATAGAAACCATGGGGCATGACTTTAGATTTGGCTTGCTTACATGTAACACACTTATTACAAATAGATTGCACATCATGTTTCATGTTAGGCCAATAAAAATGCTCATGCAGAATTTCTAAAGTCTTTTGAACTCCAAAATGTTCCATTAGTCCACCACCATGAGTTTCCCTAACTAGCATTTCACGCAAGGAACAAAGAGGCACACAAAATTTCTTATCTTTAAACATATGGTGTTCATGCCTATAGAACTCATCATTCCCAATTTCTCCACAAACAATACCACACATAGAGAAAGTTTCATCATGATCATACAAGTCCAAATAATGTGTGTTATTCTCAAGTCTCAAGGACTTTGCATCATTACCAAAACTAAGATCATGCAAATCATATGCATCATTCAAATCACAAGTATCATGCAAGTCAAGATTATGCAAATCATATGAATCATGTAAATCACAAGTATCATGCAAATCATATGCATCATTCAAATCACAAGTATCATGCAAGTCAAGATTATGCAAATCATATGCATCATGTAAATCACAAGTATCATGCAAATCAAGAATTAACACATTTTGCACATCAACTAAAGCATAAGGTCTATAGAGATGGTGTGAGTTAAAGGTTTCTTCTTCCAATGGTTGCCTTGTTCCTCATATGTATCCACCTCTTCTCCAAATTGCTTTGCCCATTGATCTTTAATGTACAATTCTTCCTTGGGCATCAAAACAAAAGAATTTGCATGGTTAGATGTACAAAAAGCATTACTAGAAGAATTAAGTCCACTATCAAATTTAGAAGAAAAAATTAAAGTAGTAGAAGAGGACTCTTGTTTGGCTTTAAGAGATAGCCAATCTTTACAATTGTTCAAAGATGGAACTTCCAACCCTTGAGGTACTTGTTTCATGGAAAGATTAAGGACTTCTTTTGGTGCTTTGCCTTCTTCCATAGGAAACTCTTCTTCAAGTCCCTTCAAAAGAGAATCATCACTTATAAACAAAGGGTTAGAACATAAAACTTTGCATTCCTCCTTTGGAAGCACTTCTTCAATTTCCTTCACAAAAGACTCATCACAATTGAACAATGGGTTAGAATAGAAACACAAGTACTCTTCTTTTTCTTTATCTTTTTCTCTTAATTCTTTCTTTTTCATCTCTTTTTCTTTTATCCCTTCTTCTCTCAACTCCCTTTCTTTTATCTCTTCTTCTCTCAACTCCTTTTCTTTTATCTCTTCTTCTCCCAACTCCTTTTCTTTTATCTCATTTTCTCTCAATTCTTTTTCTTTCAACTCTCTTTCTCTTAATTCTTTTTCTCTCAACTCTCTTTCTCTCAATTCTTTTTCTCTCAACTCTGTTGCTTTTCTCATATTTATTTTGTCTTCAAAGTCTTGCTTTGGATACAAAGGAGTAAGTTTTTGCTCATTGTGAACAAAAGAGGACCTTTGTAATTTTCTATGCAAATCCCTTTAGTAACAACTTGGTACAAACCTCCTTCTCATGACATCCTTCATCTCATCCCATGTACAAATAGGTTTTTCTCCACATCTTTGCCTCCTACTCACAAATTGATCCCACCAAATACTAGCATAATTAATGAATTTAGAAATTACTAGTTTAATCTTCTCCTCCTCCAAGTAATCATGAAGATAAAACACATGTTCAATTTTTCTCTCCCACTCTAAATATAATTCAGGATCATTCTTACCTAGGAATGATGGTATTGTCATCTTGATATTTCTCAAATTAATGTCACTTCTTGATTCACCTTTTCTTCTCCTTCCACTTTTTCTCCTATATGAATAATCATCTTCCTCTTCCTCATCACTATTGCACTTAGGAGGGGTCCTAGATCTGGATGTAGATTGTAAATCATCAAATCTTGCATTTAGAGCCTTGAATTGTTCTTGAATAGCATTCATGAACAACTTGAGTTCAGCATCTCCTACTCCTTCTCCTCCACTCATGATTAAAGTGCTGCAAAAATTGAGTTAGAAAAATCCTCACACAAACACTCTCTTACGTGTTTACACTCAAAATATGTTTAGTCACTCGTGTTTTCACTCAATTTGGCTTTTTTCCTCTGATAGCCTTACCACTCAACTTCACCTTATGAGCTCTTAAGTAAGAACCTTTAAGGATTATTCTACACAACAAGAAACAGTAGAGAATTGGTGATATGATAACTTTAGGGAGTAAGCACACGAGACAGTAGAACATAAACAAGGAATACAAGATATTTTTCTTTTTAAAGAGACAAGATCAAAGAAAGGTGTATAGAACCACAAAACAAAAGACCAGAATTGAAATTTTTTTTTTTGAACTTTGCTTTTCTGATTGAGCAATATGTAATTTGAAGCAAAAGATTGATTACTAGCCAAGAATTTTTTTTTCTTTTTTTCTTTTTCTTTTTCATTTTTTTTTTACCTTTTTTTTCTCAAACTGGAACAAATTTCTTTTTTTTTCAAACTGGAACAAATTTCTTTTTTTTTTTGCACGATTTTTTTTTATATAATATGATAGCAAAGAAAGCACAAAGAGATAATAAAGGAAGATGAAATGACTTAGACAAAGATAACAAAAGAAGATGAACATACTTAACAAAGAGAACAAAGGAAGACAAAAAATAAGAAATAGAATAGAATAAAACACAAAGGTTGACACAATAAAAGAAATGAAAAACCAACAAGCAAAGACAATTTTTTTTTTTTAGGATTGAAGAAGACAAACAAAGAAAAGATAGATAACACCTGAATTCAAGAGCCGAAGCTCTGATGCCAAATGATACGAATCTACTTAACGGATCGTCTTGAAAATAGGTAAAGGATAGAGAGAGGAACTTGACCCTAACCGCGACCTGCCGGTAGAACCAAAGTTATCAAGAAAGCGTGACCCTAACCGCGACCTGCCGGTAGAACCAACACTATAAAGTTCTTAACCCAAGAACAAAGGGGAAGCTCTCACAATGGAGAAACACTCAATTTGATTAATTTGCAAATTCTGCCTTGGAAGCTTACAAGAGGTTCCTATTTATAGGCTATGCTAGGCAGCCC